>NW_020769475.1:39595-118617 GCF_900518735.1 Pseudonaja textilis | reverse complement strand
TATATTGACTGTTTCCTAGTATGATTTGATTGCTTATTGTACCCTAGGACTATTATTAAGTGTTGTACCTGATGATTCTTGACGAATGTATCTTTTCTTTTATGTACACTGAGAGCATTTGCACAGAAAGAAATTCCTTGGGTGTCCAAGTAATAAATAATTTCTCTTCTCTTCTCTTCTCTTCTCTTCTCTTCTCTTCTCTTCTCTTCTCTTCTCTTCTCTTCTCTTCTCTTCTCTTCTCTTCTCTTTTCTTCTCCTCTCCTCTCCTCTCCTCTCCTCTCCTCTCCTCTCCTATTCTATTCTATTTTACCTTATGTTTCTTGATGAATATATCTTTTCTTTTATGTATACTGAGAGCATTTGCACCAAGACAAATTCCTTGTGTGTCCAATCACACTTGGCCAATAAAGAATTCTATTCTATTCTATTCTATTCTATTCTATTCTATTCCATTCCATCCCATCCCATCCCATCCCATCCCATCCTATCCTATCCTATCCTATCCTATCCTATTCTACCTTATGTTTCTTGATGAATATATCTTTTCTTTTATGTACACTGAGAGCATTTGCACCAAGACAAATTCCTTGTGTGTCCAATCGCATTTGGCCAATAAAGAATTCTATTCTATTCTATTCTATTCTATTCTATTCTATTCTATTCTATTCTATTCTATTCTATTCTATTCTATTCTATTCTATTCTATTCCATTCCATTCCATCCTATCCTATCCTATTCTATTCTATTCTATTCTACCTTATGTTTCTTGATGAATATATCTTTTCTTTTATGTACACTGAGAACATTTGCACCAAGACAAATTCCTTGTGTGTCCAATCACATTTGGCCAATAAAATAATTCTATTCTATTCTGTTCTGTCCTGTCCTGTCCTATTCTATTCTAACAAAGCTATCTAATCGGCAAAACCCAAAACCACAATTTCATTCTCCCCCCCACCCCCCGCACCTCGAGCACAAAGTCCAGAAGCAGTTTCCAAGTCAAAACCAAAGTAATTGGCTTCTTTTCTTCAACCAGAGCAGTCCGTTTAGCCGTCTCTGCTAACTCCACATCAACTTTTGTAGCCCTTCGTCCACTGCGGGGGGGGGAGGGGGTCGCCATCTCTTCTTTAAGGAGTGCTTGCAGCTCCAGCCCACTGGACACCTTGGGAGGTGTGGAAATGGCCCATCTCCTGCCAGACCTTGGCAAAGAGATGCCTTCGAGCGGCAGCGGCCTCTGGGCCAGCGCCAGGAGCCTCAGGCAGAAAGTGAAGGAGGAGATCCCGGAGGAAGGGACAGCCGGGGTTGAAACTCAGCGCCTGCACTTCAGGCCGTTTGGCTTCCAGGAGGCTGAGGGGCCGCGGGAGGTGTGCAACCACCTCTGGGAACTTGGCAACCTGTGGCTGCGACCCAAAAGGCACACCAAAGAACAGATTCTCGAACTGGTAGTCCTGGAGCAATTCCTGAACGTCTTGCCCCCACGAATCCAGTCCTGGCTCTGAGAGGTTGAGCCCGAGAATTGCACCCAGGCAGTGGCCTTGGCAGAAGATTTCCTGCTGGGGCAGCAACGGGAGGCGACGGCTTGGAAAGAACCAGTTAGTATCGTTTGAGCCCGGTCGTTTCATGTGGGATGTGGTTTAGATCAGTGGTCACCAACCGGTGGGCCTGGGACCACCGGTGGTCCGCAAGAAAATGTTGGTGGTTTGGAAAAGAAATGTCACACACACATCCCAAAGCAATTAATCCAGGTTGTGCAGGATTACACAAGGCTGCACCGCACACATGGCCCATGGGAACACAAGGCTTGCTTCGCTTGCATTGCAAATAACACGAGGTAGTGAGGGGAAGGGGGAATAGGGCGGAGGGGGTGACCTTGCCCCACTCACCCCAGGCGCCTCGCCTGGCCACCGGGCTGCTCCTTTCTGCTGCTTTCTTCTTCTGCTTTTGGCTGCACACAAGGAAAGCAGCAAAAGTCTTTCTTTCTTTCCCCCAAACTCCGCCAGTAATGAGTCTTTGGGATCCTTGCAAGGCCTCCTGCTCCAAGAAGCTGCGCCAGCGCAACACGTCTCACAAAGACTCATTTCTGGCAGAGTTTGGGGGAGAGAAAGAAAGCCTGCTGCTGCTTTCCTTGCATGAAGCCAAAAAGTCTCTCTCTCTCTCTCTCTCTCTCCCTCCCTCCCTCTCCCTCTCCCTCACCCTCTCCCTCTCTCTCTCTCTCTCTCTCTCTCTCCCCCTGAGAATGGAGCTGGAAGCGGTATCCTGCGATCCCTAGTAAAGATTGATCAATCGGTAGGAAAATGGGGTGGGGAATTTTCCTGCAAATTTTTTTGGAGATTTTCCCAGGGTCTCTGGTCCGCAGGATTTAATTGGTTTTGAAAACAATTTTATTGGTTTTTTTAACAAACAAACAAAACAGACAAAACATAAAAGCATCAGCTCTCTTCCGTACATATATACAAACAGTGTGTCGGTTGGTTCATCAGTTTTGTGCATTCATTTCGTAGTCTCAATTACAATTATGTTACATAATAACTCTTATTATCAATCCAAACTTATATATCCTCGTATCATTATTAAAAAGATCATTTGACTATACTTTTATTCATTCATACTTTGTGAGATAATTATAATTTAGGTAATTTATTCTATAACAAATCATATGATCATACCAATTCTATCCTAAAAAAAAAACACTTTATAGATGTGGTGTCAAATAGCAAAAGAAAAAGAAAAAACAAAGATATTCCTTATTATCTAACATTCTAAATATTCTATTGTTTTATTTCATTGTCCAACCATTGATTAAAAAGGTCCCAAATTTTATAAAATTGTTTATCCTCTTGCTCTCTAATTTCAAATGTCAATCTACTCATCTCAGCACATTCCAATATTTTCTTAATAATTTCTTCCTACAATGGAATTTTCTTGTTTTTCCAATTTTTAGCAAATACAATCCTAGCCGCTGTTAATACATTTACAATCAGGTATTTCAGGTCTTTACTGTATACATCTGGTAGGATTCCCAATAAAAAGAGCTCCGGTTTCAAATCTATGTGTTTCTTTGTCATTTTTTCCAACCACATGCGGATTTTAGTCCAGTATTTTCTAGCGTCCTCACAAGTCCACCACATATGGTAATATGAGCCAGGTATCTGATGACATTTCCAGCATTTTTCAGATTTATTCTTGAACATTCTTGCTATCCTTGTCAGGGGAAAATGCCACCTGTAAAACATCTTATACAGATTTTCTTTATAAGCTGTAGACATTGTCATTTTATAATTTTGCGACCATAGTTTCTGCCATTTCTCTAAATCAATCCCATAACCAAAATTCCTCCCCCAAGCAATCATAGTTTCTTTAACTTGTTCTTCCTCTAGTTTAATTCCCAATAAATAACCATATAGTTTTTTAATCACCTTTTCATCAGTACCTGTCAAAATCTTATCTAAATCAGTCTGTTTATCATAAAATCCCTCTGTTTTGGAATCTTCATCATACCTTGAATGTATTTGCACATATGAAAACCAATTCATCTTTATACCTTTGTATCGATTTAAGTTCACCCTTTTCATCTAATAATTCCCCATATCTAACTGTTTGTTCCTTCTTATAAATTATAGGATAAGAAAATGCTTCTATCGTCGATAACCAAACTGGAATTTTCAAATAACATTGTTTTTTTATCTTCTCCCAATTTAACCACAAAGACTCCCGTATATAATGTCTTCGAAAATAGCCCTGTGTTTTGGTTCCCTTGTACCATAAAAAAGCATGCCAACCCAACAACAAATCATGACCTTCTAGTGTCAACAATCTAGTCTTTCTTAATGTTATCCATTCCTTAACCCACATCAAATTTGCAGCTTGGTAGTACAGCTCCCAAATAGGCAGGCCAAAACCTCCTCTAGTTCTAGCATCTTGTAAAAGCTTTATCTGCGGGATTTAAAATGATGAGTCTGAATGACTGACAATCTCTACAGACTTTTACCTAATTCTTGATTCTCTCTTCCTGTTATTATTTTCAATTGCTTGGAGATTTTCTCCTTGCAAGGAGCCTTGGGCAGTCCGCTCAAAGCTAAAAGACAGAATAAATTGCATCTGTTAGGATTGGTCTGCTTCTAAAAATCTATTCGTGAATTTTGACTTGGTTACTGCTTGCTTTATGATACGTGGACTTCCACTGCAGAGGCTGAGATTCCTTAAAGAAGAGGTGATCTGTTTTCAGGTGGCTGAGGAAGCATCGTCGGATTCCTGGCAGAAGGTCATTTTAGGTGAAATCAAACAGGAGGAAGAGGAAGAGGAGGAGGAAGAGGAGGATGGCGCATCTCTGGGTAAGGGCCTCCCTTCTGTAGCCATGAATTTCTGTGCTGGCTTGATTGTGGCTTCTTTTGCTCAGTTGTTAGCAGGTGTTCAGACCCAAATCCTTTTCCAATAAAACAAACAATAGCCAAAGGGAACAGAAACCTTTTAATGAGCCTCACGAATCCCTGGTTAAAAGGCTGCTGCAAACTAATTGATTTTCACAAGCACAAACCTCGCTAAAACTCTGCGAGGCTGCCAAGAATCACAGATAAGAAATATTTCACAACACAAGAGTCTTCAAATACCGACTTAAGACACTGCAATGCCCACGAGGCTGGAGTTTCAAAACGTTTTTGCTTCCTGCAAAGAACGTCCAATTCACAGCTGGCTTTTATCTTCTTGAAGGGGGGCCATTACCTTGCAGCCTTACTTCCAAGTTGCCCATGCTGCTGCAGCTGCTCTTTCCTGCAAGCAGCCCAGCGTGCACGCGCACTTGGCACAGGCTCCTCAGGAACCTCCTCATCGCTGCTGCCAGCCTCCCCCGCCCCACAATCTCTGAAGGCAGCAGTCCACTCCCTAATGGTCCTGGTCCCTCATCTGAGTCCTCGCTCTCCTCAGCCGTCTGCACCTGCTGCCGGCCAACCACAGCATGTTTGTTAGCCTGGACAATTATATTTTATTCAGTAGACAAATCATAGCTTAGGACAGGGGTCTCTAAACTTGGCAACTTTAAGATTTGTGGACTTCCAACTCCCAGAATTCCTCAGTCAGCCAGCCTTTGCTTGTCAGAAAATTGCAAAAGGATACTGCAACCCAGTGGTGGTATTTGACCCAGTTCTGCCCAGTTCTGGAGAGCCGGCAGCGGCGATGAGCAATGGAGACCGAACCAATTGCCTTCGCTGCTCTATGTTTGGCCCACCCACCCACCTGGGCTCCCATACTCACTTCTATGGCCAGAATTCAAAGCGCAGCTGCTTTGCGCGGCGCAGAATAGTGCCGCGCAGCAGCTGCTGCAGCAACCAGCATCGTGCAGCCTTGCAGGAGGCAAGTTAGAATGCCTCTGCACCTGCGCAAAGTGCGTGTTTGGTGCGCACGTGCACGCAAAGTGCACACACGTGCAAAGCGCAGCCACCAAGTCACGTTCACCGAACCACTGGCAACTTTATTGGAATACCACCACTGCTGCAAATATCATAGATACAACTCAGTTGCCAAGCATCTGAATTTAGATCACGTGACTGTAGGGACACCACAACAACGGTCGTAAGTATGAAAAATGAACATAGATCGCTTTTTTCTGTGTTGTTGTAACTTCGGTTACTAAACAGTTTTAAGCGGAGAACTGCCTGCACTCCGGTTACATTCTTGCCCTAGACCAGTGATGGTGAACCTTTTTGTTGTGGGGTGCCGAAAGCGTGTGCGTGCCAGCACCCACAATGCAATGCGCGCCCCCCCTGCGCATGCGCACACGACAACCCCACCTTGTCCCCCTACCTGCACTGTGCACACGCGTACCTCGCAGCTGATTTTCAGCCCGTTTGAGGCCGCTTTTCACCCTCCCGGAGGCTCGAGGGAAGCCTCTGCAGCCTCAGGAGGCCAAAAAACAGGCCTTCCAGAAATAGTGGAAGTGACCATTTTCAGCCTCCAGAAGGCCTCTGGAGCCTGGGGGAAGCCATTTTTGCCCTCCCGGAGCTCAAAGGAAGCCCTGGGAGCCTTGGGAGGCTGAAAACGAGCCTGTTTTGGCACTTCCAGTATTTGTGGAAGGCCCATTTTTCAGCCTCCCGAGGCTGCAGAGGCTTCCCTTGAGCCTCCGGGAGGGCGAAAACAGCCTCGAACAAGCTGGGAGGCGCATGCAGGTAAGTTTGGCTGGGGCTCACGTGCCCACACAAATGGCTCTGCGTGCCACAGGTTCGCCATCACAGCCCTGGACTCAACCTCCTCTTAATCTGACTATTGCCTTGGTAGCAGCCTTTCCTTCCGTCCCTCAAAGTCATTCCTTTTGTCTTCTCCATTGGATTTGATTTTCATACACCTCAAACCGCAAACCTTGTTTTGCAGGGCTTGAGCCTCTAAGCAAGAACGATCCTTAACTCCCGTTTGTCGGGAAAGGCATCGTTGATTAAAAGGTCAAAGTGAAGTACAAGAGGGCAAAGCCAGAACCGAAAATCACGCGCCCCAATTCCCAAGGGTAATTTCCTCTCCCTTAAGTGCTTCCCATCGCTTGCTCCCTCAATGTCCAATCAAATTCAAAGGAGATGTTTTGGGATGGTTGGTGTGCAGATGTATTCCCTTCCCGGCCGTCTGACCTTGAAGCCGCGCGTCTGACAGATCCAATCAGGGGTGGGATTCTACCGGTTCAGACCGGTTCTATAGA
Source organism: Pseudonaja textilis (assembly GCF_900518735.1). Next base: position 111,941 of record NW_020769475.1, on the reverse strand, counting down.
ACCGGTTGTTATGATTCTGTGCAGTTCAGAGAACCGGCAAATCGTGGCCCTGGCTGGGCCCTCCCCTCCCCGCCCAGTCAGTCCTTATCGCGCATGGGCAACATTGCACGCATGCCCCACATCGCTCACCGCGTTCTTCCCCGTCCAATCCCTCCTTAAGGTATTTTTCTCCTCCTGACGATCAGCTGTTCCTATGATCAGCTAGGCCGGGATTCTCCTCGCTTACTTAGTGCTTCCCTGAGGCCTAGGATGGCAAAAAATGGAGCCCTCCCCCATTTTTTGCCTTCCTGGGCCCCAGGGAAGCCTTCTGGGAGCAAAAACGCCTCCGCTAGGAGGTTTCCTTGAGGCCCAGAAGGCCCCAAAATGGAGCGTGGGAGGAGATACTGCATGCCCCCCCATGCTCTGGTTTTTTGCCTTCCTAGGCCCCAGGGAAGCCTTCTTGGAGCAAAACAACACCCCCAGGAGGCTTCCCTGAGGCCCAAAAAATGGGGGGGGGGTTTGCTGCCAAAAATAAAAAGAAGCCACACCCCCACAGTCACAAGGCCACGCTTACCTAGCCATGGCCACAGAACCGGTTGTTACAAAATTTGAATCCCACCCCCAGATACAATGAACTGTTTGTGATCACCGAATCCTCCCCCCCCCCTCCCATCTTCTTCCCGGAGTTCATGGCCGACGGCACTGAGTGAAACGTGAGGTGGCGGTTCTGGACAGTTTAAGGTCAGAGAATGACCCAGATCCCTGTCTCCTCCCTGACAGGCGATGAGCAAGCGCCTGAGGACGCCTTGGAAAATTCTTCAGAACCAGGATCACAGCGGGTTCTCTGCGCAAGAGCTGATCATAGATCCCGTACACCAGAACTAGGGGGAGCCTCTCAAAGCCAGCCAGGAGGCTGCCTAGAAAAGAGAAAGGACGGCCTTCTTTGCCCCTCACCAAGTTTCCAGCAGGCTGGAGGAGTCGGAGTTGGAGTTGGAGTCCAGCCCAGGATCCAAGATGAACGGTTGAAAAAGTGCCTGGAATGTGGGAAGGGCTTTGTTTGGCGGTCCGAACTGATCGAGCACCAGCGCTCGCACACGGGCGAGAGGCCCTACTCCTGCTCATACTGCGGGAAGAGCTTCAGCCGCAAATCCTACATTATCAAACACGAACGGATCCACACGGGGGAGAAGCCCTACATGTGCGCCCACTGCAGCAAGGGCTTCGTTTCCAGGTCGGACCTCATCAAGCACGAACGGACCCACACGGGGGAGAAGCCGTACATCTGCGCTGACTGCGGACGCAGCTTCAGCAGGAAGCAATTTCTGGTGACCCATCGGAGGACGCACACGGGGGAGAAGCCATACAAGTGCACTGAGTGCGGCAAGAGCTTCAGCCAGCGGACGTGCCTGGTCATCCATGAGAGAGCGCATACCGGCGAGAAGCCTTTTCAGTGCCTGGTGTGCGGGAAGAGGTTTGGGAGAAGGGATATTCTTGTGACTCACCAGAAACTCCATCTACGAGAAACGGCTTTGCCATGCGCCGAGTGGCTGTGAAACGTCAACTTTTACCGAGCACAGGACGCGAGGGGTTCCCGTCGGCAATGTGTTTGTGAAGGGATTAAAAGTGCAGAATGCAGGGTGTATGTGTGTGTGTGTGTGTGTAAGTAGAGGTGATAGATACATGGATTGTGATTCAAGAAATAAGCTGTGTAAAAATTCTAGTTTGTGTGGGCAATGATAGAACGTATATCGCGTGATATTCATTTATTGATAGAGAGACACTTGGAATATTGCATCCAGTTGTGGTCGCCACAATGTAAAGAAGATGTTGAGACTCTAGAAAGAGTGCAGAGAAGAGCAACAAAGATGATTAGGGGACTGGAGGATAAAATATATAAAGAACAGTTGTAGGAATTGGGTATATCTAGTTTTGAAAAGAAGCACAAGGGATGACATGATAGCAGTGTTCCAATATCTGTCAGGATTCCGGCAGCTACCCCAATTAAATCATGAGTCTCGAGCCAAACTTCCAAAACTTCAAAAGGATTTTGAATTATTATATATTTATTAATTATTATATATTAACATGTCCGGCACTGCCCGGGTGTAGCTGACTCTGAGACACATCATTCATTCTCACTCTTGACCTGGTTTTCCCCCACTTCCTGGGTACATCATAATTCATATTCTCCAACGGGACACATCCATAGCAAAGAGTCATCAATCATGTTCTCCAGTTAGATATTTGCCCCGCAGAAACTTCAGTCACCAAGTTATACTATCTTTGAAAAACTATTTATGGAATGCACTTTTACTTACCAAGCTGCCCCACTGCTCTTTCAAACCCCTTTCCCCCCTCCCTTTCTGTTTGGCAACTCTTAAAAAGACCATAGAAATATTTTATGAAGTTGACAATCTCAGGGGCTGTCAGAAAGAAGAGGCGGAGTCAAGCTATTCTCCAAAACACCAGAGGGCAGGACAAAAAGCAATGGGTAGAAACTAATCAAGGAGAGAAACAACCTAGAACCAAGGAGAAATTTCCTGACAGTTTCTGACCGCTGGCCATGCCCACCCAGTCGCCCACCTCCAGGTCAACCACAGCGCTGATGCGGCCCTCAGTGAAATTGAGTTTGACATCCCTGCACTAAGCTGTAAGATGGTTACTTTGGTTGTGATACGATCTTAGCTGTTGTAGCTGGTATACTATAGTACAAGGCTTAGGACGGTAGTGGCTAAACTTTTTGGGCTCCTGTGCCAAAAATTGCAAGCGCACCAGCACCCAGAATGCAATGCGTGCTGTGCACGCGCCCTGTGCATGTGTGTGCAATTCCCCAGCCCCTTACTTGCACTGCGCCTCACAGCTGATTTTTTGGCTGGTTTAAGGCCTTTTTCAGCCTCCCATTTGTCCTTCTCGGGACAAATTATAGGCCCGTTTCATCACTTCCAGTATTACAGCAAGGCTTCTCAGGCCAAATTATAGGCCCGTTTCGTCACTTCCGGTATTACAGGAAGTGATGAAACGGGCCTATAATTCGGCCTGAGAAGCCTTGCAGAGGCTTTTTCTAAGCCTGTGGGAGGCCGAAAAAGGCTTCAAACCAACCCCCCAAAAATCAGCTGTGAGGCGCGCACATGCGCAGTGAGGTAAGTTTAACTGCGGCTCATGTGCCAGCACAAATGGCTCTGCAGGGCACTCGTGGCACGTGTGCCATAGGTTCCTCATCATGGGCCTAGGATGTTGTTAGAACCCAGTTAGTCGTGGTTTCTTCCACAACAATGTAGTGACTTATTAATGAAGCATAAACTAGGCTTCATACCAAGCCTTCATTGGCACTTAAGTATATTTTAGGATTGAAAACACATCTCAACATGTTGTTGTTGAGTTGTTCAATTAGCTTGTGTGTTCAAAGCACGGCAAACAATTGTGGCAGAGACCACAATTTTCAAACCCCATAATTTTAGCTTATAAACCATGAGTTGTGGGTTCAAACCTCAAATTCAGAGTTTATTTTCCTTGACTCCGGTTTTGCATGCTTTCTGAGTGGAAGATGATGCGAGTGGAAGCAATAGAGGGTCTATTTGTGGGTATTTAAGTCTTAGCCATTTATTATTTCATTTACCACATTTTTGACTTCCAGCCTTCTCTTTCTTTCAGAAAAATTCACTTCCCCCCCTAAACTTAAAGGAACAAAAAAATTGCACAAATATAGTCGGAAAGTCGCATGAGCAGAGGACCTACAATGTTCCTTCCAACTCTGTTATACTGTTAAATGCAATGTAGTAAGATCAAAACATTGGGGCCAAGGGGCACCTTTGGGACTTTGTAAGCCTCTAGCAGGAGCACTAATGAACCAATATCTGGATTTAGCACAGCCTGTTACCTCACAGCCCTGTCCCAGAGGACAAATGAGTCTCCATTTCAGCATCTTATTAATCCAGCAGGACTTTTTTATGAGTTGAAAGTCATTCCTCCAATTAAGCATGTTTATTTATTTATTGAATTTATATTGCCACCTATTCATCCTTGGCGACTCAAGGCAGCTTGTAGAAAATAAAACCACATTTAAAACAATCAAAGCTAAACAACAAGAATCAAGTTAATATAGTACAATATCACAAAATAACTCCCACCCCTCTGCCCCGACGACAGCAGATCACACGAGCCGTTTAATGAGCTCCATCCCGCTCTGGGTTCCCCAAGGCCCGCTGGCAGAACCGGGTCTTCAGCGCTTTCCAGAAGAGTATTAGAGTGGGGGCCATTCTAATGATCACCCGAGTAGTGAAAATGGCTGTTGAGACTTCTTGGTTGCAGAGTGTTTTCTACCCCATATCCCTTCCCTGTTAAAGACAGGTGCAGGATTTGGGGGATGAGTCTATGTTGTCCGCACCTCCAAGCGAAGTGAAAATGGTTCCTGTAGTCTGCAATTTTGGGGGAAATTCATACATACTCCCACACCAGAGGTATTCAGCAGGTTCTGACCAGTTCTGGAGAACCGGTAGTGGAAATTTTGAGTAGTTTGGAGAAGCGGCAAATCCCACCTCTGATTTGCCCCCATCTATTCTCTGCCTCCCAAGTCCCAGCTGATTGGCTGGCTCTTCTTTAGTTGCCCTGCACAGGAGAACGGAGCTGGAAAGCAGGTTAGTGGGGTGGGGAGGGAAGGGAGATTTTGCAGTAACTTTCCCCTAGAGTGGGGTGGGAATGGAGATATTGCAGTTGTCAGCGTTCCGGGGAAAATCCATTCCTGTCAATAACTCCAAGACAAACATAATCTCAAAGTACTTTTATTAGAATAGCACCTGGCATATTCTGTGGAATTCCAAAACTAAAAAGTTTTCCTGGATTTCCCACACTGCCCCAACCTACAAACCATCCCCTTTTTATTCATCGTTACATCACATGAACCAATCGCGAAGTAAGTTCCAATTCTTTTTGCGCCACACTCTTTAACCTTGAACTAACAAGAGAATTATATTTTGTCTACTAAGAGCTACTCAATTAACATCACCCCACCCTCCCATTTTCTCCAGCTATGTGGTGAATCCTGATTCCACGGCTGACAGGAGTATCCTTTTCCTGGAGTGGGGTGGGAATGGAGATTTTACAGTATCCTTCCCCTGCCACGCCCACAGAACCGGTAGTAAAAAAAATTTTTAATCACACCACTGTCCCACACCATTCAAAGAGTGTTCATCCCAAAGTGCATAGCTAAATGATTATGGAGATGTCATCCAGGTCAGGGGTCCCCAACCACCGGGCCGCGGACCGGTACCGGCCCGTGGAACATTTCCTACCGGGCCGCCGGTTTGCTGGGCGCCGCCATCTTGTTTGATGAGAAAGTGCTTCCGGGCGAGCTTTTCTGGTTGGAAAGCGGCGTTTGGGTCCTGAAGGAATCCTCGCGCCTTAGTTTCATCGAAGGGGAGGGCTTTGAACGAAACTAAGGCGCGAGGATTCTTTCAGCACCCAAGGCAAGGCGAGCCGAGCGACCGTCCCGAAGCCGTCCTGAAGCGAAGCCCATCGACAAAGCTACAAAGGAGGAGTTGAAGGTGACAGGGAGAAGCGGGGACAGCTGGCTGGCCGGTCGCTGGGCTCACCTTGCCTTGTCATGCATGCTGATGCCGGTACCGGGCCGCGGATCATTTTGTGATGCCGGTACCGGGCCGTGGCTCAAAAAAGGTTGGGGACCCCTGATCCAGGTCATGGTTGTCCCAAAGGTGCATTTTTAGGAGTCAACTGGACTTTCTATTAAAAAGAAAGAAAGAACAAAGACGTTGAGGAAGTCAGCACCATGGTCAGCTCACTGCGGGGGGGGAACGAACCATGGTTTCTCCCGTTGCCTTCAGCACCATGGCCAGCTCCCAATGAAACAACAGTTAAGAGCCAGGAGCTACTTTAGGTCTTTAGCCGAATTGCACTAATAGCTTGATTAACTCAACCCAAAAGTGCTTTTTTTTTTTTCAGGAGGCAACTGACCTTTCTTGGTTTTTGTTTTTTTCTTTTGAAGAGGTTCCGCTTCTCATCCAAGAAGCTTCTTCAGCTATGACAGGATAATGGGGAATGGAAGGATTGTCCTGTCAGAGCTGAAGAAGCATCTTGGATGAGAAGCAGAACCTCTTCAAAAGGAAAAAAAAAAACCAAAACCCAGTTGCTTCCTATAAAAGCAATTTTGGGACAACTGTGACCTGGATGACTTGAGAATCTCTACAGACTTTTAGCTTAATGTTTCTCGGTTCTTGGCAGCCTGAAGACATGTGGACTTTCACACCCAGAATTCCCCAGCGAGCTCCTTTAATGTCATAGCTTTTCCCAACTGATCCTTTGATCACGTACCATCAAGGTGGGGTCAACTCTTAAGCAACCGCAGAGATTTTCTTCCTCTCTTTTTCCTGGTGAGCCATTTGTCCAAAATAGTATAGGGCTGCGGTCGCGAAACGGTGGGCCGGGAACCACCGGGGGTCCGTGAAAATTTTTTGGTGGTCTGCAGAGAAATGTCATCTCCAAAGCACCCCTCCCTCAAAGCAATTAATGCAGGCTGCATGGGAACACAAGGCTGCACTGCCCACATGGCCCGCGGGAACAGAAGGCTTGCGTTGCTTGCGTTGTGAGGTAGTGAGGGGAGGGGGGAAAGGGCAGACGGGGGGGAGTTTGCCCCACTCACTCCATATGCCTCACTTGGCCACCGAGCTGCTTCTTTCTGCTTCTGCTTTTGGCTTCACGCAAGGAAAGCAGCAAAAGTCTTTCTTTCTCTCCCAAACTCTGCCAGAAATGAGCCTTCGGGACCCTGCAAGGCCTCCTGCTCCAAGAGGCTGTGCCAGCAAAGACTCATTTCTGGCGGAGTTTGTGGGAGAGAAAGAAAGACTTCTGCTGCTTCTGCTGTTTTCCTTGCATGAAGCCAAAAGTCTCTCTCTCTCTCTCTCTCTCTCTCTCTCTCTCTCTCCCCCTGAGAACGGAGCTGGAGACAGTATCCTGCGATCCCGAATAAAGAAGGATCAATCAGTAGGAAAATGGGGCGGGGAATTTTCCTGCAGACTGTTGGGGGGATTTTCCCAGGGTCTCTGGTCTGTGGGATTTAAAATTATGAGTTTGGTGGTCCCCGAGGTCCAAAAATTTGGCAAGCCCTGTTACAGAGGACCGTTTCTTGCCGGTCACATCTACCCAACCCATTAGAGCAGGGAGGCAGGGAATGTTGCGGGTCCCATCCCTGAGGGAGATACACCTGACGGGACTGAGAAGAAGGGCCTTCTCCGTGGTGGCTCCCTCCCTCTGGAACATCAATTCCCCCACTCTAACACTCTTTTGGAAGGCGCTGAAGACCTGGTTCTGCCAGCGGGCCTGAGGAACCCAGAGCGGGATGGAGCCCATCAAATGGTTCGTGTGCTCTGCTGTCGTTGGAGCAGGGGTGGGTGGGAGTTTGAGGGGTGATTTTTAATTTATTTTTTCCAGATGTTGTTCTATTGTACTTTATTTATTGATTCGATTCTTTTTGTTAGTTTTTATTGGGTTTCTTTTTGTTTTAAATATGGTTTTACATTCTGTAAGCCGCCTTGAGTCGCCCTGGGAGAATAGGCGGCCATATAAAAATCGATCAATCAATCGATCAAATAAATAAATATCTGGTTTTGATCACCACATTGCCAAAAAAAAAAGGGGGGGGGTGTTGAGATTTTTGGAAAAAGTGCAGAGAAGAGCAACTAAGACCATGAAAGGCCTGGAGACTAAAACATATAAAGAAATTGCAGAACTTGGGTTTGGCTAGTCTAGTGAAAAGACAGACCAGAGGTGACATGATAGCAATGTCCCAATTTTGAGGGGTCACCCCAAAGAAGAGGGGGAGTCCACTTAATTTTTCCAAAGCACCTGAAGGTAGGGGCAAGAAACAATGGATGGAAACTGATCCAGGAAAGAAGCAACCTAAAAATAAGGAGAAATTTCCTCACAGAACAATTTACCAGTGAAAATTGCCTTGTGACTGACACCTTGCCTTGAGAACTGGTAGATGCTTCATCACCTTTATATTTTTAAGAAGAAACTGGACAGCCCCTTGTCTGAAATAGTGCAAATGTCAGGTTTCCAAGTGATGAAATCCATTTAAAAAGAAAAGAACAAAGTCCATCTTCAAAAAGATTCCTTTTATTTAGGAAAGCATCAAATTGGCAAAGTCCGTGGTAATTCCGGATCTGACCCAACCCGGAATTAGCCCACAATATCAGAAGTTAGAAACAACCCCCAAAAGTCACATTCTCCAATATAAGCAATGTTGCTTGATGTCATAAATCTCCACCTCAAGGAGCCCAAACACAGACAGCTCATTTCCCACAGGAAGAAGATCACCTACCCTAAACAACTCTTATCTCTACTCCTCCCCCCCTTAGGAATGTGGCAAACCCTTTCCCCCGTGACTGCCACAGAGAAAGTAAGAAAAAGAATGTATAGATAGACTAACTAAAATGGCTGCACTTATGTCAATTTCAGGCTTGACAACAAGGTCTCCTAGGTTGAGCGGAGGGTTGGACTAGAAGACCTCCGAGGTTCCTTCCAACTCTATTCTCATTGATATGGCTCAATCCAATATCAATCAGAAACCAAAAACCAATATGCTTTGAGCAGATAACGTGTGACTGTGGAGAGACACAGAGCCTAGACCATCTGCTGGGATGTACTGATTGTCAGGATTCCAGCGATCGCCCTAATTAAATCATGAGCCAAACTTCAAAAAACTTCAAAAGGTTTATTAGGAGCGACATACCGGCATGACCTGTATGAAGCCAACTCTGGCATATGTAACTTACAGTCACCTGTGACCCTGTTTCCCCTCCCGCCCCCGGGTGTGTCATAAATCCCATTCTCCAATTAAGCATGTTCACCAGGCTGGGTATCATCAATCCCATTCTCCAGTAAAGGAATTTCGTGGCAAAAGCTCTAGTAGCTTAGCTATAATCTTTTTGAGATAAGGTTGGAATGTGCTTCTGAATTCAGGGTCCCCCTGTCTCCCCGGTTTCCAAGTTGCCATGAGAAAATGGGGGGAGGGGGAGCTTTCTCGTGGCAACTTGGAAACAAGTATAGAAACAGACACCGATAATGACTTATTTTTGGCTAACAGCAAAGCCAAGTAGTGGTTTGGTTTGGTTCTTTGTCCATCCCGACACTCCAAGATGGAGAGCCCTTAATGGTGTCCCCAGAAAACATTCTCCTTTTGGCCTTGGTTGCCATGGCAATCCTCAAACAAACAAAAAAAAACCACCCAGATTTTAGACAATGCCCAGATTTTAGAGGATGCAAGAGGCTGGATACACATGGTCTCCCTCTCTGAAAGTCCACAATAATCTTTAAGACACAAGAACACATGGTATAAAATCTGTTTTGAGCAGGATATTCTTCCAAGCACCAGGTGCCCCATTTTGCCTCCCGCCCTGCTACAAATTCAAAACAGGCCAACACATCAAAACTAAACGTGGAAAGGAAGCTAGCAATAAATATTCAAAGCCATACCCCGTTCCCCATTTGTCTTTCATAACGTTACTATTGTATCTGGCATGGGAGAAGAATGTTGGTGGTGGTTGTTATTTTAATCGTAAACTCGTATGATTTATCTTTGTATTTTGATTTTTTCTAATTTGCTCAATTGTTTGCATGACATAAGAGGCCTCTATTAAAACAAAAACAAAAAACAAAGCCAAGTAGGTGGCTTCCTTCTGGCAGTTTAAAGTTTAGTCAAGACAGAGAAGAAGAACGAGACAATCTGTTCTGGCCCAGACCTTGTTCTAAGAAAACAAAACACGAAACAGAGGTAACAGCAAAACCATTTTTTAAAAATGATTCTTTACAAATTCCGTTCCTTCATGGTTAAAAGCCTGTTTCAAACTGATTGTCTCTGATAGGAACGAGCCTTGCCAAGGTTGTGCAAGGCTGCCGAGAACACTAGATCAAGTTGCCAAGAAATATTTCAAGCACTAAGAGTCTCCAAACAGAAACTAAGAGAGTCCGAACGTCCACAAGTCTTGAGTGCAAAAACTTCTTTGCTTCCTGCAAAGAACTCCGGTTTCTCAGCTGGCTTTTATCTCTTAAGGGAGGGGCCATTACCTTGCAGCCTTACTCCTGAGTCGCCCGTGCTGCTGCTGCAGCTGCTCTTTCCTTCAAGCACCCTGCGCGCACGAGCACTGGGCACAGGCTCCTCTGGGTCCTCTTCCATCACTGCTGCCAGCCTCCACAATCTCCGAAGGCAGCACTCCACTCCCTGATGGTCCTGGCTCCATCCCTGCATCACACGCAGGCCCCTCACCTGAGTCCTCGCTCTCAGCCATCCGCACCTGCTGCCGGCAAACCACAACACAAATCACCTTTTGATTCATAGGGTTTATTTGACTCCAAAGATCCATCCCCTGCAGTGTGATACTGGCAATAGGTAATAGCATCGGCTGACTGTAACAGGCTGGGCTCATGAACATGTATAATGTATAACCTTATGTAGCCTTATGAAATATTGAATAGAATACTATCACTGTATACACATTTAGATTGGGTGAAACCAGGCTCAGGAGCAGTAATGTGAGAGGGATCTTGGAGTCTTAGCAGACAACCAGCTAAATAGGAGTCAGCAGTTTGCAGCAGCAGCAGCCAAAAAAAGCCAATGCAATCCTAAATTGCATTAACAGAAGGATACAATCGAGTTCAAGGGAGGTACTAATACCACTCTGTAAAGCCTTAGTAAGACCACACCTAGAGTACTGCATCGAATGTTGGTCACCACACTGTAAAAAGGATGTTGAGACTCCAGAAAAAGTACAGAGAAGAGAAACCAGGATGATTAGGGGACTGGAGACTAAAACATATGAAGAACGGTTACAGGAACTGGGCGTGGCTAGTCTAGGGAAGAGAAGGACCAGGGGAGACATGATGATCTGTTATCTGTATACTATGGCTGAAGAACTTAAAGATCATTTTGAAATGGAAAACTTTCCATTTTTTCCCCCCTTTTCACAACCCTGTCACCCCTTTTATTGGCGTGGAATCCAGGCAACTGAATTGAGCTTATTTACTGGCCAGATGCCTTTCCTGGCACCTCTTATGTCAGGAAGTTTGCAGCTGATGTTTTCTTTTTCTGCCCTCATAAAACATCCATCCCTGCCTGGGATTGAACCCTCAACCTTTCGAGTGGGAGGCGAGCGTCTTCACCACACTGCTCAAACGGACCACTTCCATACAGTCGCTAAAAACAATGTGGGGATATATCCATTAATCCACCAAGAGCCAAGCTCTAATCAAGGAGGATTTTAATCTCTTGAAGCCTCGTAGTTCATTGAGACAGGTTGTCCTTTCGGAGGCCTCTGAAGTCAGATGGAGAAAGCACCTGGGAGCGATATTTGCAGAGGTGGGTATTCAGCAGGTTCTGGCCCAGTTCTGGAGAACCAGGAGCAGAAGTTTGGAGTAGTTTGGAGAACCAATGTCGGCCTTCAAGATCTTCTACTATTGCTTTGCATCTTTCGGCTGCCATAAGTAACGGGGGGAGGAGCAGGGGACAAGTTGGGAAGCGAACTGGAGGTGGTATAAACTAGCATTGTATAAAATGAGGAGGGGGGAGAGAGTGCATTCTTGCTTAGGTTTCTATTCCTTGCTAAGCTTTCTCTCCTCTGCGCAGCTGCAAACCTTTATCAAACTATGCCAAGGTCAACGGACAGAAGCCTCATCACCACCTGGAGATGCCCACATGATGTTCTTCACAACTTTTAACTGGAAGACTCATTTGAACTATTGGGGGTGGGAACGCTTCCATCGCTTTGTATATGTGATTTACGCGCCTATTTCCTCAGATTCAGAATCTTCGCGTTGCTACCACTTCATTTCCAGTAAAAGATATCTTTTCTCTAATTAAAAGAGTCTTAAGGATTTCTTTCTTGGATTTTGAATGGAGCGCCAGCTGACATTCAGCAAATCCCATTTCTGACTGATCCCCCATCTATTCTCTGCCTCCCGAGTCCCAGCTGATCGGCTGGGTCTTCTTTGGTTGCCCTGCACAGGAGAACGGAGCTGGTTAGTGGGGCTTGGGAGAGAATGGAGATTTTACAGTATCCTTCCTCTGCCACGCCCACCAAGCCACGCCCACCAAGCCACGCCCACAGAACTGGTAGTGGAAAAAAAAATTGAATCCCACCACTGGATATTTGGAATAGTCTTCCAAGGGAGAACTGAACACTAGAGTGTACGAAGGGCAGGGAAGAAATATGTGATTGGACCCAAAAGTTGACAGGAGCAAAATGGTCTTTTTTAAATTCATTTTGACATTGTTATTTAATGTATGGCAGTAGTAAATTAGCCAGGATATTACAGTGGTCGTTTTATGGTTGTTTGGCTGCCAAAGAATGCTAGCAGGAACTGGGCTTGGCTAGTCTAGTGAAGAGAAGGACCAGGGGAGACAGGATAGCGGTCTTCCAATAATCGAGGGGCTGCCACACAGAGGAAAGGGTCAAGCTATTTTCTAAAGTTACTGTAGGCCAGACAAGGAATAATAGATGGAAACTGAACAAGGAAGAGATTTAACCTGGAAATAAGGAGAAACTTTCTGACATGAGAACAATCAACCCATGGAACAGAAGTTGCTCTCAGAAGTTGTGGGAGCGCCATCCCTTGAGACTTTCAAGAAGAGATTGGACTGCCATTTGTCAGAAATGGTGTAGGGTCTTCTGCTTGGGCAGGGGGTTGGACTAGATGACCTACAAGGTCCCTTCCAACTCTTTTTTTTTATTTTTATTTTTTAATAACAAGATAAACATAAGCATACATAACAAAATAAACATAAACATACCACAAAAAACAAAAAAATATCCTTCTTCATGAATTTACATACAGTGCATCGATTGGTTTACCACTTTTTTTTGTGCATCCATTTCCTAGTCACTAGTATAATTATATTACATAATAGCTCATATTATCAATCAATAATTGTATAACCTAATATCATCACTAAAAAAAATCATTTATAATTTTGTTAATTCATATTTTAACGAGATAACTATAGTTTGCTTAATTTATTTTTCAATAAATCATAAGATCATACCAAATCTATCTTAATAATGTTTTATAAAGATAATATTAAGAAAAAAAATTTTTTATGCTAAATCTGAATATTCTATCATTATGTTTTATTATCTAACCATTGATAAAAAAGATTCCAAACTTCATAAAATTGTTTATCTTCTTGTTCTCTGATTTCAAATGTCAATTTACTCATTTCAGCACAATCCAATATTTTCTTAATAGTTTCTTCTTCTGATGGAGTTTTCTCACTCTTCCAGTTCTTAGCAAATACAATCCTAGCCGCTGTTAATATATTTACAATCAAATACTTCAAATTTTTATTATATATATCAAGTAAGATTCCCAATAAAAAAATCTCTGGTTTCAAGTCTATATGTGTCTTTGTCATTTTTTCCAACCATATGCGAATTTTAGTCCAATATTTTCTAGCGTCCTCACAAGTCCACCACATATGGTAGTATGAGCCAGGTATCTGATGACATTTCCAACATTTTTCAGATTTGTTCTTAAACAAATCCCTTCCAACTCTTGATTGTCTGTTAATCTGTTAGTCCGTTTAGTTCCCACTCGTGCGCTATCCAGGATGCCCCACAGGGGGCAAACTAGCTCCACACCAGAAAGACGAGCGGCATCCTGTGGCGTCATCCGGGGCCACTTCTCGTCACCTGTTGCCTCGCAGTGGGGCATCCATCTCTGGCAGACCTCTGACCACAACAAACCCTACCATGTTTCCCACTGAAGTGGTACTAATTTATCTACTCGCAGGTTGCCGCTTTCAAACAATTAAGTGGGCAGAAGCTGAGGCAAGTGACGGGAGATTCCTTCTGTCATGCAGTGCTAGGACTCGAACCGCTGGAGCAGTGACTGGCTCCAGGGTGTTAAAACCACTGAGCTACTGTGCCTATTTTGACAGGTAGAACCACATGGGCCAGTCCTTACATGCCTTTCTATGTTGGCGGTCCGGAGGAGGGAGAGATTGGAGCCTTTATTCATACATGGGCATATGCGAACAGGGCCGCCAGCGCGTACAGGATGTAAATGGGACAAGCATGCACAACGCTCGCAATGCTAGCGCCTGCAGAATGTTTGTGGTGATGCTACCGTGATCGGGAATGCATGCATACACACACACACACACCTGTCATGCCCCTGGTGGAGACTGACTCTGAGGAAGAGGAGGAACAGCCAACAGGGAATGGAAGTGTGGCTCCGGAGGTTGTGGAGGAGGCTGGGGAAGGGCAGAGGCCAGCTGAGCAGTCAGAGGAGGACCCAGGCCCATCCTCTATCCATCCTAGGACACGCAGGGAGGAGAGGATCAGGGTAAAACGTGGTCTACTCTGGAGGAGAGGGCCATGATCCTCTTCATGGGTTGCAGGTGTGAGATCTGCATCAGAGTTTGGACCTGCGTGCTAACAGACGCTGGAAACAAATTAGTGTTTTATTCTTAAAGAAGGTTTATCTTGGTTGGCGTTCTTCCAACAGACTGTCCCTGGTTGTTACCTTCCTGAAGTTGGCCATTATTTATCCTGGTCTGTCAAGGAACTTTATTCAATGCGGTTTGTTTTTGGATTTTTGCTTCGTTATCGGCTCTTTGAATGTGAACTGTGTTTCTTGCCTTTGAAATGTTATTTTGAAAATAGTTGACTCCTCCACTGTGAACAATTAAACAGTGAAGCCAAGTTGAAGGCATCAAAAGGACTTTTAGTTAGGTTTTGGTTTGTGTTATGTTTCTGATATACTCTGGGTCATCACACACACCCATGCACTGGCCGGCCACTCACACGGCCCAATGGTTAACACGCCACAGTCCAGACGTGGTAGGTTGGGGACCTGTGCCTTAGACTATCTTAATGGGTGGAAGTGGAGGGGTTAAGGGCAAGGGATCTGCCCTTGGACCCCCGGCCTTTAGTCGCTGTGCGAACACCAACACCTGCTCATCAGAACGTGTCTCCAAGCCTGATTTGAGTATTCACTTATATTCTGCTTCGCTCGCAGCTTGACAAAAGAATCGGGTGGTGGGGTGGGACATTTGAAATTAGAGGACAAGAGGATAAACAATTTTATGAAGTTTGGGACCTTTTCTATCAATGGCTAGAT
Source organism: Pseudonaja textilis (assembly GCF_900518735.1). The sequence continues at coordinate 96,839 of NW_020769475.1, read as the reverse complement.
AATAAAATATAATAATAGAATATTTAGAAACTTAGGAAATAATGAATATATATTTCTTTTTCTCTCTCTCTTTTTTTGGATAATATCTTTATAAAATTTTATTAAGATAGACTCGGCAAGTTTTTATGATTTGTTATAAAATAAATTAAGGAAATTATAGTTATCTCGTTAAAGTATGAATTAATAAAATTATAGTCAAATGATTGTTTAATAATGATATCAGGCCATATAATTGTTGGTTGATAACATGAGCTATTATGTAATATAACTACAATGGAGACTACAAAACGGATGCACAAAAAAAAGTGGTAAACCAACCGATACACTGTCTGTAAACTCATGAAGGAAAGGATGATGTTTTTATGTTTTATGTGTTTTTGTTTGTTGTTAAAATCAATAAAACTTTTTTTTTTTAAAAAGAATTGGCTGGTGGGGGAGGATTGGAATGTCAGTTCTCTGGAAACGCTGCTCTCGCTTCAAGGACCGCCCCCCGAGCAGATGCCACAGCGGGACCAACCGGTTCCCATAACGAAATGAAGTGATTGGTGGACGTAATACATTGTGGGTGGCTTGTGGAGAAAAGGGGGAAGGAACTATGCGCGTCTCAGCCAATCTTCTGGGTCCTGAAGACTTGCTTGAATAAACAAACCACCTCTCCTTTGTAACGTGGTGACAATATTGCTTTATTCGCACACAATCACCCACCTCCGGCCAGAACGGCATCCGCCTGACTCTTAATTGCCCCTCACTTCTTTAATCCTGGTCTGTCATTACCCTACCTATTCTCCACGCTCCCGATCTATTAGCCACCTGTCTTCCTCTCTCACCCCGGATCCTTACAGCTACCATCACCAGGTGCTCCCGCTCACCGTCCCATCGGTGTGCACCGGCCACCCCGCCATCCCAATCCCAGGCAGTCCACAGGCGGGTCTGTCAGGTTGCTGAGCCACCGTCTCTTGCCATCTGAACTTTCGAAGCTGCAGCGGCTGGCGCGCGAAAACAGTTCCAAGGGTTCGGACCTGCAGCAGCCGGCACGTAACCTTTGGCTCATCAGGTCGGCTCGTTAGTTCAGAATCGCGACGGCAGACGCATGACGGATCCTCTGACAGTTCGCCAATGACAGCGTGCTTTGGCGCGGGAAGCCCAGAGCTGCTTTCGCTTCTTCTGTGCAATGTCAACTCATAAAACATTTTGTATACACGTTTTATAGTTGTCGAAAGGAAGGAGGGGGGGAGTTTCAAAGAACAGGTGGCAGTGTTTCAAAGAACAAGCGGAATCGAAAGTGCATTCCATTCATATTTTCTTCAAAGACTGATTAGATGACTGAAGCTTCTGCCATGCAAAAATCTAGTTGGAGAGCATGATTGATGACTCTTGGCTATGGATGTGTTTTGTTGGATGATACACCCAGAGGGGTGGGGGTGGGGAAACAGGATCAAGGGTGGCAGTGAATTACGTATCTCAGAGTCGGCTATGCCCAGGCTAATGCCGGCATGTTAACTTCTAATAAAGCCTTTGAAGTTTTGGGAGTTTGGCTCGAGGCTCATGATTTAATTGGAGTAACTGCTGTTATCCTGACAGTGGATTTAATTCAGTAAAGTTTGCACTCTTGGTAAAACAATATCCCGAGGAGTTTCTTTTTCCGGATTCTCCAACTGGACAGTCGACACACAGCAGTAACCACCATCTGGATTTTTTCACCCGCTCTTCCACCCCTCCGCCGCCTCTGTGGCAATTAAGGGACACGGGTTGAATCGCAGCCAAGGAACAAGACAGCATGATCCACGCTTGAATTAATTTAAATTTTATTTAAAAGTTCATTTATTGAATATTCATTATTAAAAGTTCACTTACTGGATATTATTACTTTCTGTACATTTCCCAAATGGTTTAAAAAAAATTACTATTCGATGGGTGTTTCGCTACAGTTATCTGCCCAACTCATAAAATCCTGATGATCTCTTTGGAAGGAAGGATTCCAAATCTAGAGCCAGACTGTAGCTCTCTTGGGACTGATGTCCCCCCCAAAAATAAAAATCACGGAGTAGGGAAAAGAGGGGAAGGAGAGCATCTCCAATGCTCAAGGGACAGGAAGATCTCCCCAGATACAAAAGGAGTAGCCACTCAGAGGCCCCTTTGTCATTTTGAGACGCAGCTCTGGCAAATATCTAAGAGCAGCTTCTCAACGTAAATCAAGAATGCCCTAACTAGACAATAACATCATTATTTCTACTTTGTTGTATCTAGTCTTTCTATTCTGACCTAGACCTCCCAAGATCATGAAGCAGGAATCCTCATCCTGATAAAAAAAAAACCCTTTTTTATATAGGAAAGTGAATTCCCCTCCAGCAAAGTCCTGGCAAACAGTCTTTCGTAAGATTTCACAACTACAGACCTTTTATCAGGCTTGGAGAGTTGCCAGGCCGTTATCTTCCAAACGCCACGCTGTAGCAGCAATGACTTGGCAAGAAGTCAGGAAGGAGATCTTCACTCTTAATGAATGGAACTAATTGTCTCCTGTAAACACCACGCCCCTTTCGCTCCTCTTTATTCCCTAGGGGAGGGGCCATTCGCCATCCACTTAAGCCTTTACTCCCGAGTCGACCCTTGTTCCTTAGCTCTTCCCTTTTCCTGGCAGCTCTGTGCATGCGCCCACTGGGAACAGGCTCCAGCTGTTCTTCTGCCCCACTGATCTCCGACTCCAAAGGCAGCTGATAACTGTCAGACAGCGCTATCTCTGCCTCCGATGCAGAGCCCTTGTCAGAACCTTCCCTAGACTCCAGGATTGGCCCACGTTCCTCTGCAACCTCCTTACTGTCCGAGTCTGTCTGCCAGCAGCTGCTGGACCACAACACTTTCTTCATCTCCTTGGTCAGCCAATTCCTTTCTGCAGGTAGTCCTTGACTTATGACTGGTCGCTTAATGGGCGTCCAAAGTGACGACGGAGCTGCCTTGCGGGTATTTACTACCTAGATTCAAAGTTACAATAGTCACTCCTCCCATGGTCACGCAATCACACTGCGAGCATTTGGCAACCGGGCCATGTTTACAGCTATTAGCAGGGCCCTGTGGTCACGTCACCAGCATTTATTTCTGGCTTCCATTTAAACAGCCCCATAACAAACTATCTGTTCATTTAATGGCCACCACCAAAAAGTTTGTAACATCGTAACTTCCGGCCATAATGGGCAGACTCCATTACAGTCGTAACTCAAGGACTACCTGTATCTGATTACCAGTTTCCTCCCTTTTTATTAGCAGTCACGCTATTATGCAGCCGACTTGTGCAGGATTGACCAGTTGCGATGCTGCTTTCCAATGAGGAACATTTCTCAACTCTCTTGTAAGCCAACTAATCAGGAGAAAACTCACTTAGCTACAGAAACCTCAAGCGATAAGAGAATCCTTCAAGCACCATTAAAAATAAAATAAAAGGAAAGGAAAAAAAAGAATTATTTTCATGTACAAATACCCAAACAATAACACACCACAAGAAAAGCCAATTCTTGCGTTCATACCAGCCCTGGATGAAAGGAAGGAAGGAAGGAAGGAAGGAAGGAAGGAAGGAAGGAAGGAAGGAAGGAAGAAAGAAAGAAAGAAAGAAAGAAAGAAAGAAAGAAAGAAAGAAAGAAAGAAAGAAAGAAAGAAAGAAAGAAAGACAGGAAGGAAGGAAGGAAGGAAGGAAAAGGAAAAGGAAAAGGAAAGGAAAGGAAAGGAAAGGAAAGGAAAGGAAAGGAAAGGAAAGGAAGGAAAGAAAGAAAGCAAGAAAGGAAAGGAAAGGAAAGGAAAGGAAAGGAAAGGAAAGGAAAGGAAAGAAGGAAGGAAGGAAGGAAGGAAGGAAGGAAGGAAGGAAGAGGAAATAACAAAGGGATTTCTTTCGTGCTCCCATCTTCCAAAGAGTTCAGAGAAATAGCTTCTCCATTCATAAATTATGAAGCTCCACTTAGCTATGGAATTAACCCATTTGTGGGGAATCACACAACTACACAAAGCGGTGGAGAGGATTTACACAACTTAAGTCACAAAAGATAAAGGAAGCAATACAAGGAAGCAACTTTGCCATGGTTTATAAACTCAGTGATGCAATTCTTCTCCTTCCCTATTCTCAGCGTTCAAATCTTCACAACGCCCCTAAGGGTCGGTCAGTCCAAGTATCAGATCCATGGATCTGCCATTCTTCAGTGGAAGAAGAAGAAAAAAAAAGGAGCGGGTGGTGGTGTGTTTGATACAAGTAATCCTTTTTGATGTAACCTGAATATCTGAATTCTTGTACTGAATCTGTATAACTTGCACATGATATACAACTGGGGGACTGGAGCCCAGATGCCTGGAAACTTGTCACCTCTTAAAGAGATAGCAAGAGGAGAAGAGGGGGCCATAAAAATCCCAGCCTCGAAAGAAACTTCCTGGGAAGTTCTTCTCAACTACAATCCCAGGAAAAAAAAGGGGTGGGTAGGGAATTAACATGTTGCTTCTTTGCATTGAGGAAATCCACACCGGACTAAGGGGGGGAGGGGTTCTAACTCCCTTTATCTAAGCTGCATGCCTGGAGGCATACTAGACCCTGCTTTGAACGTCACCTGGATCTTTTTTCTTTTTCAATAAAGAGATCCTGTTGAAATACCCAGCTTTCAAAAGTTCTGTGATGACCCTTATCGCAAACGTAATAAAATTCCCAAACGTGAATAAATTTCCTTTAATGCCTCCAACTTGGCCTCACTGTTCAATTGTTCCCAGTTGGGAGATTAAAACTCTTCCCAAAAAGAGTCTCCAAAAGAAAGAAATACCGTCCAAACTCAAAGAACAGATAACGGAGAAATTTAAAAAAAACAAAACTGAAGGAATTTCCACAACAGATCAGGATAATTAATTACAAACTTCAAGAAGATAACAAGGCACAGTCCCGTTGGAAGAATGCCAACCAAGATAAACCTCAGCCAGAAATAAAACATGCTTTGCTTCTAGCAATGCTGTTTTAAATGCCCCTCCTTTATACTATTCCCCCCAGCTGCAGCCAATGAGGGGGATCGTGGCCGCTTCCTCTCCCGTAAGCCACATTGTTCCCTTCTCCATTCCTCCCTGCATGCCCTAGGACGAAGAGATGGGCCTGGATCTTCCTCTGACTACCCAACTGGCCTCTGCCCTTCCCCAGCCTCCTCCACAACCTCCGGAGCCACACTTCTACTCCCTTCTCGGCTGTTCCTCCTCTCCCTCAGAGTCAGTCTCCAACAGGGGCATGACAAGTTCATTCTTATTGTCTGAAGGGGAGAGAGTCCGGGCCTTACACCAAGAGTCACCAATGGACCTGAGGGATATTCAAGGTTGCATTTTGATGGCCGTCGATAAAACTGTCCGGAAAACTAATGAGAGCTCACTGGGGGCGGAAAAACACACACCGCAGTGTATTTTTTATTTTATTTTATTTTTATGAATAAGAGATTTGAACCCAGGACTCCCAGGTCCTCTGCTGAGCATAGAACTCCTTTCAGGGTAATTTTAGGTAGTCCTCAGTTTACAATCCTCCGTTTAATGACTGTTCGCATTGACAACAGTACTGGGGAAAAAAAAGCGATTTATGACTTTTGAGGGGATCGATGGCTGTTGCGGAAGCCCCAGAGTCACCTGATCGAAACTTGGACCTTTAGCAACCAACTTGTATTTATGACAGGTTGCAGTGTTCTCGGGAGGGAGTCACATGATCCCCTTTGGTAACGTCCTGAGGAGCTAAGTCAACGGGAGAAGCCGTTGATTCCCTTTATGACCGTGTGGTTGACTTAACGACTGTTGGAACTCACTTAAACCACCCGTGACAGGAAAAGTCGCGTAATGGGGGACAAAACTCACTTTTGACTGTGTCGTTTAGCAACAGAAACGCCGCACTCGGTTGTGGTTGTTAAGTCGAGGACTAATGTTCTTGACCCAGCTCCCAAACGGAACAAATAAATGTTCCTGTCAACTCCTAAAATATTTATCTGGTCTTTTTAGAGTTGCAACAGGAGGGGACGGGGGAGCAGCGCAAGCAGCTTGCAAAACCGAAAGTGCGCTCCCATAAATAGTTTTCAAGGATAGTAACTAGGTGACCAAAGTTTCTGCCGCACAAAATTCTAACTGGAGATCACGACTGATGACTCTGGGCTATGGATGTGTCCCATTGGAGAATATGAATTATGATACACTCGGGTGGTGGTGGAGGAAAACCAGGGTCAAAAGTGGCAATGAATGATGTGTCTCAGAGTCGGCTACACCCAGGCAGTGCTGGACATGATAACTCCCAATAAATCCTTTTGAAGTTTTGGAAGTTTGGCTCGAGACTCATGATTTAAAAGGTAGGCGGGTAACTGCCGGAATCCTGGCAGTTCCCTTTATTAGGAGCGCCAGCAGCCCTAGCAAAATCAATCTCTCTCTCTCTCTCTCTCTCTCTCTCCCTCCCTCCCTCTCTCTCACAGCAGGCTAACAAGTCTGTCCAGCAGGGAGATGAATAGTTGTCTGTCAAACTTAAGGATTACTGTCCCATGCCTTTTATCCCCAGAGCTTAGGGTGGGGCTTTGCCAGCAGCAGTGGCTCTTCGGTCCCAAGGCCCGCTCCATAGATTTCCACTGCTCTCCTCTCCTCTCTGCCTTCTGTGCAGCTGCTTGTCAGGCACTGGACTCAGCTGTTCCTTCTCTTCCTCATCAGCCAAACCTCCAGACCTGGGGGCTGTTAACTCTCCATCTGAGGGCTGATGGATGGCCCAGGCTCCACCCTTCTCTCTCTCTCCGCCAGTTCCTTTCCTTCTTCCCCTCGGAGCTCCCAGGTTGCCTTGACGCTGACTCCGATCCCCACGCCTCCTCTTCCTCCTCTGATTCAGCCGCTGGAGGGGGAGCCGGCCGATGGGTCACAACAACTACCTGCAATCACCTGTTATGGTGCCTTAGCCTTAAGCTTATCACGTGAAACAGAAAACTGCTCTGCATTAGATCCCACCATTAACAGACTAACGCAGTGGTGGCTAACCTTTTTGGACTCCTGTGCCAAAAATTGTGAACGCGCTTACACGCTCGCGCTCGCCTGCCAGCACCTAGGAGTCAATGCCTGCCCCTCCGCCTCCTACTCATGCGTGCGCAATCTCCCCCTCCCTGCCACCGCCTCTTACCTGCGCTGTACCTCAGAGCTGATTTTCGGCCGGTTTGAGGCCTTTTTCGGAGGCTCGAGGAAGGCTTCTGCAGGCCCAAAACTATCCCGGTTTCATCACTTTCAGTATTTTCAGAAAAACAGGAAGTGACGAAACGGGGCTGGTTTTTGGCCTGCAAAACCTGCAGAAGCCTTCCTCAAGCCTTTGGGAGGCCAAAAAAGGCCTCAAACCAGCCGAAAATCAGCTGTGAGGCGCAGGCATGTGCAGTGAGGTAAGTTTGCCTGTAACTCATGTGCTGGCACAAATGGCTCTGCGTGCCACCTGTGGCAGGTGTGCCATAGGTTCACCATTACAGGACTAAAGGTAGTCCTTGACTTACAGCAGTTCATTTAGCGACTGTTCAAAGCTACACTGGCGCCACCGAAAGAAGTGACTTATGACCGTGTCTCACATAACAATGGCAGCGTCTCCATGGTGACATGATCAAAATTCAGACCCTTGACAACTGACTCATATTTATGACGGTTGCAGTGTCCTGGGATTATTAACCACCCCTTTTGCGATCTTCCAATAAGCAAAGTCAACGCGGAAGCCTGATTCATTCAACGACTGTGTGGCTAATTTAACAACTGCAGTAATTCACAACAACCGTGGCAAGAAAAGTCCTAAAAAAGGGGCAAAAAACTAACTTAGCAACAGAAACGTTGGGCTCATTTGTGGTCGTAGGTTGAGGACTAAAAAAAACAAAACAAGATTAGACACTAAAAATAATCAGAATTATTTATTGCCGCCTCTCGAATAGGAGCCCAGAAGTCAACAGATATTGCTTGTGAAATAAGAATCCCAAAATGTCACTCAAATTGAGGAGTTAACCTCCTGTCAGTTAGGAAACTTAAAACGATCAAAAGTGCCTGAGTAACACAATGGCATTATCAACTCTCCCTCACACTGATGGTGTTACCCAGCCAGGTAATAAAATGTTCTGCAAGGAAACCAACCCCCAGGAAGAAAGCAGCAAGAACCCAACATTTTTAGTCTACCCAGAGAGGCCTAAAACTACACACACAGACACATACACACACACACACCCCTCGCACACACTCAGCTGGTTTAATACAGCACTACAGGTCTATAACTCTGAGGGGAAAAAGGGAAACTTCTTTGGTTCTTTGCACAAGCTAGAAAGGAATGTTTCCAACAAAACTGTTAAGTGTTAAACTGACAGCCACACAGACACTGGGGTGTGCGTTCACACAAGACATCAACTCAAAAGCAAACGAAACACAGGAGGCCTTGGTGCAGGGGTCCCCAACTTGGGTTGTTGGCTACCGGGCCCTGTGTGTGACTAGCCAGTGCGTGCGTGTTTGCTCACACACACTCCCACTAGCGTCGCCGCAAATGTTGCATACACACTCATGACCCCGTTCGTGCCAAGCACACGTGTGTAAAGGTGCCTGACCCCCACCCCCAGGGCCAGCAACCCAGAAAAGTTGGGGAACTTTGCCTTAATGCAAAGGGGTCTTCGGGTTTAAGGCTCGGGGACTTCAACTCCCAGAATTCCTGAGCTAACGTGACTGGAGGAGGAATTCTGGGAGTTTGAAATCCACAAGTCTTAAAGCTGTCAAGCGTGAAGACCCATGATTTAAAACTCCAACGGAGTCTGGAGATTTAACAGATTAACAGAGTTGGAAGGGACCTCGTAGGTCATCTAGTCCAACCCCACCCCATCCAAGCAGAAGATAAGCAGCCGGACAGCCGACTCTCCAGGAAGTGCTTTCCTGCACACTACAGAGGGTTGGATTAGATGACCTTTGCTGTCCCTTTCAGTTCTGCAGGTCTTTGATTTAACTGAATGGTCTTCAAACTTGGCAAGTTTAAGAGTTGTGGACTTCAACTCCCAGAATTCCTGATCTAACGTGACTGGAGGAGGAAAACTGGGAGATGAAGTCCACAAGTCTTCAAGCTGTGTTTCAAGCATGGCTACCATAAGACTTGTGGACTTCAACTCCCAGAATTCCTGATCTAACGTGACTGGAGGAAGAATTCTGGGAGTTGAAGTCCACAAGTCTTCAAGCTGTCAGGTTTGAAGACCCCTACCTCAGTGTGATAGGGTGAACCGGAGGGACAATTCCCTAGTGGTCACAGACTCCGTTCCAAAACAAACCAAGGCTGAGAGGGTCACATGGCACATCAAACCCAGTTAGTTTTATCCCTGAGTTCCAGAACTAACCCAACTACCTGAACTTCACACAACCCACTGAACCCTGAATTAACTGCGCGTAGCTGGCCAGACAGTCCCAATCTGGGAGGAGATTGTAAACAGGTAGTCCTCGATTTACAAACATTCGTTTAGTGGCCGTTCAAACAGTTCATTTAGTGACCGCTCAAACCATTCCATTTAGTGACCACTCCAACAAATCCACGACTGTTTTTCACACTTTTTGACTGTTGGTAGCATCCCGTGATCAAAATTCAAACTGACTCGTATTTATGACCGTCGCAATGTTCCTGGGGTCAGGGGATCCCCTTTTATGGACCTCCTGCCAAGCAAAGTCAACGGGAGAAGCCAGATTGGCTTGAACCACCAAGTCGCAAAGTTAAAAAACTGCAGTGACTCATTTAACGACAGCGGCAAGAAAGACTGTAAAAACAGGGCAACATTCCCTTTAAAACAAATCTTTCGCTTCAGCAACAGGAATTGGGGGCTTGGTTGTGGTCGAGGACTACCTGCAGGGTGGAATAGTTCCGGTTGCCCCCCCAAAAAGGAAGCCGAGGAGATGGGAAGAAAGATGAGGAGAATTTCAAGGATGGTGAAACTTCTGGATAATACGTGAAGAGCCATCAGATTTTTCTGGAGCAGGGGTCTCCAACCTTGGCCACTTTTAAGACTTGTGGACTTCAACTCCCAGAATCCTCCAGTCAGCATAGCTTGTGGACTTCAACTCCCAGAATCCTCCAGTCAGCATAGCTGGCTGAGGAATTCTGGGAGTTGAAGTCCACAAGTCTTAAAGTGGCCATGGTTGGAGACCCCCTGCTCTGGAAGGTGTGGATTCATTCAGGACTATAGAATGGAAGTCTACTGAAGGATATCCAAGCTTTTATGAGGAGGAATTTATTGATCAGAAAAGCCACTAAACTAGGGTTCCCCAAACTGTGGGCGGCGACCCACTACTGGGCCACGGCCTATTGGTCACCAGGCCACGGGTGTAGCTGGCTGACGCGCGCACGTGTGTGCTTACAAATGTTGCAGGCTGTCAACTCGTAAATCATTCCTATGCTGGTTTCCGAGTTGCCTTAAGAACGGGAGGGGGGGAGGGTAAAGACATGAGGGAGCAGTGTAGCAGATGAAGTCCAGGAGCACATTCCACGCTTATCTTGCGGAGATTAGTCTAGGCTACTGGCTAGGCTGCCCTTCCCACAAAAATCCTTCATTGGAGAATGTGATCGATGACACCCAGCTCTGAGAATGGTTGGAGAATCTGATTTATGACATTCAAGGGGATGAGGGGAAAACAGGGTCAGAGGGGATAGTAAATTACGTGTCTCGGAGTTGGTTTCATAAGGGTTAATGCCGGACACGTTGCTCCTAATAAATTTTTGGGATTCTTTTGAAGCTTAGCTCAAGGCTCATGATTTAATTTAGGGCAATCCTCGGAACCCTGACACAGGCGCTCGCAGCCCCACTCGTGCGGGCCCTTGAAGTCCCTTCACGCGAACATCACCGCGTGCGTCACCAGCGCTCGCGACTCTTCTCATGCATGCAACTTAACTGTGGGCAAGGAAGGTTGCACAATGTGGCTCAACTCACTTAACGCCTGTCTTGCTTAGCAAACGGATACTTGGGGCTATGGTGGTCGCACGTCAAGAACCACCTGTAGTTTCCCCGAAACTACAACAAGAGGGGACTTCTTGAAATCTCCACTGTTAATGACCTTGGTCTTGCCAACTACCGTGACGCCTGAAATACCACATTCCCAGACTGCAGACCGAAAAAGCTGAGTTAGTGTTGTGGGAAACGTAATTTTCGAGGGGTGGAAAAATGGAAATGATACAAGTGGAAGTCTGTGGAGATTTTTCAGTCATCCAGCTCATGGTTGTCCCGAAGATGCTTTTTCAAGAGGCAATTGGATTTTCTCGTTTCGTTTTTTTGACGTTTCGCTTCTCATCCAAGAAACTTCTTCCTTCAGCTCTGGCTGGATGGTGAGGAAATTAAAGGATTTATACTCCTTGTAGACAAGCTGGTCCTTTGCATCCTTTTTAGAGAGTCGTTGAGACCACTTGGAAGTCTATGTGTGTCCTGAGAGTCACAGAAGTGGAAGGATAAGACATCGAATATCTCCCGTCTACCCCACAGTCCTTTCATCGAGTCCAAAACAGCTTTGTCAACTCATAAAATATTTCTATAGTCTTTTTAGAGTTGCCAGCAGAAAGGGAAGGAGGAGCAGTGCGGCAGCTTGCAAACCGAAAATGCATTCCATAAATGCTTTCAAAGATCGTAACTAGGTGACTGAAGTTTCTGCTGTTGTGGGCCGTGGTGAGTCCCGTGGGCGTTGTTGGAGGGGCGCACACAGCTTCTTTTAGACAGGCTGCAACTCGGGTCAGGGGAGGGTGAGTCAGTGGGTCACCAGGTTGTCAGGATGGACGGCACAACCTACCATCGGACCCCCCGTTCTTGCCTTTTTTTTGCCCTCCACCCCACGGAAATCCCGGAAGGCGAGAATAGAGGTAGAGTAGAGGTGGGGTAAGGAGCTTAGTTTCACTTTTCAAAGTGACTCTTTTATTGCTTTTAAAATCAGGATTAAAATAATAAAAAAAAACAGATAAAAATGCAGACAAGGTCAAAGGAAAAGAAACATACACAGAATGTACTTTTTTTTTAAAATGAAAAAGACGTGTAATGTCAACTCTTAAAATATGGTCTTTTTAGAGTTGCCAACAGAAAGGGAAGGGGGAGCAGTGCGGCGGCTTGGAAATCGAAAGTGCATTCCATAAATAGTTTTCAAAGAAAGGAACTAGGTGACTTGAAGTTTCTGCCGCGCGAAATTCTAACTGGAGAGCATGACTGATGACTCTGGGCTATGGATGTGTCCCATTGGAGAATATGAATTACAATACACCCAGGTGGTGGGGGGAAAAAACAGGGTCAAGGGTGACAATGAATGATGTGTCTCAGAGTCGGCTACACCCAAGTAGCTCCGGCATGTCGTCTCCTAATAAATCTTATCTTGAGCTTTGACATTCAGGCTCATGATTTAAATGGGGGTCACTACTGGAGTCCTGACTGGCTTCACCACTCAGGTGAACCCGACGACATAAGATAAACCTCCAAGAAGCCTCAACAGCTCTCTAAAAAAGAATGCAAATGACCAGCTGCCTGCGAGGCGTAAAATCCTTCCGTTCCTCACCAACCAAAGACGAAGCAGCTTCTTGGATGAGAAGAAGAAAGTCCAGTTGTCTCTCGATTAAAAAAAAAAGCATCTTTGGGATACAAATGGAAGTAGTCTTTGGCCTCTTCAGAGTAGCATCCTAACTCAAGAAGAACTCCAAACCACGCCAAGTCAACCGAGGCCGCAGAAACCCACGCCTGGCATATCTATAGGCAGGAATGCTTTTGTGATTGTAGGTTTATGTCTCTGCTGCCCTAAATGGTGATTCTACTGTGTTTCTCATCAACCGGAGCGGGGTGAGGTGGGGTTGAATAATAATAATAATCATAATCAAACGACACTGAAAACGCTACCGGGCCCATCCACGGGCAGCCTCTCTCAGTGGTGGTGCTTGATAAAGTTTGAGTTGTCACTGAACCTCTTCCCGCAGACCGAGCACTCGTAAGGCTTCTCGCCCGTGTGGATCCGCTTGTGGACGATGAAGTTGGAGTAGTCATTGAAGCGCTTGCCGCAATCCAGGCACTTGTAGGGTTTCTCGCCCGTGTGGATGCGCTTGTGGCGGGTGAGGCTCGAGCCGGTGTTGAAGCCCTTCCCGCAGTAAGAGCACTTGTACGGCTTCTCACCTGTGTGGACCCGCTGGTGGATGAGGAAGGCGGCCCGGCTGACGAAGCTCTTCCCGCACTCAGAGCAGTTGTACCACTGGTCGCCTGAGTGGGTCCGCTCGTGGGCGATAAGGTTGGAACGGCGCCGGAAGACCTTGCGGCAAATCAGGCAGGTGTTGTCTGGCTCGCTGGGGAAGAGGCTGGGCTGCAGGACGCTCTCGTCCAAGTCCTCGTAGGTCCCCTGGGAATTGATGAATTTGCCCTCCGCCTTCTCCTCGCTGTTCCAGTAGAGGGTTTCAGAAGCTTCTCCCGGATTGGGAGAACAGGAGACGCCGGGCTGGCCTCTACCGGACCACTCCCAACCTGACTCTCGGTCCTCGCTGTCTTCCTCGCAGAACTCCTCCTCATCTACATAAATGGATAGAAAAATCCATATACATTGAATCAATCAATCAATCAATCTGCTGGCATCCTCATTCTCTGTCCTGCATTTCTTATCATCCATCCATCCATCTATCCTCCATCTACCTACCATCTATCAATCAATCATCTACCATCTATTAATCAATATCTATCAATCAATCATCTATCTACCTACCATCGATCCATCTATCATCTATCAATCTCGTCTCCAAATAAATGAATGAAAATGAATAAATCAATCTGCTATAATTCTCTTTCTGTACCTCACATAATTTCTCATCATCTATATAAACGTTTTTATAAATATATAAGTAGATTGAATCAATTTCCTTGAATCTTCATTCTAACCTGCATAATTTTCATACATGTGTGTATATACACACACACATACATGCACGTGTGACATATATGTATGTTTAAAAAAATATATTCTGCACCTCAGTTAAATTTCTCATCATCTATATAAACAGTGATATAAAAGAAGAAACAGACATCCTGAGATCTCTGGAATTTAAAATTACATTTATTGTACTTACTAAACTTTCGTCAACCTCTGCTGACATCGACAGAGTATTACGCTACCATTACAGAGATCACTGCCTTTATATATCATTAATCTTACCCTTGCACGCGTAATAGGCCCTTTCAACATATATATATATAGAACACACACACATACATGTATGAAAATTATGCATGTTAGAATGAAGATTGAAGGAAATTGATTCAATTTACTTAGATATAAACATTAATATAAACATCTATCTAAGCAAATTGAATCCATTTCCTTCAATCTTCATTCTAACATGCATAATTTTCATACGTGTGACATATATGCATGTTTATAAAAAATATTCCATACCTCAGTTAAATTTCTCATCTATATAAACATTAACATAAACATCTAAGTAAATTGAATCAATTTCCTTCAATCTTCATTCCAACCTGCATAATTTTCATACATGTGTTTCCTACAGAATATATATATATTCTGTACCTCAGTTAAATTTCTCATCCTCTATATAAATATTTTTATAGACATATATTTAAGCAAATTGAAGCAATCCATCCGTCTCCATTGACTCTTCCTGTCAGGAGGCTGCAAAAGGAGATCACACAACCCCGAGATATTGCAACCGTCATAAATATGAACCGATTGCCAAAAATCCAAATTTTGATCACGTGACCATGCCGGGGGCGGGGGGAGAAATGCCACAACGGTCACGTCAACTTTTTTCAGTGTCGTCGTAATTCCGTTCACTAAACGAACGGTTGCGAGTCAAGGGCCACCTACCAATCAGGAGCTACCCACAGCGTTTTCCCAGAATGCTTTCCTTTCAGAAGGGGCAACAGGCCCCCAAAGATTCAGACACCCAAAGGCCCTCACCCAACAGCACCACGTGTCGGTCGCTCTCCTGCTTTGCCTCTCTAAGGGGGGCTCTCTGCCAGCTTTCCAGGGGAGCCTTCTCGGTCAAATGGTCCTTCTCCAGGAGGCTGATGGCCTGAAACAGAAGAGAGGCCCCCAAGCCCTTCAGTTTAGCAAGCCGGTTTCGGGACACGCTGGCTGAGCAACACCTCTGGATGCCTTTGGATCTATTGGGTGATCCTGTGATTTTTCCTGGCCGTGTTGGCCAACACTGTTTCCCTTGCCGCCGCCTCCGCCGCCTCCTCCTCAGGGCTGAGAAAGAGGGACTGGCCCAGTCACCCCCGACCCAACCTCATGTCCAAAGCAGATCTTGTTCCCTTTGGTTCTTCTAACTCCCAAGTATTCTTTCTATAACCTTCGTTTTCTTTCTCCTTCTTTCTTTCCTGCCTCCCTTCCCTTTTTCACCCTTCCTCCCTCCCCTTTTTCTCTCCTTCCACTTCCTTTCTTTTCCTTTCCTCTTCCCTTCTTTCCTTTTATTCCCTTTTCCTTTCCTCTTTCCTTTCATTCCTCTTTCCTTTTTTCCCTTTCCTTTCCCCTTCCTTCTCCTTTCTTTTTCCTTTCCCCTTTCCTTTCATTCCCTTCCTTTCCCTTTCCTCCTCCTTTCCTTTCTTTCTTTTCTTTTCCCTTTCCTTTCATTCCCTTCCTTTTCTTTACACTTTCCTTTCCTTTCTCTTCCTTTTCCTTTCCTTTCTTTCCTTTTTACTCTTTTCTTTTCCTTCCTTCCTTTCCTTTCATTCCTTTCCTTTCGCTTCCTTCCTCTTTCCTTTTTACTCCTTTCTTTCCCTTCCTTTTCCTTTCCTTTCCTTTCTTTCCTTTTTACTCTTTTCTTTTCCTTCCTTCCTTTTCCTTTACTTTCATTCCTTTCCTTTCGCTTCCTTCCTTTTCCTTTCCTTCCTCTTTCCTTTTTACTCCTTTCTTTCCCTTCCTTCCTTTTCATTTCCTTTTCCTTTCCTTCCTCTTTCCTTTTTACTCCTTTCTTTCCCTTCCTTCCTTTTCATTTCCTTTCCTTTCATTCCTCTTTCCTTTTTACTCCTTTCTTTCCCTTCCTTCCTTTTCCTTTCCTTTCATTCCTCTTTCCTTTTTACTCTTTCCTTTCCCTTCCTTCCTTTTCATTTCCTTCCTCGTTCCTTTTTACTCCTTTCTTTCCCTTCCTTCCTTTTCCTTTCCTCTTACCTTTTCTTTCCCCTTTCCTTTTCTCTCCTTTCTCTTTTTTCTTTTCCCTTCCCTTCCTTTTATTCATCTTTCTTTTTTTTTCTTCCTTTCCCTTTTCCCCTCTCCCGCTCCCTTCTGCCCAATCCCCCCAACCATCCCCCTCTACCTCTCCAGAGAGAGAGAGAGGGCCTGGGCTCTCTTCCCTCCTTCCGCCCCCCCCACCCCCCGAGGCATCCCTCTCACCTGCTCTTCCTGGGCTTTGCTCTCTTGCTCTCGCAGCAGGAAATCCTCCGCCAGGATCACCGCCTGGGTGCAGGTCAGAGGGCGGCACTCCCGCACCCAGCCCTGTAGTTCTGGGGGCAGGATGGCCAGGAACTGCTCCAGCACCACCATCTCCAAGATCTGCTCCTTGGTGTGCTGCTCCGGTTTCAGCCACTGGTGGCAGAGCCTTCGGAGGTGACGGCAGGCTTCCCGAGGCCCGTTGGCTTCCTGGTAGCCGAACTGGCGGAAGAGGCAGCACTCGTCGTTCCAGCTGACGGCCTGTTGGGCCCGGGCGAGCCTGGAGCCTTTCTGACCCTGAAGCCTTTTGGGGGGCTCCATCCGGTGGGTTTCTCCGCTCAGGCTGATGGTGAGCTGGGTTCCTCTCTGGGCTCGAGGCTGCTGGGGGCAACTGGCTTTCCCTCGGACGGAGGCCAGGGAGGAGCGAGGGTCGCTTCTGGGCAGGGGCATCCGAGGCTGTGGGCTTCCCCCTTCCAAGGAAGGCGCTTCCAGAACCTTCAGGAATTCCTGCAGCTGCGATTCCCACCGTTGCTGCAGGTTCCTGCAGGGCTCCGGGGTGGTTTTCTCTGGATCGGCCCTCTCCCAGAAATCGTGGATGCGGCCTGTGGGAATCAGGCGGGAACCAGGCCCCACTCCCTTCTCTTTTGTGGGCCCCGCCAGGAGGCGCTCTCCCATCTGCGTCCCTTTCCCTGGCTCGGCCTTCAAAGGACTCGGAGCCGATTTCTCCCTGAGCTCTGCCGCCATTTTCTTTCTCTGGCCTACCACCGACTGGATCGATGCTTCTGCTCGGCGATGGCAACGCTGGCCCTGTCTCAGAAGAAAATTGGCACGGAGATCAAAACCAAAGCCGCTTCAATGCCAGCAAGCTTCCTCCCCACCCTCCCCCAAAACTACTGGAGAAAAGCAACCAGGATGATGAGGGGACTGGAGACTAAAACATATCAAGAACGGTTACAGAAACTCGGCACGGCTAGTCTAGTGAAGAGAAGGACCAGGGGAGACAGGATAGCGACCTTCCAATATTTGAGAGGCTGCCACAGAGAGGAGGAAGGGGGTCAAGCCATTTTCCAAAGCGCCTGAAGGCCAGACAAGGAATCATGGATGGAAACTGAACAAGGAGAGATTCAACCTGGAAATAAGGAGATATTTTCTGACAGTGAGACCGATCAATGGAACAGAAATTGCCCTCAGAAGTTGTGGGGGTTTTATCACTTGAGACTTTCAAGAAAGATTGGACTCCCATCTGTCAGAAATGGGGTAGGGTCACCCGCTTGGGGGGGTTGGACTAGATGACCTACAAGGTCTCTTCCCACTTTGATTATGTTCTCTGCGAACATCAGATAGAATATGAGACTAAAGCTAGCAATGGAGGTGACAGGGCAGAGACCTGGCACCCACCCAATTCCTTTTTCTAAAAAATAAAAATATTTGTATTACCCTTCCCATTACGATAAGCCTTTGCCAACTGGGGTGCTCTTGGGATAGCCAGTTCTGACTTCCCCTCCCAAATTCTGGTAATTGAAAGCCATGTTTCAATATTTGAGGGGACCCCTACAAAGATGAGAGGGGTCAAACTATTTTCTAAACTAAAAGTTTAGAACTTTTGGGACTTCTGGTGACGTCCCGACTTGGCGAGGTAGGAGAACTTTTATTGTATATCTAGGGAAATATTAGCTGAAATACAGTAAAGAACTGACTGGGATTATGATATTGTTATATATCTAAGCACAGTTGAGTGATTCTTTTTTATCCGTTAAACAAATAAAGAACTGATGAGTTATTGAATTTATTAAGATTAGACATTGTATTAATACAAGGCGAGGAGAACATTTAGAGTAGTAATAATTAAGGTGGGCTTGGAAGCATGAATACAGAATTATTAATTGATGATAATTTTTTTAAAACTAAAGGTGTTAGGAAATTAGATTAAGTAGACAAATAGTAGTATAAAATATTAGATAACCGAGAAAATTAAATTGTAAAATATGGATAAGGTTGATGGTAGTTGGCAATACGGCTTGGGAAAATATATTTAGGATAGTGGAGGAACAACAAAGAATTATCAAAGATATGACACGTACAACTGCCACTATTACAAAAACAGGAAGAAAATTGGTATCAGCAGCAACACCATCTACTCCCACAGTAACACTGACTCAAAAAACGATTGAAGGGATGTTGGCGCCAGAAAAATCTACAGTCCAAACTAACATGCAATCGGTTCAAACTACATTACTAACTATTCAAAGCACGATGCTGGCAATGCACGAGTCGATGTCTAAAAATCATACGGAAAGTAAAGCAGAAAGAGAAACAATGAAAGAAGAATTAAAAAATGAGTTAGGAGAAATGAGAAGCAAATTTGGATGGGAAGATAGATCAAAATACAGGAATTAATTAAAATAAATGAAGAGAAAATTAAAGAGATTGAAAAACCAGCTGATTAAACGGAAAAGAAGTTGGAAGGCATGGAACAAAAAAAAGAGACAAATGAGACCCCGACTCATCTCGAGATGGATAAGGTCTCCTATTATCACAGATTCCAGAACGTGGAGGAAGAGAACTTGCCGTTAGCGATGGTAAAGATATTGGCATAGCTCTTGAATAGAGATAAGAATGAGATGGTGAATGAGTTGGGCGACGTATACAGAATGTACACGAGCTACGCTAGATGGCACAGGCTCCCCCGAGAAGTGCATATTAGATTTGCAAGGAGGCGAGTGAAAGATATAATTTATAGAATTACAAGAGATGAAGGAATAAAATATAAAGAGAGAGAAGTGATTGTTCTAAAACAGGTGCCGAGAAGAGTTTGAGAGCAGAGGAGAGATTGATTTCTCACAAATTATTTAAATGAAAAAAAAAATATACCTTTTAGATGGATTACCCCAGAGGGTATCTTAGTAATATGGAAGGAGAAAAGGGTGAGAATAGATAGCTTAACTAAAGCTCAAGAATTTTTTGATCAAATAGGAGAAATAGAGGAAGAATTGAGCAGCAGAGATGATCACGAGACCTCGAGACAAAAAGAGTTACCACTTAGAAGTAGGGGGAGGAATAAAGAGAAGGAGAGGAAAGGAGGTGAAGAGATACTTGGAAGAAAAGAAATAGGAGTGAGGACCAGAAGTCAAACGATGAGTAAAAGTACTGAGGGATAGAAGCAAGAAGGGGAATGGATAAAGGAGTGGACTTAATATCTATAAATATTAATGGGTTTAAATGATCCAATTAAGAGAAAAATAATATTTTTTAAGTTAAAAAAACAAAGAACTGATATAATTTATATACAAGAGGTTCATATTAGGATAAGTGATCAAGGATATTTACTAAATAAAAAACTGGTGAAAATGTATTCAGCATTGGCGGAAGGGAAAAAAAGAGGGGTAGTACTATATATAAAAGAGGACATAACTTCAAAATTGATTTATAAAGATGAATTGGGAAGAATAGTAATGGTAGAGGTGGTAATACAAAATAAAAAGATACTATTAGTGGGGATATATGCCCCCAATAAAAATCAAGGTGAATTTTACAAAACTTTATACGAGAAATTAATAGAATTTGACAATTCAAGTATTTGTATTATAGGAGACTATAATGCAATAATAAACAATAGCCAAGATTATGCTTGTGAACAAAGACAATATAAGAAACAGAATACAGTGCCTAAGAAATTTTTAGAGATGGTGGAAGAATTAGAAATTAGTGGATGTGTGGAGGAAGAGGAACCCAGCAATATCACAGTTCACTTTCTACTCCTGCCCACACAAATCATGGTCCAGGTTAGATATGGCCTGGGTAAATAGTGAGTTATGTAAGGAGATCCAGGATATAAAGATTTTGGCCAATACGTCGGCAGATCATAACCCGGTACAGATAATCTGGAAAAATAGTTGCTACAAAAAAGGTAGATGGACACTCAATTCGCAATTATTGAAGGAAGAAGAATATATTCAAAAAGTTAAGGAAGAACTGACCAGTTTATTTAAATATAATAAAAAACAGGATACCTCATTACAGAATCTATGGGATACAATGAAGGCATATTTAAGGGGAATATTGATAGCCTTTATAGCAAATAGAAATAAAGAAAGAAAGGGAAAATGGAAAGCTCTAACAAAAAGAATAGAGAAAATGGAAAATAAGCAAATAGAAACCCCGGGGGACGAGCAAATTAGAAATGAATTAGCGTTAGTTAAACATGAAATGAATATTTTAGACCAAGAGGAATTAAAATATTACTATATACAAAACAAACTTATTCTGAACATGCAAATAAATCCGGTAGGTGGCTGGCATATAAATTAAGGAAAGAAAATCAGAAAAAAACGATATATCAATTAGAGGATAAAATTGGAATAATAGAAATGGATTTGGAGAAAAAAAAGGAAATCGTAAGAGAATATTTCGAGGATCTTCATAAACAAGAGGAAGTTGACTTAAATAAAATAGAAGAATATCTGAAAGAAGGAAACCTGTATCCATTATCGGATGATAAAAAGGAGCTGTTTAATCAAGAAATAACCTTAGATGAACTGATGGCTGTGATTCAAAAACAAAAAAGAAACAAAACGCCAGGTCCAGATGGGTTACCAAATGAATTATATAAAGAGATAGGCGTCATATTAGAGAACATGTCTGCAATGAGGTATTACTGGAAGCTAAAAGTCCAGAATCATGGAAGGAAGCTCATATAGCACTGATTCCGAAAGAGGGTGCAGATGCCAACCAAATAAAGAATGATAGACCAATATCCCTTTTAAACTCAGATTATGAAATTTTTATGGCGGTGATCGCGGAAAGATTAAAGTTAGTACTTAGTAACAAAATCCATTTGGATCAGAATGGTTTTCTTCCCACGAGGCAGATTAGAGGTAATACAAGAATAATAATAGACATATTAGAATATTATGAAAAACATCCAGGAAACCGATTGTCCTTGGTCTTCCTGGATGTGCAAAAGGCCTTGGACAACTTAAATTGGGACTTTATGAAGAAGCAGATTGACTTGACGAACTTTGGAGGTAATTTTGTAAAAGTGTTAAATGCAATTTACGCCACACAAAAGGCTAATGTATTAATAAATGGAGAGATTACTAAATCATTAAAGATAAGGAAGGGTGTCAGACAGGGATGCCCTCTTTCACCTCTGCTTTTCGTAACAATTTTAGAAACTTTGTTGGATAGAATTAGATCAAATAAAGAAATTAAAGGAACTAAAATTAAAAGTCAAGAGTATAAATTACAGGCTTTTGCAGATGATATGGTTTTTGTTATTATAGAAGACCCAATAGACTCAGGACCAGCTTTACTAAATGAAATAGATAAATTCGGTAAATTAGCAGGATTAAAAATTAATAAGGAAAAAAACTAAAATGCTAGTTAAAAATTTAACAAATAGTAAACAAAAAAAATTGGAAGAAAAGATGGGATTACAAATTGTAAATAAGATCAAATACTTAGGCATATGGTTAAGAGCTAGAACATTAAACCTGCGGGAGGATAACTACACCAAATTACTGAAACAAATTGAAAAGGATTTGGAAAATTGGAATAAGATGCAAATATCATTATTAGCCAGAATAGCAACAATCAAGATGAATGTTTTACCTATAATATTATATCTGTTTCAAACAATTCCGATACTATTGGATAATTTTTTTTTCAAAGAATTTGATAATTGTGATGAAATTTATTTGGGCAGGAAAAAAAAACGAGAATAAAAAAAATATTTACAAGATAACAAAAGCAGAGGTGGATTTGGACTCCCTGTCTGGGAGATCTAATATAAAGCGGCGGCATTAGCGTGGATAAAAGACTGGATTAGTCCGAGGAACAATAGAATATTAAAATTGGAGGGTCACGACTTACAATTCGGTTGGCACGCATTTTTGTGGAACCCGAATAGTAAAAACAATCTATATTTTACTAGACATGTACTCTGAAAGTCTTTAATTAAAATTTGGGCTGATATTAAAAGAAATCATTATACTAAAATTCTGAGGTAGTTTTCAACAATGGAGGCAATGTTTCATTTAAACACGATGGATATCAGTAAAAAAATTAACTACCATCAAATATTAGATAAACAGGGAAGAATTAAAATGATACAGGAACTAGAAGCACAAAGGATAGTCATTGATAATTGGTCATATTTTCAAGTAAAATTGAGATATAATAAAGATGTAAAGGAATATGGAATTGTGGTAAAAGATACGCATTTAGACAAAACACTTTCAAGTCCTGAGAAAGGGTTGATCTCTAAACTATATAATTATTTATCAGAACATGAAATGGCTGAGAGAATTGTGAAAGGAACTATGTTAGCTTGGGAAAAAAAATTTGGTTATAGTATAGATCTGGATGACTGGGAAGAAATTTGGCAAAAAAATCTCGTATTAACTAAATCAGTAACACATAAGGAGAATCTGTATAAAATGATGTATAGATGGCATCTGGCACCCTCTAGATTGGCCAAAATATTTCCGACAGCAAATCCATGCTGTTGGAAATGCAAAGGGAAATTTGGTACTTATTTTCACTTATGGTGGACCTGTCCTGAGATAAAGAAATATTGGTTAATTTGGTTATCTGGCCATCCACTTAATAACAGCGGCACGGATTTCATTAGCACAATATTGGAAGAAACCAAATGTACCATCAATACAAGTTGCTATTCAAAAAACGTATGAGCGTGCCCAACTGGAGAGGCTCACGCTCAAAATCAGTGGGAAGGATACAGATTACTACAGGATATGGGATAAATGGTACAATTGGGTAGATTATAAGGGGAAAACTTGCAAATGAACACAAGAAACAAATTATATTCAGCTGTCTGTATGAAATGTATAAGAATAACAAAGGTTTTAAATCCTCTTTTCTTTTACATTATTATATTACTATATCTTCTTATTATTTAAATATGAATGTATTATTAATTCAATAATAGTTATAAACCAATGAGAAGATTAGTAGAGTATTGTGGGTTACTTAGTGATTAAGATGTGATAGTAAATGAAAATGCAATAAATATTAGTTAGTACTGATTATTAGGACTTTTCAATTTCAATACCAATGTAAAGAGGAATGTGTTATTTACATACTATCGTTTTTGTATTTTTTAAATTTGTATGTTTTTAATTCTTGTAAACAAAGTTTACTTAAAAATAAATAAATAAAAGTTTAGAACTTTTAGTTTAAAACCAAACTAAACTTTAGAACTTAAAGCAACAAAAGGCAAGATGAGAAATAATGGATGGAAACTAACCAACCAAAGAGTCCCAAAGGTGCTTTTTTCAGGAGGCAACTGGACTTTGACTCATTTTGAAGACGTTTTCACTTTTCACCCAAGAAGCTTCTTCAGCTCTGACTGGATGGTGGGGAATGGAAGCATTTATATTCCTTGCAGACAGCTGGTCATTTGAATTCTTTTTAGAGTCATTGAGGCCACTTGGAGGTTTATCTGTGTCCTCAGGGTCACCTGAGTAGTGCAAGTGGTTCCTATATTCTGCAATTTTTCTGGAAATCTATTCATATAAATCTCCAAGTGGCCTCAATGACTCTCTAAAAGAATGCAAACGACCAGCTGTCTGCAAGGAGTATAAATCCTTTCCCTTCCCCACCATCCAGCCAGAGTTGAAGAAGCTTCTTGAATAAGAAGTGAAATGTCTTCCAAGAAAAATCAGAAAGTCCAGTGGCCTCTTGAAAAAGCACCTTTGGGACAACCTTGACCTGGATAATGGAGAATCTCCATAGACATCCAAGGTCCTTTCCAATTACTGCTGTTGTGACAACTGCCTTGCAAAGTAGGCCGGCTGAGAATCTACCACAGCTAAGGAGACATGAACCAGGCTCTCCTTAGCGCTAATCCAATACTTTTCCAATACTTCTGAGATGACGAAACTCTGAGGTACACAAACATTCAAAATGGTGGGGGGGGGAGAGTTGTGTAGCTGTTTTGACCCACTCACCCCCAAATCCAAAGCCCAGGTATTGCTAACCTGACCGCTGCTCTCATTTTTGTATTTTTCAGCAGCTTGGGGGGAGCACAGCTACCATTTGTAAATGCTCCAATACTGGAAGTTTTTAAGAAGAGATTGGACAACCATTTGCCTGAAATGGTATAGGATTTCCTACCTAAGCAGGAGGTTGGACTAGAAGACCTCAAAGGTCCCTTCCAATTTGTTCTGTTCTATTCTTTGCTACTGTACTGTATTCTCAGTCATCTAGCTCATGGCTGTCCCAAAGATGCTGTGTTTTTTTTTTTCCCCAAAAAGGCAGCTGTTCTTTCTTGGTTTTTCCTTGAAGATGTTTCGCTCATCATCATTTCTGAAGAAGCTTTTTTGGCTGAGAGTCAAAACTTCTTCAAGGAAAAAAGAAAAAGCCCAGTTGCCTTTTGAAAAAGCATCATTGGGACATAGCTACCTTTTTAAAAAAAAGAAAAATCCTTCCCCTGGGAGTATCACACCCCTCCGAACAATTCTGCCTCTCTCTATTGCAGGGCTCTCCAAACTTGGCAACTTTGGAAGACTTGTGCACTTCAACTCCCAGAATTCCTCAGACAGCATAGTCTAAAACTTCTTGACTTCAACTCCCAGAATTCCCCTGCCAGCATACTTTAAGACTTGTGGACTTCAACTCCCAGAATTCCCTGGCCAGCATAGACTAAGACTTGTGGACTTCAGCTCCCAGAATTCCCCAGCCAGCATAGTCTGAGACTTGTGGACTTCAACTCCCAGAATTCCCCGACCAGCATACTTTAAAGACTTGTGGACTTCAACTCCCATAATTGGCTGGGGGAATTCTGGGAGTTGAAGTCCACAAGTCTTACAAAGTTGCCACGTTTGGAGACGCCCGCACTGCTCTATTTCATCCAGCCCGTTCCGACCCAAACTTCTTAAAACTGCGGGGCTCAGTAAGCTGAAACATCCCCCACCCCCCACCCCACCCCCAGGGTTCCAGATCTTTCTTCTTCCACATCGGCTGCCTTTAGGGGAAGAGGGCTCCACCCTGCGGAAGAAACCGGGAGACTTTGAAAGCAAAGTCTTAATTTTAAGCAAGCCACGATCGCCACACAAGCCACGATCGCCAGCCTGCAAGCCTTCGGTAGAACTTTGCCACCTTCCCCCACCCCTGAAATCACTTCGCGGGGGGGGGGTTCTTTTGGGGGGTCCTCCCCTCCCCCCACCTCGCCCCAGATCCCCTTTTTTTCCTCCTTTTTTCTTATTTTTTTTTTAATTATTATTTTTGTTGCAAACCCTCTTCGTCGTTGCATTTCAGCAAAGGGTGCAACCCGCGTCCCCCCCTTTTTTCCTCTCCCCGGTTTTTCACCGCCGCCGCCGCCGCCTGCAAGCGGACGAGGAGCGGCAGCTGGCGGCTCCCTCTCCCCCCCACCAACCCGCGCCCTTCCCGGGGTTGCTGCGAGAGAGCAGCCCGGCCTTCTTCTTCTTCTTCCCCGGCAAGGCAAACTTCCTCCCTCTGAACTCCCACCCGGCCCATCCAAAGAACGGGAGCCCCGCCCGGTAGAAAGAAAAGTCCGGCCACCTCCGGGCTCCTCGTCCCGGAAGGCGCCGCCGCCTCCCCGCTGCCCTTTTGCACTCACCCCGATCTCCCTCCCACGAGCTGGGAAATTCAAAGGCCACTTTCCCACGGGAGGCGGGGCCGGAAGTGACCGGGACTGTTTACATCCCGCCCTCCCTCCTCGCCGCAACTTCCTGTCCTCTCTAGGAAGCGGGTGGGGGTGGGGTGGGGTGGAAAGGAGGGCTGGGGTTGAAAAGGTTGAAAAGGGGAAGGAGGAGAGACAGGCGGGTTATATTGTAAGGCAGGGCGGGGTCTCCAAACTTTAAGGCTTTGTGGACTTCAACTCCCAGAATTCCTCAGCCAGCACAAGACAGCCATGTTGTGGCTCTAAAGCAAGGGACCTCCAAACTGGGCAACTTTAAGGCTTGTGGACTTCAACTCCCAGAATTCCTCAGCCAGCATGACAGCCGTGTTGTGGCCCTAAAGCAGGGGGCCTCCAAACTTGGCAACTTTAAGGCTTGTGGACTACAACTCCCAGAATTCCTCAGCCAGCATGACAGCCATGTTTGGCCCTAAAGCAGGGAACCTCCAAACTTGACAACTTTAAGGCTTGTGGATTTCAACTCCCAGAATTCCTCCTCTAGTCATGTTAGCTCAGGAATTCTGGGAGTTGAAGTCCACAAGCTGTCAAGTTTGAATATCCTTGTTCTACTCCAACTCCCTGCTCAAGTAGGAGAACCTATAACATGTCAGACAGGTTGTTGTTCAGTCTAAGACCTAGAGTATTGCATCTAGTTTTGGTCACCACACTATTAAAAAAGATGTTGAGGCTCTAGAAAAAAGTGCAGAGAAGAACAACCAAGATGACTAGGGGCCTGGAGACTAAAACATACGATGAACAATTGCAGGACTGGGCAGGGTTAGTCTAGTGAAAAGAAGGACTAGGGGAGACATGATAGCAGTCTTCCAATATCTGAGGGGTTGCCACAGAGCTGAAGGGGTCAAGCTATTTCCCAAAGCACCTGAGTAACCAGTTTACTAACTTATCAACTGCAGCGATTCACTGAACAACTGGGACAGGAAAGGTCATAAAATGGGGCAAAACTCACTTAACTGTCTTGCTTAGCAATGGAAATTTGAGGCTTAGTTGTGATTGTGAGGACTACCTGTATACATGCACTCTTGAACTGTTGCCTTCTGGCAGAAGGTACCGAACAATTAAAACTCGGACCACATGTTTTCTGAATAGTTTTTATCCCAGAGCTATAATTGCACTTAACAATGAACTTAAGGACAACCATCAGTGAGCTGTTGGACAATATTACTTGGTTTGTTGTGTGGATGCTTGTGTGTTTTTAGGGGGTGGGGAACCTTGGCAGTTGGGGAAGTGTTTGGGGATTGTCGTGTGTGCATGTTGGGTCTAGTCTCTAGGTGTTGTGTGAGTTTTGTTGTATGTATACTGTGTACAATGACAGGAATTCAATCAATTCAACCAATCAATGCCACACAAGCTCCATGGGGAGGGGATTTGGACAAGTCTCCTTCCTCAGCCCCAGAACTAGTAACAAATAGTGGGGAAGGGTTGAACTAGGAATGGGGAGACCATGATTCTGGGCATTTTAAGCTAGTCCTCCCCTCAACACCAGAGAAGGGAGGAATTCAGACCTAAGGGAACCTCTGCATAAAAATGATGGAAAATATTAAATTTTGCCATACAATTCATTTTGAACCTGTAAATCTATATTTTACAAGCAATAGCAAAGGCAGGCAGTGGATTCACTCACACCCTCTAAAAATTTCCACCGGTGTCAGGGTTAGTTTTAGGTGGGGCACAATTTTTTTAAAAAAAGTTTACTTTTTTCAATCATGAATTCATGGAACCCAGTTGAGAAATGGTGCTCTGAACAGTAACCAAGTCTAAAAAAAAGTTCAACCGCTACCACTTCCTTAAATAGTTTTCGAAATAGTGTGTGTGTTTAGGTCTTTATTTTGCTATGTGCCAACTTGCCGCAATTGTGATTTTCGTCACACATCTGCTTCTTATGGATTGCACTGATTTTCCAAGAGTGGATTACCTATCCAAAACACAAAATTCTTTCTAAATCAAATTTACACTTAGGGCAAAGCTTAAGCAACAACACGAAACTCCCCATGGAGAAATTAGAAGGGAAAAACGTCATTCTGAGACTGCCACTATACACATCTACTAATCAACCTAAACTAATCTGATCTACTAATCTGATGTGGACTTTGTTCTCCAGAGATCCTTCTGGCTCCCCCACCCCAACTGATGACCTTCCAAAAAATTTTGAAAACCTGATTCCCCCCCTCCCCCCTCCCTCCCTAGGATTTGGGAAAAGGTGGCTGCTTTCCAGCACATCAATTCATTCTCTTTTCCAAACACATGGCCGTCCGCGTCTTGCTTGGACTACGACTCCCGAAATGCCTCGCGCTAAGTTGGAAGACGCAGCGAATCGCAAAGCCATTCGAGGCGCCGGTTCGTGGAACGAAAAGGTTGGGGACCACGCAGGGGAGGAAAAGAGAGGACTGCCCCACCCCACCCCTCCGCGCAGCTTCTCCTGAGGAGGGGACACTCTAGGAAAAGGAGGAGGAGGAGGTGGTTTTTCCTTTCTTCTTTTAACCCTTCGCAGTCTGCGCTGCAGAAGAAACCGCAGAATGACAAATCCATCTCTTCCTCTTCTTCCTTAGTAGTTTAGTTTAGTTTAGTTTAGTTTAGTTTAGTTTAGCTTAGCTTAGCTTAGCTTAGCTTAGCTTAGCTTAGCTTAGCTTAATTTAGCTTAGTTTAGTTTAGATTAGTTTGTCAAGCATGTATGAGAAAACAAGTATAAGTATGAACATAGCATATAAACATATAAGTATAAACTGGTATACATAATAAATGCATAAGCACACAATTGTGCCTACCGTCCCTGTCCTATTGTCCCCAGTTATTAGTTCCCATTTCTTGTATTTAAACTTATGTTTATTCTTGTTTCTGTTAGATTGTAAGCTTTTGACAAATCAAATAAAATAAAATGAGTACAAATAAATGGGAAGAGTAGGACAGGGATGGTAGGCACGCTGGTGCGCTTATGCATGCCCCCTTACAGACCTCTTAGGAATGGAGTGAGGTCCATGGTAGATAGTTTTAAGATTAAAGGTTTGGGAGTTTGAGTCAAAAACAGTCAGGCAGTGAGTTACAGGCATTGACCTCTCCGTTGCTGAAGTCATATTTTCTGCAATCGAGTTTGTAGCGGTTTACTTTGAGTTTGTATCTCTTGTTACTTTGGCAACTTTGTGAGTTATTGTGGTTGAAGCTGAAGTAGTCATGGAAAAATTATCCTTTTGGGTTCAGTTCCAAGTGGGGAAAAAGACTCTGAAAACACGGAGGCTGCTTGGAAAGATGGTTTAATGGTGGACAGGATCACATGGCTTGGAGCTCCAAAGTGAAAAGGATGATCACGTGGCTTGGTGGGCATGGCTAGGTGGTCATGTGACTGGGTGGACATGGCCAACTCGACATCACTCATGGCAAGGTGAGGTGGCACCTTGCCGTGAGTGACGTCGAGTTGGCCACGCCCATGCGATTTGTGCGAACATTTGTGCATGCACAGATAACCGCAACACCGACCATCAGCCGTTTCTTAACTCAGCTGAGGCGCTGCAATTCACTCTGCTGTGCGAATCACCTGAGCTAAGAAACAACAGAATATAGGAGAGGTGAGAGGTGTGATGACTCGGGGCGTAGCACAAAAGCAACAAAGTCACAGAAGTAGGTAAAGTCCCTTTAATACCTCCAACTTGGCCCCCAATGTCCAGTTATCTCCGGCTGGAGAAAAAACTCTCCCAGAAATTCAGTCCAAACCCAAAGTACATATAAATTATAAATAAAAACCAACACAAACCACGCTGCAGCAATTAATGAGACAGGGCAGGATAAAGAATTTCAGACTTCAAAAGATAACAAAACATACGCAGTTGGGAGGACGCCAAACCCAGATAAGACTTGATAAAGAAAGGTAATTCACGCTTTGCTTCCAGCAAGGTGCTGTGCGCAAACGCCATTTTTAAATCCTGTTTTCCCAGCTGCAGCTAATGAAGGGAATCAGGGCCCTTTCCTCCCCTGTAACCCACATAACTCACGTTGCTCCCTTCTCTGTTCCTCCCTGCGTGACCTAGGATGAAGAGGTGGTGGCCCTGGGTCTTCCTCTGAATGCCCAGCCAGACTGTGCCCTTCCCCAGTTTCTTCCACAGCCACCAAAAGTGGATCACAGCACCCCAGGATACCGCAACCATCATAAATGTGAGTCAGTTGTCAAACATCCAATAGGAGCCATGGTTGCTCAGTGGTTAGAAGGCAGTTGTCATGCTCTTGTTGGAGTCTGATTCTGAGGGTGAGATTGAGCAGCTGAGAAAGAGTGGGAGTGTGGCTCCGGTGGCTGTGGAAGAAACGGGGGAAGGGCCCAGTCCGGCTGGGCATTCAGAGGAAGACCCAGGACCACCCCCACTTCATCCTAGGGCACGCAGGGAGGAACAGAGAAGGGAGCAATGTGGGTTATGGGAGAGAAAAAGGCCCTGATCCCTTTCATTAGTTGCAGCTGGGAGAACAGAATATAAGAGGGATATTTGCACATAACTCGTTGCTGGAAGCAAAGCGTGCATTATCTTTGTCAAGGCTTATCTGGGTTTTGGCATCCTCCTAACTGTGGGTGCCGCATTATCTTTTGGAAGTCTGCAATTTATCATCCTGGCCTGTCGTGTTAATTACTTCAGCGTGGTTTGTGTTGGTTTTTTTATTTCTTTTTTTTTTAAGAAAAACTTCATTAATTTTACCATTAAAAACAACACATCTACAAATTAGATGGTTTTTTTTATTTCTAATTATCTTTACTTTGGGTTCAGACTGCATTTCTTCCCTTCGTAGACCATTTTGATCTCCAGCCGAGGATAATTGGACATTGGGGGCCAAGTTGGAGGCATTAAAGAGAATTTATTCTACTTTTGTGACTTCGTTATTTTTGTGTCACTCTGTGGGTCATCACAGCAGTATTGCAGGCTAATTCCTCCCAACTGCCGGCAGTTCGAGTCTCACCAGTTCAAGGTTGACTCAGCCTTCTCTCCTTCTGAGGTCAGCAAAATGAGGACTCAGATGGTTGCGGGCAATAGGCTGGTTCTGTAAACCACTTAGAGCAGTGGCCCCCAACCTTTTTTGTGCCACGGCCCGGTATTGGCATCACAAAATGATCCGTGGCCCGGTACCGGCATCAGGACGCATGACAAGGCAAGGCGAGCTGAGCAACCGGCCAGCCAGCCGTCCCCCGCTTCTCCCCACCACCTTCAACTCCTCCTTTGTACCTTTGTCGATGGGCTTCGCTTCGGGACGGTCACTCGGCTCGCCTTGCCTTGGGTGCTGAAAGAATCCTCGCGCCTTAGTTTCGTTCGAAGCCCCCACCCTTCGATGAAACTAAGGCGTGAGGATTCCTTCAGGACCCAAATGCCGCTTTCCAACCAGAAAAGCTCACCTGGAAGTACTTTCTCATCAAACAAGATGGCGGCGCCCAGCAAACCGGTGGCCCGGTAGGAAATGTTCCACGGACCGGTACTGGTCCGCGGCCCGGTGGTTGGGGACCTCTGGCTTAGAGAGGGCTGTAAAGCAGTGTGAAGCGATATATACATCTAAGGGCTATTGCTATTGCTATCCAAATGTAAATCATGTGACCATGGGGATTCTGCAATGGCCATCCGTGTGAAAAATTGTCACTTTTTTCAGTGCCGTTGTAACTTCAAACGATTGCTAAGTGAACAGTTGTAAGTTGAGGACTACCTGTATATATTTATTTTAGAACATTTATATGGCCGTCTACTCACACATGCTGACTCAAGGCGGCTTACACATATATATAAAAATACCAGATAAAAGAAATAAAAAGAATAATAAAGAAAAATAGTAAAATAATGAAATAATAACCCCCAACATGCATTCATACAAGTCATTTAATGGACTCCATCCCGCTCTGGGTTCCCCAGGCTTGCTGGCTGAACCAGATTTTCAGAACCTTCCGGAAGAGTGTTAAAGAATTGTGGCCAATCTAATCTCCAGGGAATGATGTTCCAGAGAGTGGGAACCAACATGGAGAAGGCCCTTCTTCTGGGTTCCAGAATATATCTCTCTAGGGGATGAAACCTGCAATATTCCTTGCCTCCCCACTCTTGTGGGTTGGGTTGATGTAACTGGCAATGGTCCCTGTGATGACCCAGGATGTGGCACAAAGGCAACACAGTCAAATAAGCAAGAAGAGTCCCTTTAGTCCCACCAACTTTGCTCCCAATGTCCAGGTTACCTTCAGCTGGAGAAAGAACTCTCCCAAGAACAGCCTTTAAGTGGAGGAAATTCAGTCCGAAAACAAAGTACATACAAACTGTAACTAAAAATCCACACAAACCATGGTGCAGTAATTGACTCGACAGGGCAGGAGAAGGAATTGCAGACTTGAAAGGCCAGCAAACAGTTTGGAAGATGCCAGGAACCCAGATAAGCCTCGACAATACAAGATAATTCACGATTTGTTCCCAACAGTTTGCTGTGTGCAACTTCCCTTTTTAAACACTGTGTTCCCAGCTGCAGCTAATGAAGGGAATCGGGGCCCTTTCCTCTCCCGTAAGCCACACAACTCATGTTGCTCCCTTCTCTGTTCCTCCCTGCGTGTCCTAGGATGAAGAGGGGGTGGGCCTGGGTCTTCCTCTGAATTCCTTCTCCCTTGCTCTACCTCTCCCCTGCTCTGTCCAGCTGGCCTCTGCCCTTCCCCAGTTTCTTCCACAGCCAACGGAGCCACACTCCCACTCCCTGTCAGCTGCTCAGCCTTCCCCTCTGAAACAGATTCCGACAGGGGCATGACAGTCCCCCAGATAACCTAACCTTCCTCAACCTAGCCAACATATGTAAAGGGTTTCAAATCCCATCCAAATATCAAGTTCTAGAGGTTGAGAAATATTGACTTAATGATGTGATGTTGCTCATTATACCTTGGCAAAACATGCTAAATCACCATAAATCATAGTTTGCGCCCTCAGATAGATAGGTAAAAACCAAGCTATATTAAGGTAAGATGTCATTCCCCACCCCCACCCCCTGTGGGCACTCAGGCACACGTTAAAAATGAAATTCTGTTATGAAATTCTGTTATGTTCACCATGCTGGTGAAGTGGGGCATTCAATCAAACCACAATATGGTGGGCTGAGTCTCATAAGATTCAGATGCTGTGTGAATCAAGCCACGATGGATATGGTAGTCCAGTAGATATAGAAGATTTAGACCACAGGTCTCCAAACTTGGCAATGTTAAGACTTGTGGACTTCAACTCCCAGAATTCTCCAGCCAGCATAGCTTGAATTGAAGTTCAAAAGTCTTAAAGTTGTCAAGTTTGGGGGACCCCTGATTTAGACAGAGGTTTTTCCAATGAAGAGTCTACAGAGTTTGCTACCCACCCAAAACTTGAAACTCAGGAGTTGCAATGGCCTCTTTTCAGAATAATACATTTTACTAAAAGGCTTCATTAAATTTTTGCGCACTTCTGCTTTTTTTTTTTTACAAAATTCCAGGAAAGATTGCTCCCAGCCTCCTGATTTTTGGCTACCTTGCATTAGTGACTCCCAACTTGAGGACTTCAATTCCCAGAATTCCTAGCAATGGGCCGTGGTGCTGCCTGAGGTGTTCTGGGAGTTGAAGTCCACCCACCCCACCATTGCCAGGGGTGGGAAATGCTGCTCTAGAATATGAACAAAGCTCTTCTCGGACAATGTCTCCGGAGAATTAAGTGAACAGAGAGTTGGTTTGACAGAGAGGGCCGGAAATGTATTAAGAATTTCAATAAAAAGTGGAGTTGAGAGGAAAAAGGATGGAAAACAAATGTACCATTTGAATTTGCCCTCTTCTCTTCCCCCCCAGCTCGAAACATCGTCATCAAGTGTGAAAAGTGTTTTTAATCTGCCTTTCTTTGCTTGGGAAAGAAGAGAAATCCCAATATATTACTCTGAGCTTTTCTTAATGACTCCTTTTCTTTCCTCTTTAGACTCAGGTTTGATTTTGAGGCAGATCCTAGCTAAACCATGTTGGGGCAACCCTGGGTGCTTTCTTGCTTGACTTAGAAGAAATTTCCATTAAGTCCATGGAGTTGATTGACAGGTCCAACTCCTGGCAAAACAATAAATCTTTGCTTGCCTACAGCTGGAATGTTGCATTTTTGCCCAGCCAAGCCACATTCCTGGATCCTGAAAGCTGGATTGCAGCTCCCATCATGGTTGTGCTGGTTGGGGAAAATGGGAGTTGTGGCTAGGTAGAGGTGACGCACCATATGTGGTTTGTAGACCCTCTGAAGGGTCCTGTGCTCTGAAAGATGGGTGGTGGTGGAAGGTTTGCTTGCAAAGAAGTGGGAAAGAGTATTCTGATTTACTTAGTCTTTTGCCTGGAAGGTCACAATTAACAATAGGAAATAACCTTTTTCTTGATTGTGTCTACTTTCCAGTTTTGCTTATACTAATGGTGCTATTGTTGTTTTTGTGTTTGGGTTAGAGTTTGAGATTTTAAAATGTTGTCAATCATGCTCCCTCCCCCTCCAGCTGTAGGCTTTGGTGGATAATATGGATTGCAGTTTCCTGGGTTACTAATAAAGCCATCATTGTTTTAATATCTTAATGGTATAGCAGAAAACCTAATCTAGGCCATACAGGTAGTCCTTAGCTGATGACTGTTAGGAATATGAGTCACCTAACAGCTATTTGGGTTAGAAATATATAAACCAGGATAAATATTTTAAAACTGTAACTTTAAGAAAATGCAAAAACTGTAATTAGGTGTGGTTTCTCAAACGGTCATAAGATGGAGCCAGAAACCTGGTTGTTTAGTCTTAGTCTCAGAAGAGTAGGTCTGAGTGAGTATCTCTGTTTCCGTAGGTTGGAAAGTATTGCCGTTCCTCCATTTCTTCTAATTGACTAATATTACTGGATTTAATGTAAGTCTATTACTGAACTGTTTTTGATACTGGAATTTGATATTTGGATTATCCTTGGATGAAAACTGACTGATTTTACCTGTGAATGTCTTTGGATTGCTTATTTTGGACTTTGCTTAAACCTTTCTGGAAGTAAAAACCTACATTTACTGTACAGTGTATCTGTATACTGTGTGTGTATTATTCAAACACTCCTCTCAAATACGTCTCCCTGTATGCACTCATTCTCCTAATAGGGAATTACCTCAACATTATTATTACCTCAAAAATTACCTCAATGGGGAATTACCTAACGGGGAATGACCACAACTGAGCCCAAAATTTATGTTGCTAAGTGAAAAATTTGTTAAGTGAGTTTTGACCTGTTTTACAACTTTCCTTGCCACATTTCTTAAGTGTGAAAGTGAATCACTGCAGTTGTTAAATTAATAACACGGTGGTTAAGTGAACTTGGTCTCTCCAAATGAGTTGTGTTGACTTTGCTTATCTGTGTTCTTGGCACCTTTCCAATTGTGTTGAGTTTTGCCAAGCCTTCACGCCTGGAATTCCTTCTCTTGCCCCGCCAGACTAGTTACCCCATCTTGCCTTGACTGGACTTCAAGTTACAGTTTTTGTTGACCATGTTTTGGACTTGATTCTCTGCAGCCAAAGGCTGTTCCTGGGAGAGTTTTTCTCCAGCCAGAAGGTAACCAGGACATTGGGGGCAAAGTTGGAGCTAATAAAGGGACTCCTACTGATTGGAGCTAATAAAGGGATTCCTACTGACTATGTTGCCTTTGTGCCACGCCCCAGGTCATCACAGAAGGCAAGCTGTAGTGCTTAAAATTGGTGTATTTTGAACATTGCGGTGTGAAGCGTGCGCTCACAGAACCGGTTGTTAAACCGGTTGAAGCCCACCACTGGTGCAAATAAATATGATCCATCAAAACTCCCAGAGGCAAATATCCTTTTAGGAATCAATCAATGTTTTGTGGCACTATGCAGAGTTTCAAATGTCTGAAAATGCTTCTTTCTACATGGATCACGTAGAGAAGATGTGATTGGCAATATAAACTGGTACATTATGTGGGGTAAGAGAAGAACACCTTCCTTGTGATGACTTGGTTTCACACACTGTGCTAAGCGATCGTTGTTTAATCATGGCTTGTTGAATAACCCACAATGTGTTCGGTAGTGCTCAACACACTAAACACAGCGCATTGTATCTCTTTCCAGGAGAGCCTCAGACCAAGTTATCACCTGTCGGAGAATCGCTGGCTTGACCTACCAACTTGTTCAGATGACCCAAAAGCTGGAGAGAACGTTGTTTTGTGATGTTGGCTGCTACGGAGAGGAAGAACCAACTCAGCTTTGAGCAAAAAAGTGATCTCACTTGAAACAAAAATGACCGATAGGCTGGAAGAAGGACTCAACAAGGAGGAACTGATGGAGGGATTGGGACTAGGCCAAGACAATCCCAGATCCAACCATTTGGACCGACACAGATTAAGCATGAGCCGGGGAAGGGCTACCCCAAACTCCAGTACGGCCATGGCAGGGATCCCCCCCAAAAGGAAACGGGCTCTTTTATCCAACGCGGGCAAACCACAGCTGTCGGAGCTCTCCGTGCTGTGGGAGGACCTCAAGGCCTTTCGGGATGACCCGGAAAGGATGGAAGAGGCTCATTGGGGAGGAAGCAGACGGTCGCCTGGCCCTAGAGAAGCCAAGAAGGCCAACCTTGGCACCCAGGAGACTTACGGGAAAATGGCCATCTTGCGTGGGGAAGTCAGCTGCCAGGAGTGGCAGCGTCAACGTTTTCAGCACTTTTGCTATAAGGAAGCCAAGCCGCCCCCGCCAGGAGGCCTACATCTAGCTTTGAGAATTCTGCCATCACTTGCTGAAGCCGGAGAGCCACACCAAGGAGCAGATCCTGGAGCTGGTGATCCTGGAGCAGTTCCTGGCCATCCTGCCCCAAGGGATACGAAGCTGGGTCCAAGAGGGCAGGGTGGAGAATTGTGCTCAAGCGGTGGGCCTGGCTGAGGAGTTCCTCCGAAAGGAGGACCAGAATCACGAAGACGAGGTGAGGGCGAGTGGTTGTGAGGAGAGAAAGAAAAGGAGTTCCAGAGTTTAACCCAATCCGCTCCTTGGGTTTTACATTTTATGACCTTTATTGTGGCCGTTGTTAAGCAAATCACCCTAGTCAGAAACTGAATTTGAGATCATTAAACAAACTCATTGTGTCAGGGCTCCGGTAGTTACTCCCATTTAAATCATGAGTCTCGAGCTGAACTTCCAAAACTTCGAAAGGATTTATTGGGAATTAACATGTCCCGCACCGCCTGGGTGTAGCCAACTCTGAGACACATCATTCATTGTCACCCTTGACCCTGGTTTTTTCCCCCCCACCCGCTGGGTGTATCGTAATTCATATTCTCCAACGGGACACATCCATAGCCAAGAGTCATCAATCATGCTTTCCAGTTAAAATTTTGCTCCAGCAGAAACTTCAGTCACCTTGAAACTATCTTTGAAAACATTTATGGAATGCAAGCTGCCCACTGCCTCCCCGCTCCCTTTCTGCTAGCAACTCTAAAAGACCAGAGAAATATTTTATGAGTTGACACGAGGTTTGTTGAACAACAACAAAAAACGCAGAGCACGAAAAAAAAGGATCCAAGATGGATACAGAAAATCTAAGAGAGGTAGCCACACATCGCCCTTGGAGGCCTGGCTCATATTCCCGTTGTGTCCCAGTGTACGCCAACAACTTGGGAAAGCCCATTTTTTGAAAGAATGATTTGTGCCGCTAAGATTCCTGCCGTTTCTTCCTCCCGACCTATTGGCACATCAATCCACGCAACGACTTCTCCGTCCTCCTTTTTGAGGACTAGTGTTCTGACCCAGGCTTCGTAAATTGTAATGATTCACAAACTTGTTTTAAAAGCTAAAACCTATTTTATTGCAACGCTGGGAATTGTTTTCATTCCCAGCCGGAACTAATCTGAAACAGTCGTCCCCCCTGTTCCCCACCAAGATAAGTGGGGCATTTTTATGGAAAACCAGAAGTTATTGATATTTTTTTGACGAAAAACATTGTACATTGTGGTCATGACACCACAGTTCCTGAGTGAGGAATTCTGGACATTGAAGCCTGTGCATCTTCAAGCTGCCAAGGTTGAAAAAAAAACCAGAGGATTAGGCTGTTTTTTTTTATCTTATGCTTTAGTTAGACGAATTTTCTTGGTCTGATTTTCATGAACCCAGTCACAAATAAACACAAATGTCATCTGCTGGATGACATCCAATCATATACAGTGGTTAACAGAATACCAGAGTTGGAAGGGACCTTGGAGGTTTCTAGTCCAACCCACCCACCTGCTCATCCATGCAGGGGACACTATACCATTCCAGACAAAATGGCTGCCCAGTCTCTTCTTAAAAGCCTCCAGTGATGGTGCACCCACAACTTCTGGTGGCAAACTGGTTCCACTGGTTAATTGTTCTCATTGTTAAGAAATGTCTCCTTAGGTCTAGGCGGCTTTTATCCTTGATTAGTTTCCATCCATTGTTTCTTACGTTGGAAGAATTATCCTTCTGGGTTCAGTTCCAAGTGGGGGGCAAAGATACTGGAAACATGGGTGCTGTTTGGAAAGATGGTTTAATGGTGGGCAGGACCACATGGCTTGGAGATGCAAAGAAGGAAGGGCCGAGATGCTGAGAGTCCCTACGTTTTATTCCCTCTGTTGGGATTTGAATTTGAGCTTGTATTCTGATTGGTTGTGAGACTCCCATGGGGCCATGCAGGGGCAACTCTGTAGGCTGTCCTGAGTCCCAGGCTTGGTTGAGCCTTGCTGGATGATGATGTAATGAAAAGGCTTTGGGCAATTCCTATTATGGCTCTACCTGGAGATCTTCGTTATGTAAAATAGGCTGGCCTAGGCCAGAGTAATGGCCCATTAGCAAAGGGTGGGGGGGCTGAGTTTCTGCTTCTGAGGTGAGTTTCTGCTTCTGAGTTTCTACTCTTTTTAGGGAAAATATTCTGCCTTTTTAATATTTCCTAGGATATTTCATTTTTCTAGGAGAGGGGTGGGTGATAACTCCCTACACTTGTCTTTGGAAAACAAGTTGACCGTTTCTTCTTTGTGAAAGCCCCTCAGATATTGGAACACTGTTATCATTAGAATAGAATAGAATAGAATAGAATAGAATAGAATAGAATAGAATAGAATAGAATAGAATAGAATAGAATAGAATAGAATAGCTTTATTGGCCAAGTCTGATTGGACATGCAAAGAATTTGTCTTGGTGTAAATACTCTCAGTATACATAAAGAAAAGGTACATTCGTCAAGAATCAAGAATCATAACATACAACAGTTAATGATAGTCACAGGGTACAATCAACAATCAAATTATACTAGGAAACAGTCAAGTGGGAGGGGATGGGTGATAAGGAGTGGTGAGAAGACTTTGTAAATAATTGAACAGTGTTGAGGGAATTATTTGTTTAGCAGAGTGATGGCTTTCGGGAAAAAACTGTTCTTGTGTCTAGTTGTTCTGGTGTGCAGTGCTCTGTAGCATCATTTTGAGGGAAGGAGTTGAAACAGTTTATGTCTGGGATGTGAGGGGTCTGTAAATATTTTCACAGCCCTCTTTTTGACTCGTGCTGTATACAGGTCGTCAATTGAAGGCAGGTGGGTAGTAATTGTTTTTTCTGCAGTCCTAATTATCCTCTGAAGTCTGTGTCTGTCCTGTTAGGTTGCAGAACCAAACCAGACAGTTATAGAGGTGCACATGACAAACTCAATAATTCCCCTGTAGAACTGGATCTGCAGCTCCTTGGACAGTTTGAGCTTTCTGAGTTGGTGCAGAAAGAACATTCTTTGTTGTGCTTTTTTGATGATATTTTTGATGTTAGGTGTCCATTTTAGGTCATGTGATATAGTAGAACCTAGAAATGTGAAGGTCTCTACTGTTGATACAATGTTGTCTAGTATTGTAAGAGGTGGTAGTATGGGAGGGTTTCTTCTAAAGTCTATCACCATTTCTACAGTTTTGAGTGTGTTCAGTTCCAGATTGTTCCGGTTACACCACGAGGCAAATTGTATAACCTCCTGTCTGTATGCAGATTCATTGTTGTCTCAAATGAGACCAATCACTGTTGTGTCATCAGCAAACTTCAGTATTTTAACTGATGGATCGTTTGAGATGCAGTCATTGGTATATAGGGAGAAGAGAGGTAGAGATAGCACACAGCCTTGGGGGGCCCTTGTGCTGATTGTACAGGTATTGGATGTGGTTCTGCCTAGCTTCACCTGCTGCTTCCTGTCTGTTAGGAAGCTTATAATCCACTTACAAGTGTGTTCAGGTACCGCTAGTTGATTTAATTTACTTAGAAGAGTGTCTGGAATGATGGTATTGAATGCTGAACTGAAGTCTACAAAGAGGACCCTTGCGTAGGTCTTTGGAGATTCAAGGTGTTGTAGGATGTAATGCAGAGCCATGTTAACAGCATCATCTGTAGATCTATTTGCTTGGTATGCAAACTGCATGGGATCTAACAGCAGATCCATGATGGTTTTCAGGTGGGACAGCACAAGCCTTTCAAAGATTGTCCTAACTACAGATGTTAGAGCAACTGGTCTGTAGTCATTCAGTTCCTTGATGAAGGGCTTCTTTGGCACTGGGATGATGGTAGAGCGTTTGAAGCAAGAAGGAACATAGCACATCTCTAGTCATCTCTTGAAGATTCGAGTGAAGATGGGGGCCAATTGGTCAGCACAGACTTTTAAGCAAGAAGGAGTTATCTTGTCTGGCCCTGGTGCTTTTCCTGGCTTCTGTCTGTGTAATAGATCTTGCACTTCTTTTTCTGTGATCCCCAGAGGCTGTGAGCCCAATGGATTGGGGCCAATTGTAGGAAGCTTGGCTGTTGGTTGTGTGTTTGAGATGTTGGTTGTAGAGATAGGTGGCTGTAGTTTCTTTTCAAACCTGCAGTAAAACACCTTCAGGTCATCTGCTAGTTGTTGATTTCCTTCTGCCTGGGAAGGAGGCTTGCTGTAGCCAGTGATGTCACCCCTAGTCCTTCATTTCACTAGACTACATAAAGACAATTCCTGCAACCATTCTTCATGTTTTAGTCTCCAGGCCCTTAATCATCTAAGTAGCTTAAACAACAGACAAAGAATAAAACCAGTGGTCACCAACCAGTGGGCCACTAGTGGTCCGTGAGAAAATGGTGGTCCGCAGAGAAATGTCCCCCCAAAGCACCCCCCCCAAAAGCAATTAATCCAGGCTGCACGGGAACACAAGGCTGCACCGCCTATGTGGCCTGCTCACCTGCTGGTCCCCACCCTTCGGCCCAGCGCAAACCTTACCTTGAGTAGAGCCACCAGCAGGGGAGGGAAATCCACCCCGGGTGGCTTGCTGACGTTGGTGGGGAAAGTCGGTCTCATATTCCAAAGCTTCAATAGTCACAGGACTGGCCCTTTGGTCAGCCTGGAGCAGCTCCTCCAGTCCATGGCAGGCCGGTGTACCCGGGTGGAGGAGCTGTTGCTCCCGGATGACCAAAGGGCCAGTCCTGTGACTATTGCAGCTTTGGAATATGAGACCGACTTTCCCACCAACGTCAGCAAGCCACTGTCAGTCAAAATTCATATTAGTGGTCCGCGGGATATAAAATTATGATTTTATGATGATGATTATTATTTGGTGCTCCCCGAGGTCCAAAAGGTTGGTGATCCCTGTATTAAACAAATAGTTAAAGGTAGCCTACGTTGTTAGGGATGTACCATAGGAGCTACATTTTAATGACAAGCAGGTTTGATATTTAGATTTGCAAGTTGAGATGCCCCTTTGATTATGAGGTGTGTGTATTAGATGTGTATATTTGGATGTTGCCCTGAGGACCTGTGAAGTCTAGGAAGGACAATTGCTCTCAGATAGGTAGATTTTTTTTCCTAGGTGTGGAGTTATTAATAGAGAGGATTGAACTGTGATTGATCCTTATATTGAGGGGATTTTGTTTTTTTGATGGAGCCAATGAAGTGCTCTTAATTAGTTTTAGTCCCAAGTGTCAAATACAAACCAAGAGGGTTTTTTTTTCCTGTATCTTTATTTTGAGGCTTGCTAGCAGATCGGTGTCTTTTAATTTTGGAATTTTTCTGAAGAACGTGATGCCATCGCTTGGGACATTCAAGAAGAGATTGGACTGCCATTTGTCAGAAATGGTGTAGGGTCTCCCGCTTGGGCGGGGTGGTGGTGGTGGGGTGGACTAGATGACCTATAAGGTCCCTTGCAACTCTGATTATCTGTTATCTGTTATGCGAAAGACTCAAATCCCTGCTTTTCAAACTGCTGAGCCTTCTAAACATTCAATCCAGCCGGGGGCTTTCCAGAAAAAAAAAAGAAAAAGAAAAAAATCCATTCACCCTCCTCCATGAAGCCAGCTTTCCCCAGCCTGACACCTTGCAAGTTGCAAACTCCAGCGCCCATAAGTACGATGGGAGTTGGAGTCCAACTTATCTGTAGTTCGGACCTGCCAGATCCCCGAATGGAACGTCCAGGGTGAGGGAGAGGGCTGGCAGTCGAGCCTGCCACCCCGATTCCTAGAGGGACCGTACGAACGCGCGATCGAGGGGAGCGGGGAGGCGATAAAAGGGAAAGCCACCCCGATTCCTAGAGAGACCTCACGAACGCCCGAGCGAGGAGGGGGGGCATAAATAGCGAAAGCCGCTTCCTGTTCCTTCTCCCTTACGTTCCCCCCTCCTCCCCACTTCCTCTTCTCTCGTTCCCCCCACCCCTGTCCCCGCCCCACCCACCCCTCCTCCGCCGGCGCCCTTCCCATCGCTCCGGCGGAGGCTGGCCCGCCTGGCGGCATCTGCGATCGCCGCGGCTCTCCGGAGAAACGGCTTCCGCGGCGCATCTTGCAGGTGGGGTTGAGCGGAGAAGAGGACCCCGCCGTTTCCCTTCCCCCCGCGGCTGGTTTTTGCAGACAAAAGGAGCTTGGGGGTGGGGTGGGGTGGGGGGCAGAGCCCGGAGTGGGGAGGGGGAGGGGAGGGAGCGCCGCCGCTGAACTGTGGAAAGTGGGAAGGGTTCTGCCCCGCCCCCTTTAAATGGGGAGGGGGAGGCCCCCCCGCCCCCCCCCGTAAAAGCTCCCTTTGCTTCCCTGCCTTAAACCCGATCTGAGCTCTGCAGAAGCAGGCAGATGTCAAAGCCTTTCCTTGCATGGGAAAAAGGGGGGAGGGGATTGCAGCCCAATCTTTGCAAACGGGGGTGCCTTTATTTTATTTTATTTTATTTTATTTATAATTTATTTGTCACGTTGACCTAGGTGCTCATCTCTCTCACGAAGTGGGCGGGATGCAAATAGAACCAGGGATTAAATCATTTCATTTTGCAAACGGTTTGTTGGTTGCAAACCCTTAGCAACAACCGTCATAGAGGTAGATTTCCAGTAGCAATCAAAACCAGTTTCCTGGCTGTGAACTAGTGGAAACGGATTGCCTTTAGAAGTGGTGGGTGCTCCATCCCTGGAGGCTTTTCAGAAGAGACCGGACAGCCATTTGTACGAAACGGTATATAATAAGGGCTCGTGCTCGGGCAGGGGGTTGGACTAGATGACCTCTAAGGTCCCTCCCAACTCTTGTTATGCTGCTATCCCTGTTAAATAAACAAAGCCACAAGAGGAGAGAGGTATTAAGAAATATTACCAACGGGCAAACTCCCTCTAATGGCATCTCCAGCTTGCTTGGGGGAAAAGCCCCACATTTTGAGGGTTTTCTGGAATGTCCTAAAAGTTGGGGCTGACCTCATCTGGGAGGCTGTGATGTTCCTGAGGATGAGTGAAAGGCAGATGGATGATTGACAGCTGTTCTACCCCCCCCCTTCCCCTGTTTTATTAAGGTCTTGCTGGATTTGATGGTGCGGTGTAATGAAAGGAAGGGGCTTCAACCCCTTTAGGCACATTAGTGGGGCTCCAAAGTTGGACACCCCACCTTCAACTCAGTTTGGCTTCTCAACCTTGAATGAAAAGAACCAGAATGGACTTTGGGGAGGAGAAGCTAAATCCTGCTTGCTAAACCTGGTCTGGGCAGGCAGAACAGAGGAGGCAAGTATCTTCATCAAAGATTTCTGTACAAAGGCACAACTGCAAAAGCTAATTGAAGAGGGGTGCTTGCCAGGCCCAGTGTTTTATTTATCATAAATGACAGGTTTTGTTTTTTTTCCTGCCAAGCTGTGTGGTTTAAAGTGGAGCTTTTATCTACCTTTCTCTTTGCATGATCAAAGAAATGTGTA
Source organism: Pseudonaja textilis (assembly GCF_900518735.1). The sequence goes on along the minus strand of NW_020769475.1, from coordinate 52,659 downwards.
AAGAGGGAAAACGCTTTGGGAGAACACGTCTAGAATGTTCCTGCTGGAGTCTTAGTCATTTGAAATATACCCATTTAGAATAATAATAATCCTCTTTCCCTTTTCTTCCGCCGTCTGTCTCGGAGAAGAAAAACTTGAATAGCCGACGTGATATTTTGGACTGAAGTAAGATCTTTATTTGGATCGCTCGGTGTCTTTCCAAGCGAGAGTCAATCTCTAGAAGGTGGAGAATAAAAAACCGAAGGATAGAAACAAAGTGAAGCGTTTGTTTGCTTTCAGATGGCGATCGAAGAGATGAGTCACTGAAATTGTCCCCTCTGTACACGTGCTCAATTTCATCTTGTCACATAATAGGAACTACTTGGACTGAGCAGGTGTTCTGTGAAATAGCAAAAGGAGGATTTATTATCTATCTGTCTATCTATCTATCATCTATCTGTCTGTCTGTCTGTATTTAGAGCCTGCCCTCAATCCAAGTGAGGTTCTGAGGGGACCATAATATTTTTTAGATGTATTTATTTAATACAGGTAGTCTTTGACTTAGAACCACCATTGAGCTCAGGTTTTCTATTGCTAAGCAAGACAGTTGTTAAGTGAGTTTTGCCCCATTTTACGACCTTTCTTGCCACGGTTTAAGTGCACTGGTTCGCTTAGTGACACAGTTGTTCAGTGGATCTTGCCGCCCCCGTTGTCTTTGCTTATCAGAAGGTTGCAAAAGGTAAATCACATGACACCTCCCTCCGGGTCCCTGCAACTGTCATAAATACGTACCAGTTGCCAAGCATCTGAATTTTGATTGTGCGACCATGGGGGAAAGCAGCAACGGTCGTAAGTGTGAAAAATGGTCATCAGTCATTTTTTGCAGTGCCATTTGTCACTCAACAAACAATTGTAAGTTGAGGTTACCTGTACAATGTAGAGGTGGCCTTGATTCCAGAATACCCTGACATTAAAAAAGTGAAAACAGTTATGAAACAGATAATAATGAGCATCCATGAGGTAAATTCTGTAAGGCAACAAAACACCCTAGACCAGGGTGTCACCAACCTTTTGGACCTCAGGGACCACCAAACTCATAATTTTAAATCCCGCGGACCAGAGACCCTGGAAAAATCCCCAAAAAAGTCTGCAGGAAAGTTCGCCACCCTGTTTTCCTACCAATCGATCATTCTTTATTTGGGATCGCAGGATACCGTCTCCAGCTCCATTCTCAAGAGGAGAAAAAGAGAGACTTTTGGCTTCATGCAAGGAAAGCAGCAGAAGCAGCAGAAGTCTTTCTTTGTCTCCCCCAAACTCTGCCAGAAATGAGTCTTTGCCAGCACAGCCTCTTGGAGCAGGATGCCTTGCAGGGTCCTAAAGACTCGTTTCTGGTGGAGTTTGGGAAGAGAAAGAAAGACTTTTGCTGCTTTCCTTGCGTGCAGCCAAAAGCAGAAGAAAGAAAGAAGCAGAAAGAAGCAGCCCGGTGGCCAGATGAGGCGAGTGGGGCAAGTTCCCCCCCCCACCTTCCCCCCCCGCCACCATCTGTTTGCAATGCAAGCGACACAAGCCTTGTGTTCCCGTGGGCCGTGTGGGCTTGTGTTTCCATGCAGCCTGGATTAATTGCTTTGGGGGTGACATTTCTCTGTGGACCACCAAGATTTTCTCACAGATCTCCAGTTGTCCCTGGCCCACTGGTTTGCGACCACTGCTTTAGAAAATAGCTTGACCCCCTTCCTCTCTGTGGCAGCCCCTCAAATATTGGGACACTGCTACCATGTCTCCCCTGGTCCTTCTCTTCACTAGATTAGATTTTATTCTCTAAAAATAAATCCCAACTGGTGGGTGCCTCTGAAAGAGCACAATCAACCAGAAAGCAAAACATTAACAATGTGATCCAATAAAAGCTCACGGATAACTAAACACAACGTGCAGATTATTCCATTAAAGCAGATTCCATACTGGCTGGAGAATTCTGGGAGCTGAAATCCACAAATCTTAACGTTGCCAAGTTTGGAGACCTCTGCATTAAAGGATTGTAGAGATGGGCCTTAGATTAAAGGGCCAGGTACCGTCAGCTGCAGGAACAAAACAGTACTTTAGCTAGTTCTTAAAGTGAGGATACAATGGGCCATCTCTACTTCCTGAGGGAGAGAACTCCATAACATGAGGACACTGCAAGGAAGGCCTGTTGAGGGTTCATACACCTCATCTGCCTCACTTAGGAATCTGGACCAGCAGTGGGCCCTTTCTCAATGATCAGGCAGGCCGATTACAGGCAGTCCTCGGACTTAACAACAGTTCATTTAGTGATCGTTCCAAGTTACAATGGCATTAAAAAAAGCAACTGATGGCCGTTTTTCAGATTTACAACTGTCGCAGCCTCCCCAGGGTCACGCAATCAAAATTCAGACGCTGGGCAACTGACTCATCTTTCTGACGGTTGCTGTGTTTCCCTCAGGGTCATGTGATCACCCCGGTGGTGGGATTCAAATGGTCTTATCGCCAGTTTGGTGGGTGTGGCTTGGTGGGAGCGCTTTGCCTAACGCACGCGCAGCTTTCCTCACACCAGCTGAGGCCTACAGCGCCAATCAGCTGAGGGGATAAAGAAGAGAAAAGCGCAGGAACGGGTGGAAAGGCCGATCCTGCGGTTTTCTCTCTTTTTTTCCTCTCAGGATTTTTTTCTTCCTCTCAGCTGATCGTCAGCTTTTCTTTTTTTTTACTACCAGTTTGGCCGAACCAGTCTGAACCAGTAGCATACCACCACTTGGATCACCTATTTGCCACTTTGTGACAAGCCAACTCAATGGGGAAGCCAGGTTCAACTTTACAACCATGTGACTAACATAACAACGACAGCGATTCGCTTAACCTCTGTGGCAAGAAAGGTCGCAAAATGAGGGCAAATCTCATTTAACGAATGTCTCACTTAGCCAGAACGATTTTGGGGACTTAATTGTGGTCGTAAAGTCAAGGACCATCGGTATAGTCTTTTTGGAACGTCACCTGGTTCATCTTTCTTTTGTTTTCTTTTTTTTAACGAAGTGAGCGGCTGGCGGACAGATGGACGACAGTGAGGAAACCGTCGACCTGAAGACTCCCGGATTCCTGGAACCGTGTGTTTCCTTCCTGGAAGCAGCCCCCGACATTTCGGGTTTCCGCAAAGTAGAAGGGATCTGTGAGATCCAACACGGATCGGTGGGTCTGCCCAGCATGATCCCTGTGCTGGAAGAAGGCCATCCCGTCGTCGAAGGGACGTCTTACATCTGCTCTGATTGTGGGAAGAGTTTCTGCAGCATCTCCAGCCTGATCAACCATCAAAAGCGAAACCACTCGGGGGAAAAGCCCTACAAGTGTGCAGACTGCGGGAGGAGCTTTCATCAGAGCTCGGATCTTGTGAAACACGAGAGGATCCACACAGGAGAGAAGCCCTATAAGTGCACTGTGTGCGAGAAGCGGTTCAACCAACGCTCCTACCTGATCGTACACGAACGCTTCCACACGGCAGAGAAGCCGTACAAGTGCTTCCTCTGCGGGAAGAGTTTCTGCTCCAACGCCCACCTCATGACCCACCAGAGGACCCACACGGGGGAACGGCCCTATCAGTGTCCTGAGTGCGGGAAGCGCTTCACCACCAGCTCCAACTTCGTCAACCACAAAAAGACCCACACGGAAGAAAAACCTTACAACTGCTCCCTCTGCGAGAAGAGCTTCAAGCGCAGCTCGAACCTGATCCAGCACGAGAGGACCCACACGGGCGAGAAGCCGTATACCTGTCTCACGTGCGGGGAGAGCTTCGCGTCCAATTCGGGCCTCGTGAAACACCAGCGGAGCCACACGGGGGAGAGGCCTTACAAATGCTCGTACTGCGGGAAGTGTTTCAGCCAGAGCATGATCCTCACCCAGCACGAGAGGACTCACACAGGCGAGAAACCCTGCAAATGCCCGGCCTGCGGGAAAAGCTTTCGCTCCAGCTCGGATCTCGTGAAGCACAAAAGGATCCACACGGGGGAGAAACCCTACAAATGCTCCCTGTGTGGGAAAAGCTTCACCACCAGTTCGGATGTGGTGAAGCACGAACGGACCCACACGGGCGAGAAGCCGTACAAATGCGGCACTTGTGGGAAAAGCTTCAGCCAGAGCGCGCACCTCATGCAGCACCAGAGAATCCACACGGGGGAGAAACCCTACTCCTGTCTGATTTGCGGCAGGTGTTTCACCTGCAGCGCGCACTTAGTGGTCCACAAACGGACCCACAAAGACGGGGAGGTGTTAAAAGTATAACCGTAGGTGTTGTCTCATGCGGGTGGCTTGCATTTACTAGCAGGCCCGCTCTGTGTGTGTGTGTGTGTGTGTGTGTGTGAGGGAGAGACAGACAGAGCCAAGATGCTATCCGGAGACAAAACTAATCCCAAGTTTTGTCTGCTGCCACGAAGCCAGATATCTCTAAACCTAACTAGAATCCAGAATAGAGGACGATAGGAAAAAAATGAATAGGAAAAAAATGACCTTAGTAATGGGTCTGTTTTTATTATGCATGGAAAAAAAGAAAAAAAATCAAGTTAGGAGAGAAGCCATAATTTTCCCCACTCCAATCCAGACGGGGATGCGGGGAGAAGGTCTGGAGCTTGCTCTGCAAAATTGGCGGTAAACCTGAAATGAAATTAACTGGATTACGTTCGCCAAACACACTATATTGTGATTTTCAATATGAATTGTGATGTGTGGTTCCTTTGTAATAAATAGATGGTTGGGGGTTGTGTGTTTTCTCTGGGCCTTTTTTTTTTGACACGGGCCTCAATTTTGTGGCTGGGCCAAGTTGGAAACTCTGAAATCGCAGATTTTTTCACCCCCCTGACATTCGAGTTATCCTCAGCAGCTTCTGCAGGAGTGGTCAAAAAAGGCAAAATGGCAGCCACAACCTCATAGAATACAAGCCCTGCCTCTTTTTTACAAATACAGGTAGTCCTCGACTTACGACCACAATTAAGCCCCAAGATTCCTGTTGTTAAGTGAGACATTTGTTAAGTTCGTTTAGTGGCCATTCGAAGTTACAATGGCACCGAAAAAAAGTGACCTTTGACCATTTTTCACACTTATGACCATTAACGGCATCCCCATGGTCGTGTGATTTACTCTTCTGACTAAGGCTTCTTGAGTCAGTAACAATCACACGCCTAGTCCCTAAAGCCCTATTTTTATTTCAACGGCTGTGAATTATATTCATTCACAGCCCGTAATGAGTCCCAAACAGTTTGTGAATTGTTCCAAGAGACGTCTGCCACGGTCTTTTCGGGAAAAGGCTGATAAGCACCCACCTTTATCTCCCTTGAAATGCTGCCAATGACTAAATTGCCAATCAGCTGTACAAGGCCAAACAGAGCACAAAGTCAACACGGAGCTTCAGAGTTTAAACCGATCAGAACGAACAAAGTTGCTTCCTGCAAAGGCTCATGTCCCTTTGCTCCTCCTTTGTGTCTTATGGGAGGGGCCAATCATCTCCAAGCCTTACTCCCGAGTCGCCCCTTTTGTCTTAACTGTTCTTGCCTTCTGGCAGCTCTGCACAAGCGTGCCCTGGGAACAGGCTCCCGCTTTTCCTCTGCCTTGCTGATGTCAGATTCTGGATGCTCCAGAGTCGGCACGTAATTCCCAGGTGGCCCTGGCCCCATCTCTGTATCGGACACAAATCCCTTCACCGAGTCCTCCCCAGACTCCCGACTGGCCATGTTCCTCCCCACTATTCGACTCTGCTGCCAGCTCTGCTGGCTGCAGTCTGTGGGGAAGCCAGATTCGTTTAATAACCATGTTACTAACTGAACAACTGCAGAGATTCACTTAACAACTGGGGCAAGAAAGTTCACAAAACTCACTTCAACCATTTCTCACTTAGCAACATAATCTCTGGGCTCAGTTGCGATCATAAGCCGAGGATTACCTGTACAGGTAATTAGTGTGAATTCAAATATGGTGATACTGGATTTGCGGTAAGATTATAGACCAGGGATCCCCAAACTTGGCAACTTTAAGACTTGTCGACTTCAACTCCCAGAATTCTGGGAGTTGAAGTCCACACAAGTCTTATAAAGTTGCCAAGTTTGGAGACCTCCGTTATAGACTGATTATAGACTGATTATAGACTGGGTTGCGTTTAATGCAAGGCAAAACTTTGTTTAGTGGGAGGCTAGTGTGCACACCTGAGACTAGTGTCTGCACAGCTGCCGTTGGGGTTTTAGATGCTTCATTGTTGTGCATACAAAATGGTAAATAAAGTTCCACTCTAGGAAAACTCAAAAAAAGAAGTGGCTCATATTGAAGAACAGGACGGGAGATACCGGTAGCTGCTACCGTCTGGATATTTTATTAAAATGTATTTATTTATCTCCTGCCTTTATTATTTTTACAAATAAGGTGACAAACTTATCCAGCACACCTTCCCACCCGACATATGTACACACAGCGACATATGCATATACCGTATATGTATAGACATACCAAATTCCTTCAACAGTTCTTTATAATGGTTTCGCTTCCAGTCCCCTAATCATCCTTGTTGCTCTTCTCTGCACTTTTTCTAGAGTCTCAACATCTTTTATTACATCGTGGCGACCGAAACTGGAGGCCGTATTCCAAGTGTGGTTTTACCAAAGCATTACAAAGCGGTATTAACACCTGATCTTGATTCTATCCCTGTTTATGCAGCCTAAAACTGTGTGGAGTTTTTGGGCAGCCGTAGCAGACGGCTGGCTGATATTTAAATGATTGTCCATTAGATCCCTCTCACAGTTACTGCCATTGAGTGAGGTACCACATATACTGACTGTACTTCCGCATTTGGGTTTTCTTGCCTAAATATGGAACCTTCTTACAAATAAACTAGAAAACATTAATCTAAGTCAGTCCTTGTTACTGAAATATTACCCAATGGGGCCCCTTATTTCCATCACCATTGTAACTTCAAACAGTCACTAAATGACTGGTTGTAGGTCCATGATTACCTGAACAGATACTCCTTTACTTACAACATTTATTTAATGACTGTTCAGAGTTACAAAAGCACTGTAAAAAGTGGCTCATGACTGTTTTGCACTTAATGATCGTTGCAGTATCCCCATGGTCACATGATCAAAATTCGGGTACTCGACAGCTGACGTATTTATGGTGGTTGCAGTGTATCCAGGTCATGTGTTCTGACCCAAACCTTGTTCCAAGTAAACAAACACCAGAGATAAAAGCAAAACCTTTTAATGCTTGTCTGCGAATTTGTTAATTCACAATTAAAAGGCTGTTTCAGACTAATTGTCTCTGATAAGAACGAGCCTTGCCAAGGTTGTGCAAGGCTGCCAAGAACACTAGACAAAGTTGCCAAGAAATACTCCAAACAAAAAGTCTTCAAACACAAACCAAGATAGTCCGAACTTCCACAAGGCTTGAAGTGCGAGAAGTTCTTTGCTTCCTGCAAAAAAGTCCAGTTTCTCAGCTGCCTTTTATCTCTTAAGGGAGGAGCCATTACCTTGCAGCCTTACTCCTGAGTCTCCCGTGCTGCTGCAGCTGTTCTTTCCTGGGCACGGGGTCCTCTTCATCCCTTCCACAATCTCCGAAGGCAGCACTCCACTCCCTGATGGTCCTGGCCCCATCCCTACATCACACACAGGACCCTAATCTGAGTCCTCACTCTCCGAGACCTCAGCCGTCCGCACCTGCTGTCGGCGAACCACAACATCATGTGATCACCTTTTGTGACCTTCTGGCAGGTCAACAGGGAAACCAGATTCACTTAACAACTGTGGCAAGAAAGGTCATAAAATGGGACAAAGCTCACCAAATACCTGTCTTGTTTAACAATGGAAATTCTGGCTTCAATTGTTGTCGTAAGTGTAGGACTACCCGTAGTGGAATGGAAACAGAGGGACTTATCTTCCTTTCCCTCTTACTTAACAGATAACAGATAATCAGAGTTGGAAGGGACCTTGTAGGTCATCTAGTCCAACCCCCCGGCCCAAGCAGGAGACCCTACACCATTTCTGACAGATGGGAGTCCAATCTCTTCTTGAAAGTCTCAAGTGATGAAGCTCCCACAACTTCCGAGGGCAACTTCAGTTCCATGGGTTGGTTGATCTCACTTTTTGCAAAACTCAGGTGCTCCCTGGGTAAATTACAGATTATACAGTATTTATGTATATCAGTGGTTTTCAGACTTGGTAATTTGAAGATGTGTGGACTTCAATTCCCAGAATTCTCCAGTTGGCCTGCTTATCTTTTCCTTGTTTTAACTTTTTACTCACTACCGAACCCTATACCTCTTAGCTACTTCAGTGCCCAATATAACTATGCTTGAGATATTTTAACCCAAGTGATTATTGGTAAATAGGTGAGGTCCACTGAGGTGCTGCCCTCCCCCTCAAGAATGAGATTTGTGGCAGAGCTTCTAAACCAAAAAACAAATTATTTATTTGAACAATACAACATTACAGGTAATATATATACAAGACAATAACCATCAACATTAATATTGCAAGCTAGATTCCCCCTCAATTATTCAGGCAGATTGCGGGGGAAAAAAATCAGAAAACCTCAAGTAAGGTTGTGCATGCATTTCTACTCCCCATTCCCAAGATTTAAAAAAACACCCTGCTTTTTAAGGGTTCAAAGCTTGTGGCAAAAATCTTCAAATGGCTGGGTCCTCGCTTGTGTGTCCCATTGCGTCATTAAACATGCACCCTTGATCCATAAACGTTCACTGTCTTTGGAGAAACAAGGGTCAGGAAAAAAAAATTGTGCTTTTCTGTCTGAATTGGATCTGCCGGGGTCAAACGGACCCTTAGTTAAGGCCTGGGAAAGTGATGGTTGACCTTTCCCCAACCAGTTTCTTTTAGAAACAGAATTTTATAGGTTTTTTTTTGGCTAAAACCATGATATGGCCAGGCACACAAGTAGATGACACCATTTGGACAAAGCTGTCCACAAGACAGAGGCTGAACCATTTGTGGCAGAATCTCCATCGCACTGTTGCGGCTATCTTGACTTTTTTTGCCCAGATCCTGCAGAACATTCCAGGCACAGGAGTGAAACGAGGACAGAGTCCAGCTGAAGGTCCATTTCTGTGGTAGTTTAGATCCTTAATGTTGGCTGTAGAGTTTCCTCATAACGGCTTGGGGAGATTTATTTTTATTTTTATTTGGCAAGAGCGAGCTGTCAGGGCTCCGACAGTTACCCCCATTTAAATCACGAGTCTCGAGCTGAACTTCCAAAACTTAAAGATTTATTAGGAGTAAACATGCCGGCACTGCCTGGGTGTAGCCAACTCTGAGATACATCATTCACTGTCACCCTTGACTCTGGTCTTTTTCCCCCAACCCCTGGGTGTATCGTAATTCATATTTTCCAATGGGACACATCCATAGCCTAGAGCCATCAATCATGCACTCCAGTTAGATCGGCAGAAACTTCAGTCACCTAGAAACTATCTTTGAAAACATTTATGGAATGCAAGCTGCCTACTGCTCCCCGCTTCCTTTCTGTTGGCAATTCTAAAAGGACCATAGAAATATTGTATGAGTTGACACCAGGTTTGTTGAACAACAAAAAAAAAAAGCAGAACACACACAAAAAAAGGATCCAAAATGGATACAGAAAATCTAAGAGAGGTAGCCACGCATCGCCCTTGGAGGCCTGGCTCATATTCCCGTTGTGTCCCAGTGAATGCCAACAACTTGGGAAACCCCAGTTTTTGAATGATTTCACAATCCACACAACAACTTCTCTGTCCTCCTTTTTGAGGACTCGTGTTCTGACCCTGGCTTCGTAAATTGTAATTATTCACAAACTTGCTTTAAAAGCAAAACCCATTTTATTGCAACGCTGGGAATTGTTTTCATTCCCAGCTGGAACTAATCTTAAACAGTCCCACCCACCCCAAGATAAGCACACACCTTTCAGTGCTGTGGAATGCTGCCCAAAACAGAACCATTCAATTAACTATAAAAGAAACCAACCGAAGTACCAGAAAAAAACCAACCATAGAGCTTCAAGGAGTACTCGGAACCAATCGAGTTACTTTGCTTCCTGCAAAGATTTCATCATCTTGGCCTGCCCTTTATACCTAATGGGAGGGGCAATCCCCTCCCAGCCTTATCCCGAGTTGCCCCTTTTGTTTCAACTGCTCTTGCCTTCTAGCAGCTCTGCGTACACGCGCACTAGGAACAGGCTCCCCTCGTTCCTCTTCCTCGCTGCTGCCAGACTCCGAAGGCTCTGAAGACAGCACCCCAATCCCAGATGGTCCTGGCTTCATCCCCGCATCTGACACAGGACCCTCGTCCGAGTCCTCTCCAGACTCCCAGACTGGTCCCCGTTCTTCCCCACTGTCCAATTCCACTGCCGTCTACACCGGCTGCCAGCGAACCACGACTAGTCATTTTTGCAGGTGTGCCGTCGAATAAGGCAAATTAATTATTTGGCAGAGTTAGGGGGTGGGGGAGGGTGTTGCTGCCAAGCTGCGCCGGAAGAGACGCAACCTACCTGAATCAACTTGTTCACACGCATGTAGTTTTTCACCCAGACATTGAGAAGGAAGCTGTTTATATTACAGGCATGAAAAAGGAAGCAACCCAACCGCAGGGCTGAATAAATATTCAAACGTACTCATGCTTTTTTTTTTTTTTTTTGCAAAACAGAGACATGCACAGATTCTTTCCGATAATACCACGCCCGCCTCCTCCGATCTCAAATATTAAGACATGTCAGCAAAGGAGAGGCATTTGAAACATAACTATTCTTTTAAACAATCCCGCGTGCAGTTCATAGGCAGAAATAGAGCCAAGGGCTACTTTATAGGACCTGCTATAAAGCCCAGAAAATCCCAAATTCCCTCCAGTTGTTTGCTAATCCGGCCATTTTCTCCCAAAATTGTAGAAACACGGGCCTTCTGGGAAGGAATCAGTGTGCTTTGATTTATGTATTAAAGTTTTATGCCGTCCATCTCTCTCACAAGGTGATTCTGGCCTTAAAAATTTGGACTCTGGAGAGTAAACCTAGAGATTGAGACCCACAGCGGGCTATTTCCGTACAAGTACTCCTCAGCTTATGACCGTAATTCGGACCAGAAACAGTGTTGTCCTTAACGGTTGTAAGAATCCATGTGGCCTGAAACAATTTTCTGACCATTTTTAAGGAAATCATTAAGTGAACGCTGCAAATTTCTTCAAGCAAAACATCTTCTCTGCCACTGAGCTATATAATTTATATAGAATAATAACAGAGTTGGAAGGGACCTTGGAGGTCTTCTAGTCCAACCCCTTGTCTAGAGGCAGAAAACCCTACACCACTTCAGACAAAGGGTTATCCAACATCTTCTTAAAAACTTCCAGCGTTGGAGCATTCACAACTTCTGAAGGCAAGTTGTTCCACTGATTCATTGTTCTAACTGTCAGGAAATTTCTCCTTAGTGTTCTAGTTTGCTTCTCTCCTTCCTTACTTTCCACCCCTGGCTTTTTGTCCTGCCCTCAGGTGCTTTGGAGAATATAGCCGCCATATAATTTATGACGGACTTCTAGTCTGTGGCTTGTTCCCAAAACCTCAAGTATCCAATTTGGGGCAAGAAAGGTGCCACTTCTTCAAGAATCAGCTTCACCTCATAAAGACATAGCTGCCACAGAGAGGAGGAAGCGGCCAAGCTATTTTCCAAAGCACCTGAACGCCAGACAAGGAATAATGGATGGAAGAGATTCAACCTGGAAATAAGGAGAAACTTTCTGACAGGGAGACCAATTAACCAATGGAATAAAAGTTGCCTTCGGAAGTTGTGGGAGCTTCATCATTGGAGACTTTCAAGAAGAGATTGGACTGCCGTTTGTCAGAAATGGTGTAGGGTCGCCTGCTTGGGCAGGGGGTTGGACTAGATGACCTACAAGGTCCCTTCCAACTCTGATTATCTGTTATCTGACATAAATAATCTTCTTCCTTTTGCCTCAGTTGAAGAGAATAAAACCAGCTCAATTACAGGTAGCCCTCTATTCACAACACAACATTTAGTGACCGTCTGAAGGTACAAGGGCACTGAAAAAAAGTGACTTGTGACTCTTTTTCACACTTACGTCCATTGCAGCATTCCCACAGTCACGTGATCCAAACTCAGATGCTGGGCATCTAACTCACATTTGTGATCCCCTTTGGCAAATTTCTGACAAACGAAGTCAATGGGGAGAGACAGAGAGACCAGGATGAGGGGACTGGAGACTAAAACATACAACAAACGGTTACAGGAACTGGGCTTGGCTAGTCTAGGGAAGAGAAGGACCAGGGGAGACATGATAGCAGTCTTCTAATATCTGAGGGGCTGCCACAGAGAGAAAGAGGTCAAGCTATTTTCTAAAGCACCCGAAGGCCAGACAAGGAATAGTGGATGGAAACTGAACAAGGAGAGATTCAACCTGGAAATAAGGAGGAATTTTCTGACAGTGAGAACAATCAACCCATGGAACAGAAGTTGCCTTCAGAAGTTGTGGGAGCTTCATCCCTGGAGGCTTTCAAGAAGAGATTGGACTCCCATCTGTCAGATATGGTGCAGGGTCTCCTGCTTGGGCAGGGGGGTTGGACTAGGTGACCTACAAGGTCCCTTCCAACTCTGATTATCTGTTAACATGACATCTGTTAAGATTCACTTAACAACCGTGTTGCTAACTTAACAAATGCATCGATTCACTTAACAACTCTGGCAAGAAAAATTGTAAAATGGGGCCAAATTCACTTAAGGATTTTTTTCACTTAACAACATACATTTTGGGCTCAACTGTGGTCGTAAGTCGAGGACTACCTTTATTGGTTTGGGGCCTCAGCATTCAAAAGCATCTTCCAGATCAGCCTGGCATCCTTCCAGATGTGGCCAATGAGAGGCCTCCGAGAAGCTCACAGGCAGAAGAAAATCCTGCCAGCCTTCTCTCTTGTGGCATGGTGGTCCTTGTCCTCTTCAGATTAACAGAGTTAATCAAACATTAGAACCTGGGTGGACTTCAACTCCCAGAATCCCCTAGCCAGCATGCCTTAAAAGGGGTGGACTAACTCCCAGAATCCCCCAGCCAGCATGCTTTAAGAGA
>NW_020769475.1:22133-37457 GCF_900518735.1 Pseudonaja textilis | reverse complement strand
AGTGTAGAGAGTAGAGAGTAGAGTGTAGAGTGTAGAGAGTAGAGAACAGAGTGTATAGAGTAGACAGTAGTGTAGAGTGTAGAGTGTAGAGTATAGAGGGGAGGAGAGTGTATAGAGTAGAGAATAGAGTGTACAGTAGAGAGTAGAGTAGCGAGTAGAGAGTAGAGGGTAGAGAGCTGAGTGTAGAGAGTAGAGAATAGAGAGTAGAGTGTAGAGTAGAGTAGAGAGTAGAGTGTACAGTAGAGAGTATAGAGAGCAAAGCAGAGCAGAGCAGAATAGCAGAGTTGGAAGGGACCTCGGAGGTCTTCTAGTCCAACCCCCCGCTCCGGGAAGAAACCCTCTACCATTTCAGACAAATGGTTGCCCAATCTCTCCTTCAAAACTTCCAGGGTTGGAGCATTTGCATCTTCTGGAGGCAACCATTTCTCAGCATCATGTTTTTCCCGCACGATTCAGCATAGGTGTTTCTTTCCACCCAATCCAAATTGAACAAATTCAACGTTTGCAACCGCGGCTGATCGAGACTCTCTTCCCACCCTGCGGTTGTACGCTGCTTATTTTACAAATCCCTGCAAACAGAAAAACTAAGCCTTCAGGAATTACTTCCGACCTGATAGTTTTCTACACCCAGGGGGTTAAGGTTTAGAGATCCACAGAAAAGGAAAGCCTTGAAAGATTTCTAGGTGCGTCTCTTACTTTTCACAGAACCGGGAGAGTTTCTTGCCCTAAATGCATTCTCTGGTGCTTCACAAAGTACGAACTGGTGGTGAAACTTTTCCCACAGTAGTTACACTTGTAGGGTTTCTCCCCCGTGTGGGTCCGTTTGTGGAGCACCAGGTGGGCTTTACAACTGAAGCCTTTCCCGCAGGCCGTGCAGGCGTACGGTTTCTCCCCCGTGTGGGTCCTCTCGTGGTACAGGAGGGCCGAGCGTTGCCGGAAGCTCTTCTCACAGGTGGAACATTTGTATGGCCGCTCCCCGGTGTGGATCCACTTGTGTTTCACCAGATCCGAACTCCGGTGGAAGCTCCCGCCGCAATCCGAGCACTTGTAGGGCTTCTCTCCCGTGTGGATCCGTTCGTGCTTCACCAGGTCCGACCGTTGGTGGAAGCTTCTCCCGCAGTAGGAGCAGGTGTGGGGCTTGTCCCCCGTGTGGAACCTCTCGTGCACGATCAGCTTGGACCGCTGGCTGAAGCACTTCTCGCATGTGGCGCATTTGAACGGCTTCTCGCCTGTGTGGATCCGCTCGTGACGGGAGACGTCGGAGCTGCGGTTGAAGCTCTTGCCGCAGAAGGAGCACTTGTACGGCCAGTCGCCGGTGTGCAGCCGCTCGTGGGCGATGAGTTTGGCAACCTGGCAGAAGCTCTTGTCGCACACCGAGCATTTGTAAGGATTCGCACCCAAGGGGAAGACCTCTGGGCCGAGCAAACCGGAGACAGGATTAAAACTCCCCCCACAGTTTGAACACAAGGACGGCTTCGCCCCGGATGCGTTTGCGTCCGTTCCTTTGGGCCCGTTCTCCTGTGGGCCTTGAGGACTCTTCTGGGGTTCTCCCGCCTCACCAAATCTGCCTGCCCCTTCCCGCCTTTCCGGGGACGATGATCCGCGGGGCTCCATTCCCATGGTGTCGTTCCACTCATCGTCTTTTTTAATTTCACCCACCTGAGCGTCGTCTGCAGGGATAAAGAGAAAACGCACTAATATTCGTTCTCAAAAGAAGAGTGGAAACTAGAGACACTAGACCAGTGGTGGGATTCAAATGTTTTTACTACCAGTTCTGTGGGTGTGGCTAGGTGGACGTGGTCAGGCCTTTTTTTTTTTTTTCTTTTTTTGCATTTCCCCCCCCCCCCTTTTTGGGGGGCCTTCTGGGCCTCAAAAGAGCCTCTGAGGGGGCATTTTTGCTCCCAGGCTCAAGGAAGGCAAAAAATGGAGGGGGGGGCCCTGAGTCCCTCCCTCCATTTTTTGCCTTCCTGGGCCTCAGCAAGGGGAATCCCGGCACAGCTGATTGTATGAACAGCTGATTGTCGGGAAGGGGGAAATAAAGAAATACCTTGAGGGCCCAGCGTCAGGTGTGCAGGGTGTTCATACAATCGGACAGGTGGGCAAGCTAGCCAGTGACCGGGTCAGGGGTGTGGCCAGCCAGAACGTGCTACCGGTTCAGTGACCCACACCAAATCCTTGCTACCGGTTCATCCAATCCGATGTGAACCGGCTGAATACCACCACTGCACTAGACCCATGAGGGCGAACCTGTGGCACTGTCAGGGCTCCGACAATCCACCCCCCCATTCGAATCATGAGTCTCTAGCCGCATCTCTCCGAGTTTAAAAAAAAAGTCATTTATTAGGAGCGAACATGTCGGCGTTACTTGGGTGGAGCCGACACTGAGAGACATCATTCATCTCACCCTTGACCCTGGTCTTCCCCACATCCCCTGGATGTATATTCTCCAATGGGACACATCCATAGCCTAGAGCCATCAATCATGCTCTCCAGTAATAATCTTGCGTGCCAGAAGCTTCGGCCGCGTAGCAAATTATTTACGGAAATATTTAAGGTATGCATTACTCCCTCCCCGGACTCCCTTTCCGCTGACAACTCTAAAAGACCAGAGAAATATTTTTGATTGACAGAGGTGACAAGCGGAGCCCTCTCAGTGGGCATGCGCACCATCACCAGCTGGTCTTCTGGCTTCTGGCACATGCACGCTGGCCAGTGTATCTTCACGGGGGCCGGAGCGCCAGAAAACGGCCGGAAAACTGGTAAAAAAAACAGGCTGTTTTTCGGGCCATTTGGGGGGGCTGTTTTTTGGGCCAAAATGCCCCCCCAAACCACCCCAAAAACAGGCATGCGTGCACCGGCCAGCTGGTCTTTGGTTTTCCAGCATTCCGGCACACACACATGCATGCACATGCATGCACATGCATTCACGCACTCAGTGCCGAAAAGGTTCGCCATCAACTGCACTAGACTGTGTTCAACTATGCACAAGGAACTGTTGATTTTTTGGGGGGACATTATTTACCATTTGTTGCTACTGTTTTCCAGCGTCAGAAGTTTCAACTGGGGGTATATTTGTGGCTCTTTTACAAAACATGTCCTTTTTCCCCCCCGGTCTTTATTTCAAGTTACAGTATTACAGTAACTTTTTCCCCCGCAATCTGATGTTCTTTTTCTGCCCCTTTAGCCAATATCTTTCTTGCTAGAATCATTTATTTATTTTTAATAGATTTGTGATCTCTTCCTTTGCTAAAGGCATTTTACTTATTTAAGTAAATAAACAAATGCCTTTAGAAAGGATGATATCTATATTTTTCTTGCTAAAAGAATTCACTTCAATAAACACTTAAATTTATAATATAAGAAATAAGAGCGGCATGGGGGCCTAGTGGTGAAGATCAATCCTAGGTAGGGGCAGATATTTCTCTTCTAGGGTGCAAAGAAAAAAAAATCTGCTGTGAACTCCATACAGGCATCAGGAAGGGCATCCGGCCAGTAAATGCTCAGCTCCATCCAGTTGTCACAACTCTAGCCTGAATTAAGGGATTACAGAGTTGTAAAAAGGGAGTTAATATTGCTAAAGGCATTCATTTATTTAATAGATGTATAATGTCTATCTTGTAAAAATCATGAAGTGACTGATTGTTATGGCTGCCCAACTCATACAGGGTGACTCTCCTTGCATGTTCCTTTGCTCACCCCACGCCCTCTTTTAACATTTGGAAATTAATAGTAAATATATTAATTAATATATTGGTTTTTCATCTGTTTCTAAATACAAGGTTTATCTTTTCCTCTCAGATCCTTCCATCTTTCGGCTTCTACTTTGCGGACATCATCTGCTCTCATACCCTGATGTACTTCTGTATATTTAAACAAAAATGGGTTGACAGAAAAATATTTTCTATTATAAAATTATTATTATTTAAATAAATGATCAATAACTGTTGAGCAAGTTTAGTTCGTCAGCTCCACAAAGGAAGCTCAGACCAGAACCGTCAACTTCACAGGAAAACTAGAACTACACATTAATGAGAGAGGCCGGTGTTTCTCACTCTTGGCAACAGTGTGGACTTCAAATCCCAGAATTCCCCAACCAGCATGGTCGCCAAGGTTGAGAAACGCTGATCTAATTGGTAGTAAGAACTGCTTACCTTGAGAAAGGTCATCCTCGTTGACCTCCTGTTTGATCGGCCTGTTAAGCGGTCTTTCAGATGATGCTTGATCAGCGTCAGGACAATTCACAGTCACCACATGAAACATCCCTGGGCCCTAAAAATAAGCAAATACTTGGAATTAGTCAAGAAGGGGAGCTATTGGAGGATTAGGAAAACCAAGATACCTTCCTTCCTTCCCACTCCTTCTTTCTTTCTTTCTTTCTTTCTTTCTTTCTTTCTTTCTTTCTTTCTTTCTTTCTTTCTTTCTTTCTTTCTTTTTTTCTTTCTTTCTTTCTTTCCTTCCTTCCTTCCCACTCTTTTTCTTTCTTTCTTTCTTTCTTTCTTTCTTTCTTTCTTTCTTTCTTTCTTTCTTTCTTTCTTTCTTTCTTTCTCTCTCTCCCTCTCTCTCTCTCTCTCTCTTTCTTTCCTTTCTCTCTCTCTCTCATTTGTCATGAAACATCCCTGGGCCCTAAAAATAAGCAAATACTTGGAATTAGTCAAGAAGGGGAGCCATTGGAGGATTAGGAAAACCAAGATACCTTCCTTCCTTCCTTCCCACTCCTTCCTTCCTTCCTTTCTTTCTTTCTTTCTTTCTTTCTTTCTTTCTTCCTTCCTTCCTTCCTTCTTTCCCTTTCTTTCTTTCTTTCTTCCTTCCTTCCTTCCTTCCTTCCTTCCTTCCTTCCTTCCTTCCTTCCTTTCCTTCCCTTCCTTCTTTCTTTCTTCTTTCTTCTTTCTCCCTCTCGCTTTCTCTCTCTCTCTCTCACACACACACACACACACACACTTGTTTTTCATCTTTCTTCTTTCTTTTCCTTACATCTTAACTGTCTATCTCCCTCAGAGAACTCTGGGCAGTATACAATATAACCAATACAATTAACATTAAAACCAGAATTAATTTCAGATCAACCCTTTTTCAGATTATAAAATAACATTACAAACTTTTTAAAATTCCACGTTGCCTTCAGTCAGGTCCCTTCAGGATAGTGGTGGCTCTCAAAAAGACGTCCAAAATTGCTCTTGCAATACCCAGCATGCCTCATGCCACCCCAAAGAACCTCCCTTGGTAAATGAAAAAGGTAGCTAACAGCTTCTATAAGGATTTGGGAAGGTTGGTGGCCCACCTGAGGTCCTAAAAGTGGACTTCAGGCTTTCTCACCTTCTGTTCCTGCCTCCTCCGTTCCTCCGGATGCCTCACCAGGAAGTCCTCTGCCAGGGCCACGGCCTGGGCACACGTGTGAGGGTGGCACTCCCGGACCCAACACTCCATCGCCTGGGGCAGGACACCCAGGAACTGATCCAAGATCACCAGCTCTAGGATCTGCTCCTTGGAGTGCCTCTCCGGCTTCAGCCACAGGCGGCAGAGGTCCTGGAGACGACTGCAAAGCTCGCGGGGACCTTCCGCTTCTTGGTAGAGGAACTGCCTGAAGCGCTGGCAGGGGGGCTTTGGGTTTGGGACCGCCTGGATCTGCACCTCCTCCTTCACTCCCCCTCTTTCTTGGTCAGCCAGGTACATCCCTCCCACGAAACCTGGTGGCACGGGTTGGGAAAACGTCCCTTCCGAGGACCGCTGGCTGCCGGCGGCCGCCAACGTTAGATGGGCCAAGGGTGCCTTGGTGTCCCTCCACGGGGCAGCCGCCGGCAGAGCTCTGGGCCCCCACCCCGAGCAAGGGGACTGCATGTTCCCCAGGAATTCCTGCCACTGGGCTTCCCAGTGTAGAGAGGACAAGCAATCCTCTTCTGGCTCCTGCTTGATGTATGGAAGTCCCCTCCTCCACCTCAGATTTTGCCGGTCAGAGCCCATCGGGGCCACACTGGGGCTTTCCCTTGGCCCATCCAGGTCTAAGGATGGCTTCAGGTCTGCGGGAGATTCTGGGGCCTCCATTTTCATCGTTGGGTTTGACGGTGGATCAGGCTCGGTTCTATCCAGGGTGGTGGATGGAGAAGAAACCCCCAAATGGTGGCTTGAGGATTGTTGTCACATGACTGAAATGCGAGGGGTGAAAATAAAAAGGTCTCTGTTGTCGTTGTTTTTAATCCTCAAGATATTTTTTTTTTGTTCTTTGCTCCAGATCTGGGGTGCTAAATTTTCTCCCGGGAAGCACTAAAAGAAACACACAAAAATAAAAAAAGTCAGCTCTTGTAGAAGTGTGGACTGTGATGTTTACTCCGGGGGATAAATGTTGGCATATAGAGCGGTGCAGTGGTCTAGCGGTGGAGCTCTCGTCTCACAATCAGGAGGCTGTGAGTTTGATCCTAGATGCAGGCAGATAGTTTAGTTTAGAATTCGAATTCTTTATTGGCCAAGTGTGATTGGACACACAAGGAATTTGACTTGGTGCAAATACTCTCAGTGTACATAAAAGAAAAGATACGCTCGTCAAGAGTTCAAGAATCATAAGGCACAACACCTAATGATAGTCATAGAGTACAATAAGCAATCAAATACTAGGAAACAGTTGATAAAAATCGTAAGGGTACAAGTGACAACGTTATAGTCATATAGTCACAAGTGGGAGGGGATGGGTGATAAGGAGTGATGAGGAGATTAACGGTAATAGTAGTGCAAACTTTGTAAATAGTTGGACAGTGTTGAGGGAATTATTTGTTTAGCAGAGTGATGGCCTTCAGGGAAAAAACTGTTTACTTTATTTACTTTAGTTTACTTTATTGTCATTGCACCTTGTACAATGAAATCAAACACCATCTTCAGTGCACATCATGAAAATAAACACAAAACACACATCCTTCACACTCCACACATTGAACCGGAAACCCCCGACACCGCACCAACACTGCACTATACAGTAGAATTCAGTAGAGTTACTACCCTGGGATAGAAGCTGTTTTTCAGCCTATTTGTCCTTGTTTTTATTCTCCTGTACCGTCTGCCAGATGGTAGTAGTTGAAAAAAAATGAAATTTTGGGGAATGTTTTGAACTTTCTTAAGGCAACGGGAGCTATAAAGCTCTTGCAAAGAGGGGAGAGGACAAGGTATGATCCTCAGGGCAATGACGTTAACCCTCTGGAGTGCTGTCCTATCTGCCCACAGTTCTCTCTCTGGGCACACTGAGAATATATCTGCTGAACAAAACTCCGCATTGGTGACAGGAAGGGCATCCGGCCATTAAAACACACTGCTAGCTCTATTCAGTTGCCCCGACTCCGTCCCACAAGGGATTATGAGGTTGTTAAATGATGATGATGTTGATAAATGTTGGCATATAATAAACAACCTTGGCTTTAACTACAGGTAGTCCTTGACTTACAACTCAACAATTGAGCCCAGGATTTCCGTTGCTAAGAAAGAGAGATTTGCCCCATTTTACCAACTTTCTTGCCACAGCGGCTAAGCAAATCACTGCAACTGTTTAAGTGAATCATTTGATCATTAAAGAATCTGGCTTGCCTCATTGGCTTTGCTTGTTGGAAGATGGCTGGGTGTCAGGATTCAGACAGTGACCTCCATTTAAATTATGAGCCTCAACCCAAAACTTCAAAACTTCAAAAGGATTTACTGGGAGTTAACATGTCCGTTACTGCCTGGGTGTAGCCAACTCTGAGACACGTCCTTCATTGTTACCCTTGACCCTGGGTTTCCCCCCCCACTTCCTGGGTACATCATAATTTATATTCTCCAATGGGACACATCCATAGCCCAGAGTTATCAATCATGGTCTCCAGTTAGATTTTTGCACAGCAGAAACTTCGGTCACCTAGTTACTATCTTTGAAAACTATTTACGGAATGCACTTTTGGTTTGCACGCTGCCACATGGGTCCCCTCTCCCTTTCTGTTGGCAACTCTAAAAGGACCATAGAAATATTTTATGAGTTGACACTGGGAAGGTTACAAGTGTCATCACATTGACCCTGGGAAAGTGCAAACGTTTGGTTCTGCAACCCAACAGGACGGACACAGACTTCAGAGGATAATTAGGACTGCAGAAGAAACAATTACTACCCACCTGCCTTCAATTGAGGACCTGTATATACTGCACGAGTCAAAAAGAGGGCTGTGAAAATATTTACAGACCCCCTCACATCCCGGACATAAACTGATTCAACTCCTTCCCTCAGAACAACACTATAGAGCACAGCACACCAGAACAACTAGACACAAGAACAGTTTTTCCCCAAATACCATCCCTCTGCTAAACAAATAATTCCCTCAACACTGTCCAACTATTTACAAAGTCTGCACTACTATTACTGTTAATCTTCTCATCACTCTTTCTTGTCCATCCCCTCTCACTTGTGATTGTATGACTGTAACTTTGTCGCTTATGATTTATATTAACTGTTTCCTAGTATGATTTGATTGCTTATTGTACCCCGTGACAGTGTTGTACCTCATGATTCTTGACAAATGTACCTTTTCTTTTATGTACACTGAGAGCATTTGCACCAAGTCAAATTCCTTGTGCGTCCAATCACACTTGGCCAATAAAGAATTCTATTCTACCTGTTGCCAAATGTCCAAATTTTGACCATGTGAGATGCTGAAACGGTCGTTAAGTGTGAAAAACAGTCATGAGTCACTTATAAGTCAGTGTCTTTAACTTCTAACAGTCACTAAACAAAGAGGTCTAAGCTGAGGAATACTGTATTTTTTAAAATCCTTTTAATTAGCAAATATTAAGGATATTAATATTAGGGATATATATACCGTATAGGTAGCCTCTAAGGATATTAATATTTTATTTTATTTATTTATTTGATTTGTCTCCCTTATATTAGGGATATACCGCGTAGGTAGCCTCCCAAATGCTACCTACCCATTCCAGCCTCTGACAAGCCAAATCAACAGGAAGCTGGATCGGCTTTACAACTGTGTGATTCACTTAGGAACCTCAACAATTCGCTGAACAACGGCGACAAATAGGTCATAAAATCAGGTCACTTAATAACCATCTTGCTTAGCAATTCCGGTCTCAATTGTGATAATATCAGTTGAGGACTTCCTATAATATTCAGATACCGGTGTTTAATTCTCTCTCTAAGGGCCGATCAACATGCACAACGTGCCCATATTACGTCCTTTTAATCTTTCTGATTGTATTCGGAGAAATTCACCATTCTGTGTGTTGCCATCAATCCTGCTCTAATAAAAAGAAACAACTTGCTTCATATTTAACAACTGCAGGCTTGCATGCTGGGAGCCATCCGGTGGATTTTTTTTTTTTTTTCATAATCACTAAGAAAATAGCTTTATTCTGAGTCTCTGGGTTCAGAGAAGAGCAACTAAGATGAACAAAGGCCTGGAGACTAAAATATATGAAGAACGGCTGCAGGATTTGGGTTTGGATTTGGATCTAGAGAAAAAAGGACTGGGGGGGGGCATGATAGCAGTATTCCAGTACTTGAGGGGTGCCACAAAGAGGGGTGGGGCAGTCAACTTATTTTCCAAAGCACCAGAAGGCAGGACAAGAAACAAGGGATGGAAACTCATCAAGGAGAGAAGCAACCTGGAATTAAGGAGAAAGTTCTTCACAGTGAGGACAATAAACCTTTTTGCCTTCTGAAGTTGTGGGTGCTTCATCACTGGATGTTTTTAAGAAAACTCTAGAGACTTATCTGAAATATTATAGGTTTCTCATCCAGGGGGTTGGACTAGAAGACCTCTCCAAGGCCCCTTTCCAGCGCATCCATTCTATCGCTTAAAAAGCCTCGCGTTGTTCTCTCTCTCTCTCTCTCTCTCTTTGCCGTCCATCCTTTCACACGACCATCCAGGGCAACCCGAGTCGCCCATCGTGGTCAGCTGGCTTCATTTCAACCAGGCTAACCTGGCTGGAGTGTATCCCAGCCGAGAAGGGGCTTAGTAGGATCATAAGCACCAAAGGGCAAAGGCAAAAAAAAAAAAAACCCTGTTGGCGTCGGGTCTGATTCTGTGGACCGGACCGGACCGGAGATCCGGCTTTGCGCCGCGCACCATGGGCTCGGCCAGCCACCCCCCACCCCTCTTTTTTTTAAAAAAATTCTTCTTATGGCGGAAGGGAAACAATGGACGAGGATGAATTGAGGCCGGGTCAGGCTGGACGCAACTCCGGGGACTTGATCGGACCCGGAGAGCTGCGGCTGTCGGGTACCCGGGAAAAAAAAAGAAAAGATCGGGCGCGCGCCTTCGATCGCGTGATCCCATCGATCCGATCGATGGATCGATGGATCGGTCGGTCTCCGGGAGCCCCCGTTGCAGCCACCCCACCCCACCCCGCCAAAAGAGACCCGCTCGCGCGGCGGCCTATAGATAGATAGATAGATAGATAGATAGATACCTTGGCCGGTTCCCGGGGCGGCTGCCTGCCGGCGAAAGGCTTCCCGTTCCTGGCGACGCCCCAAATCCAGGCGCCTGGCGGAGAAGCAGGAAGGGAGCCTCGGCGTTTTGCAGCCTTCCCTTCCCGAAAAGCGTCCGGGCCGCCTCCCAAGCCGCCAGCCGCCGCGCGGCTCTCTATCGCTTTAACTCTTGGGGGACAGAGCGGAGGCCGGCTCGGCTTTGGCGGCTTCGGGAAAAGCCAAGCTGGCCTCGGGGAAGGGCAGGGAAAAGAAATCGACCAAGCGGGGGGGAACAGCTTCGCCTTCCGAAGTTGTTTATAGGGGAGCTTCATCCTTGGAAGCTTTTTCAAGGAGAGACTGGACAGCCGTCTGTCAGAAACGGTGTAGGGTCTCCGTGTTTATGAGGGGTGTGTGTGGGTCAGACTAGATGACCTCCAAGGTCCCTTCCAGCTCTATTCTGATTGATTGATTGATTGGAGTGAACGTGTTGATGGTTTTCTTGCTCCTTTGCTTTGGAATAATTCCTAGAGTAATCTCTGCGGCACCGAGACTCGTTTCACTAAATCTGTTAATTAAATATTTACCTATATAACTGTGATGTGATTCATTAAATTGAATTTACCTTCAGTTTTAGAAGGAAATGATTGATTGATTGATTGATTGATTGATATTCTCCAAAGCCCCAGAAGGCAGGACAAAGAAGCAAGGGTGGAAACTGATCAAGGAGAGAAGCAACCTAGGACTGAGGAGACATTTCCTGATAGCCCTAACAATAAATCAGGTGGAAGTTGTGGAAGCTTTCCAGGAGAGACTGGACTGCATGTCTGTCAGAAGTGGTGTAGGGTCTCCTGCTTGGGTGGGGGTTGGACTAGATGACCTCCAAGGTCCCTTCCAGCTCTATTCTAATTGATTGATGTTCTCCGAAGCCCCAGAAGGCAGGACAAAGAAGCAACGGGTGGAAACTAATCAAGGAGAGAAAGCAACCTAGAACTAAGGAGAAACTTTCTGACAGTGAGGACAATTAATCAGGAGAAGGTCTTCGTTACGGGGAGCTTCCTCATTCTGCTTGGCTGGGGAATTCTGGGAGTTGAAAGTCCACCTGTCTTACAGTGGCCAAGTTTGAAAAAAAAATACTATTTTTATGATTTGTGAATGAATGCGGTGAAGGTGTGTGAGAATGGGTGTGTATCACATCAGCCCTTTAGAGCCAGGAAAAGCATATTAGAGTTAAAAGGCAGCCCAAAGCTTTCTGTTCCTAGAAAGAGTGCAGAGAAGAGCAATCAAGATGATTTAGGGGCCTGGAGGCTAAAACATATGAAGAACGGTTACAAGAACTGAGCATGGCTCGTTTAGTGAAGAGAAGGACTAGGGCAGACATGATATCCAATATCTAAGGGGCTGCCATGAAGAAATGGGGGTCAATCTATTTTCCAAAGCACCTGAAGGCAGGACAAGAAACAATGGATGGAAACTGATCAAGGAGAGATTCAACCTAGAACTACGGAGAAACTTCCTAGCAGTGAGAACAATCAACCTGTGGTGCCCCAGTTGGAATCTGATTCCAAGGGAGAAGTGGAACAGCTGACAGGGAGTGGGAGCGTGGCTCCGGTGGCTGTGGAGGAAACTGGGGAAGGGCCCAGTCTGTCTGGGCATTCAGAGGAAGACCCAGGCCCACCCCCTCTTCATCCTAGGGCATGCAGGGAGGAACGGATAAGGGAGCAATGTGGTTTATGGGGGAGGAAAGGGCCCTGATCCCCTTCATGGGCTGCAGCTGGGAAGACTGTTTAAAAGGGCGAACTGCGCACGGCAAAGTTGCTGGAAGCAAAACATTTATTGCTTTCCTTTGAAGACTATTTTTGAGTAAGTTTTATCTCCAACTGAGAATTATTGAACAGTGGGGCCAAGTTGGAGGCATTAAAGGACATTTACATTTTGGATTTTGTTACGTTTGTGTTACACTCCGCGTCATCACAGAACCATTGTTGGAAATGTGTTTTGGAAAAGGCAATATTTTCTGCTAACAAATATAGGATGCAGCCAGATGTGTTACAGGTAGTCCTCAAGTTACAAACCACAACAGAGGCCAACATTTATGTTGCTAAGTGAAACATTTGTTAAGTGAGTTTGCCCCATTTTATGACGTTTGTTGCCAGAGTTGTTCATGAATCATTGCATTTGTTAAGTTGTTAAATGAATCCTAAATATGGGTCACTTGCCAACTGTCTGAACATTGTTCATGCGACCACGGGAATGCTGCAATGGTTGTAAGTGTGAAAATACGGTCACAAGTCACAATTTTCAGTTTCCGTTGTAACTTTGAATGGTCACTAAATGAACTGTTGTACAAGGACTACCTGTATCATGGCAAAAAGTTTCTGATATTTTAAAATAATTTTTATTGCTTACTGAGTACAAAAAAATGTCATAAAATGTGATTCGGTCATTTAGGAAGTTAGCACCCACCCCTCTCCTAGAAAAATGAAATATCCTAGGAAATATTAAAAAGGCAGAATATTTCCCATAAAAAGAGTAGAAACTCAGGAGCAGAAATTCACCTCAGAAGTAGAAGCTCACCCCCACCTTTGTTAATGGGTGGGCCATTAGGCCTAGGCCAGAGTATTCTACATAACAAAGATCTCCAGGTAAAGTTATAGCAATTGCCCTTTTCATTACATCATCATCATCCAGCAAGGCTCAACCAAGCCTGGAATCAGGACATGCATGGCCCCATGGGAGTCTGACAACCAATCAGAATACAAGCTCAAATTCAAATCTCAACAGAGGGTATAAAACCCAGGTACCTTCTTCTTGATTTTTATCTTCACCTTGAGGCATGTGATCATCCTTTTGACTTTGGAGCACCAAGCCATGTGGTCCTGTCCACCATTAAACCATCTTTCCAAACAGCCTCCATGTTTCCAGGGTCTTTTTCCCCACTTGGAACTGAACCCAGAAGGAAAATTCTTCCAACAGTCATATGGACCACCAAAACGTAGAACTGTACAAACCTGTGACCAGGAATGTGTTTCTAACTGTGATTGTAGGTTAAGGACTAAGTGTGCTCTGCCAAAAAGGATCTCCACTCCATCCCCAACACTTGTAACTTTTTTCTTTTCTTTTTCACTCTGGTGAGTGACCAGCGCTTCTGCTTTCTGAGCCAAATTTACGCATTTTTGCTTGATTATTTCTGATGCCTTTTTTAGATTTGATTTACAATGAAAAGGTTTCTCTCACTCTGCACACTTGTATTGTGGTTTGCCAGCAGCAGGTGCGGACGGCTGAGTTCTCGGAGAGCGAGGACTCAGATGAGGGGCCTGCGTGAGATGTAGGAATGGGGCCAGGACTGTCAAGGAGTGGAGTGCTGCCTTCGGAGATTGTGGAGGCTGGCAGCAGTGATGAAGAGGTCCCCGAGGAGCCTGTGCCCAGAGCGCATGCGCACAGGGCTGCTTGAAGGAAAGAGCAGCTGCAGCAGCACGGGTGACTTGGGAGTAAGGCTGCAAGGTGATGGCCCCTCCCTTAAGGGATAAAAGCCAGCTGAGAAACCGCAGTTCTTTGAAGGAAGCAAAGAAGTTTTTGCACTCAAGCCTTGTGGACGTTCGGACTCTCTTAGCTTGTGTTTGGAGAATATGTCTTTAGTAACTTTAGTGTTCTTGGCAGCCTTGCACACACTTGGCAAGGCTTGTTCTTATCAGAGACAATCAGTCTGAAACAGCCTTTTAACAGTTAAAAAAATGGAATTTGTAAAGAATCATTAAAAGGTTTTGCTGTTACCTCCGTTTCGTGTTTGTTTCCGTGGAACAAGGTTTGGGTCAGAATAACTTGTAAGGCCGCTCTCCTGTGTGATTTTGCTGCTGGGAACCATGGGCCCTGGACTCCCTGACGCCCTTCCTCCTCTACCTCCTCCTCCCCACAGCCTGTTTCCTGATCCAGGGGAGGCCCAAGAGCCACTTACTCAGCCCACTTTGGCACAATCTGACCGCCATCTTGTCCGCTTTGACCTGCCCAGCCCATCTCCTGAAAAAGGCCTCCTTGGTTATTTTGGACAATGCTTTTATTAAGGATTATATGCATACAAAGAAAGTTATTACAAATAATGTGAATATATGAAAAAAGACACTGAAACAAAGGAGAAAAATCCCTCAAAAAAAGATAGCAGAAAAAGAAACTTTTCCTCCTCCTCAGCCAGCAGATTCAACATCAAAACTTTATCATTAAATAAACAACCACATTCATTCCACCCTACACCCCATTTTCTCCTCTCTAACTTTTCAGTTCTCCTCATGGATCAACAAAACTTAGTAAAAATTAAGAGAAACACCTGGTTCCTTGACTTAGGACTGTAGCAACTTATGACTGGAAACTTGTCCCAACTTGTAATCCCAAGTCGAGGACTTCCTGTACTCTGCAAAACATTATATCTACTCCCCAAATACTCCCCATTTTTTTGTGTGTAATCACTCTGATAAGTTAGTAATGCAGCTTTGTAATGTGGCTTTGCGAGCAAAATATTCTCAGGCTCTCAACATTTACACCCTTTTGCCTCCTTGTGTGCTCTCTGATTGTATTTGAGGTTCCTTCAGTAGGAAAAACATTTTACTCAAACCAAACAATTGTAGGATCTCCCTTCTGTCACTCTGCGAAGTTCCTAGTAAACATTAAGATGTGAATGTTGCCGAAAAAAAGGGTTCCTAACCTTGTTCACAACTGAAGAGATTTATCTCTGCTATGGACTTTTTGGTGCTTTTCTAGCTTTGATTTACTAGGAAAAGGTTTCTCACACTCTGTGCATTTGTAAGGCTGTTCTGTGTGGTTTTGCGTGTGCATGCGAAAGGTTGAAGGATGGGCAAAACATTTCCCACACTCCAGGCATTTATATGGTTTCTCTCCAGTGTGGATTC
>NW_020769475.1:0-12133 GCF_900518735.1 Pseudonaja textilis | reverse complement strand
AGCCAGAAATATTCTTGCTATGCATAACACTGGAAAAATATGATAAAAGAGTACCTATATTTAATATTACATGATTTCACAGCAGCAAAAATTGTTGTTGCAAAGCACTGGAAAATTGAGGAAATACCTAGAATGATTTTTTAAAAAAACCTGGAGTGTGCAGAAATGGACAGACTGACACTAAAAATAAAACAAAAAGAAGACGCAGAGTTTTTTCAAGCATGGGATTCATTTTATAGATGGTTGGATAGTAGTGGTAGAAATTAGGAGTGGGGAAAGTATTAATATATATATAAATAGAGCGATCCAGACAATGCATTGTTCACCAAGCACTTATGTGTGTAAAGTGAAAATATATAAACATTCTTAAAAAGTCTTTTTGTGGGAACCAAGGTCAGATGAACAGGTGGCTGTGGAAAGAGGGGAGGAGTGACCAAGCAACCTGCCAGCGCCAATACGGTGCATCCAATAAACACGTCCTTTGAGGAACCTACCTGACTCGGAGTTCTGCTTTCAATGGGTCCATTATTCGGAAGGCTGACATATTGTTCTCTATGGGGATCATGCCAAAGATGCTGGACAAGGATCTAGGATGCAAGAGACCACAGTTCCAGAATAGTTTATTTGTAGCTCAGTGTTGAACTGCGGAGTCTTTGATGCTCTCTGACCTTTCAAGAATCTACAAAATACCTGGGAGCCTTCACTTACGAATGGAACAACTTATCACCGGAAATGCATTCCCAGTTCTGGTCATAAAGTCAAGAATTACCTGTACACTGCAAAACATTACATATACACTCCCTAAATACTTAAAACACTTTTGTGTAAGGACTCTGCTAAGTCACTTATGCTGCTTGGTGAGTAAAACATCCTCACATTCCCAACATTTACGGCCTTTCCCCCTCATCGCTAAGACTTTGAGGTTGCTCCCCTGGCAAAAAACATTTTCCCAGGCCAAACATTTGCAGGATTTCCCTTCTGTCACTGTGCAAAGTTCCGGGTGAATTTTAAGATGCGACCTTAAGAAAAAAAGTTTTGAATGTCGTTCACAACTGAAGAGGTTTATCTCTGCTATGGACTTTCTGATGCATTTTTAACTTTGATTTACTAGGAAAAGATTCCTCGCACTCCGCACACTTGTACGGCCACTCTCCTGTGTGATGTCTGGTGTGCATCCGAAGTGCTGAAGATTGAGCAAAACATTCCCCACACTCCAGACATTTGTATGGTTTCTCTCCAGTGTGGATTCGTTGATGCTTCTCAAGACTACTTTTTTCAGAAAAACATTTATCGCACTCTGAGCATTTGTGAGGTTTCTCTCCTGTATGGATTCGGCCGTGCCTTCTCAGGTGACATGAATCAGCAAATGTCCTCCCACAGTCTAAACATTTGTAATTTTTTTCCCCTGTGTGAATTTTCACATGAGCTCCAAGGGCTGATGAGGTACGATAAAATCCTCCACAGTCGATGCATTGATATGGCTTCTCCCCAGTGTGGGTTTTATAATGTATCCAAAGTATGTGCTTATAAGCAAAATATTTTTCACATTCTACGCAGCGGTAGGGCTTCTCTCCTGTATGGAACCTCTGATGCCTTATGAGGTTTTGTTTTTGGGAGAAGCATTTCCCACACTCCTCACACTTGAATGGCTTCTCGCCTGTGTGGACTCTCTCATGAACCTGAAGCTCTTTTCGGGTAACAAAACTTTTCACACACTCCCCACATTGATAGGGTTTCTCCTCTTTGTGCCTCATCTGGTGTCTCTGAAGTTCAGAAGAATGCATAAACCGGATCCCACATTCTGAGCATTGATAGGGTCTCTCTCCAGTGTGACGTCTCTGGTGTAGCCACAGAGTTGATTTCAGAGTAAAACATTTCCCACATTTGAGGCATTTTTCATTTTTCTCTCCTGTGTGTGTTTTCTCATGTTTCCGAAGAGATGGACTATCGGTGAAACATTTTCCACACTCGTAGCATTTGTAAGATTTGATCCCAGCATGAATCTTTTCATGGTGCCAAAGACCTGAGATCTGAGAAAAGCTCTTCCTGCATTCCCAACAGTTGTAAGGTTTCTTCCCGGTGTGGATTTTCTCGTGGTTTCTGAGATGGGCTTTTTCACGGAAAAATTTCCCGCATTCCAGACACTGATAAGGTTTCTCTCCGGGGTGGATTTTCTGGTGTGTAAGAAGGTCTGACTTTTGACCAAAGCGTAAGTCACAATCCTCACATTTATAGGGTTTTAGTCTGGAAGAGCTGAGACCTTCATTTCCAGAGTTGGATTTCTCAACCTCCAAACCTTCAGTGGATCCACTTCCCACATGGACCTTCCTGTGGGTCAAAAGGAGGGGCCTGTGAGCAAAAGATTTCCCACATTCTGAGCATTCATGCGTTTTTTGGTGGTTTCTTGGAGTGCTGCTTTTGTCTGATGGAGGATCCAAGTGCTTACCACCCTCCATGTTTTCCCTTGGATGCTGCCATGTGTTATAGAAAATTATTGTCTGTTAATAGTTGTCTTCCAGGTAAATCTTTGGTCACAATCTTTTATCTGCTGTTAAAGGAAAAAGAAGGGAAGAATTATATTTCCCTTTCAGGCACATAGAGAATCATAAAATCTTATCCTTGGCAGGGACCTTCAGGGTCTTCCAGTCTGACCCTCTGCCCAGGGTAGGGTGCTCAGTACACCTGAGGCAAAGTGATGGAGGCCCTATATCTGTAAGAGAGATGTCCTCAATGTTTGACCATGGTTGGGACTGCAACCTTGGTCGTTTAGTCAAGCAGTATGTCAACTCTGAAACGGATTGAGCCTGCCTCAGATATCTTCCGTTTCTGTAGTTGCCGCACAGCTCGGGGAGGGGGGAGAAGAATGGAAATCGATCTAGCCAAAACAACCTGCTATCTCGTGGGAACCAAGGTCATTGCTAGCAGGTGCCGGCCAGAGACTGGAACTTGTTGCCAGGAAGATGCCAGGGCACCTAATTGGGCAATATGACCTGTGACCCTAGGAAAAAGGGGGGGAATCTCTAACATTTAAATTATGCTGAAAGCACGGGAAACAGCTAGAGCTGGTTTTAAGTCCATCCATGCCATAATGAAATCACTGCAACAGTATTGCCAAAAAGGCTTTATGAGTTGTTAATCTCATTTTACGAAGTTTCTCCTCTGGTAATACTGATTTGCAAACTAGGGCGTTCAAAACCTTTGCTAGACCAATACTCGAATACAGCTCTGCTGTCTGGAATTCCCACTGTATATCAGACATCAGCGAGTCCAGAAGTATTTTACCAGAAGAGTACTACATTCCTGTGTTCGCAACAGAATACCCTACACCACCAGACTTGAGATTCTAGGCTTAGACAACCTTGAACTATGCCGACTAAGATTGGATTTAAGCATAATACATAAAATCATATGTTACAATGTCTTACCAGTTAATGAATATTTCAACTTTAATCACAACAACACAAGAGCACACAACAGATATAATGTAAACCACTCCAAACTTGATTGCAGGAAGTACAATTTCAACAACAGAATGGTCAATCTCTGGAACTCACTACCTGTTGTCACCTGCTCAAACCCCTGCTCCTTTACCCTCAAACTAACCTCTATTGACCTCACCCCATTCCTAAAAGGTCTGTAAGGGGCGTGCATAAGCTCACAATTGTGCCTACCATCCCTGTCCTATTGTCCCGAGTTATTAGTTCCTATTTCTTATACTTAAACATGTTTATTCTTATTTCTATTGTAAGCATTTGACAAAATAAATAAATAAAATAAAAAAATGATGTACTCAATAAAGCCGTTCTTTGCGGAAAGTCTCAGATCGCTGAATCATTTGGGTTCATTATTGGGAACCCTGACACAGTGCTTAGGGAAGGGGTCACGGGAGCATTTTACTCCACAACCACCATCCGACACTCCGGGTTGCAATTGTGAAGTGACCTTGGAGGTCTTTACGTGTGGGGAGGAGCAGGCAATGGTCGTGGGGCATCTAGGGAGGGGAGAAGACAGGCACAGGCCATCCATAAATTGGGGAGCCACCCATTAAAGTGGGGTGCACAGCTGCAGCCACCCCTGGGAGCCTGAGGCCGTCCATGCAAAGCAGCTCTGACTGACAGCAATGCTGGGCTGGGCCTTAAGTGGAGGCCTGGGGCCTTCAGCACTCTCAGCCATCTGCCACTGTCCCCAGGCCTGGGCTTCACCCCAGTGTCACTGTGACCACTGAGAAATGCGGCCTTAATTCCTAGAGCGGAGGCCTTTGCAGCCATTTTCAAAGCTGCATGTTCTGTACCGTTTCCAGGCAACGTGTCCCAAAGCATCTCTAAGCTCCTCCAGGCCCCCTTAGGTCGAATGCGGCCTGTGCCTGGGAATCACAAGGCCTCTCCTGCTTACTTCAGACAGCCCCACATTCCCTATCTGGGACTTTTGTCTGCTTAACGACACGTGAAATCACTTAACAACCACAGGAGTACAGCATTGCAGCCATTGAGCCAAGCTCTGACATGACATCTTACTCCATGATGACTTTGCTCAACGACCAAGACTCCAATTGTGGTCATAAGTCCGGGACAAACTACAGGTATTACTAAAAACTAAATGACCTTCTATCGCTGCACCATAGAGAGTATTTTAACTTACTGCACCTCTGTATGTTTTGCCAATTGCACAGTAGCAGATAGGACATCATTGCCAGAGGATCATTGGTTGCCCTCTCCCCTCTTTGGAAGAGCTTTATAGCTCCCGCTGCCTTAAAACATTCTCAAATGACAATAAACTAAAGTAACTAAACTAAAGCGTCACAGAAGCAAAAGAGAAGGAAAGAGAGTCCAGGCTCATGTTAAACAACCCATTTCTGATTCTTATCCCTTTTTCCTTCTTCTTCTCACTTTTGCACATATGACCTCCATCCCATCATGACTTCTCGATCCTGGCTTCCTCCTGACACTTCTTGTATATTTTATAAAATAAAGTAAAAAACATCCAGGAAGCCAAAGACCAATCAGCCTGGCATCGGTCCCTGGGAATATCTTGGAAAAGATGACCAAGCAATGGAACTGCCTAATAAGCCTAGAAACAAACAAAGCTATTATTACAAGCCAACATGGGTTTGTCAAAAAAAACAACACGGCAGAAAAATCTCATTGCATTCTTTGAGAAAGTGACTTAAATCCTGTGGACGTAGCATACTTGGACTTAAGGCATTGGACAAAGTACACCGGAAACTATTTCTTGGAAGAGAAAAAAAAAAGTGGGATAGCATCACCAGCTGATGGATTCATAACTGCCTGACCAACAACGTTCAACATATAGTCCTCAATGTCATAGCTGAAATACTAAGCACCATCTACAAGATATCTTTTAGTTCCAGCATTTTGACCTGACCTATGGTCATTAGCCATTGTCCTTCCTATCTTCAGAAAGGGAGACCCCAGGGAGGGCGGAGCTGGCGTCGCGTCGGTACAGCATGCGATCTTGAAGCTTCAAGATCGCCACTGATATCTCTGTTGCAAGATGGTCCCACTGGACCTAAACCATCCCGTAGAGACGGTGATTGAGAAAGGCACATCCTGTTGATCCCAGGGACATCGCAAAGTCCCTGGTAGATCCAGGAGAAGCCCTTTTTTCCCACGGCGGAGAGGCAGCCATTTAAGTTGCTGAAGCTGAGGCAGCTCCGGAACGGAAAAGATTGGAAGAAAGTGTGTCAGTTTGGTGAGATGAACTTTTACTAATTGTTTTTTGGAGAGAACACCTTGAAAGACTTAAAGTGGAATTAAAAGTGAAGAGAAAAGAGCTTAAGTGGCGAGATTAAGCTAGTTAAACTGAAACTTTCTTTTTTTTCCCCTTTCTACTGGGACTTGGAATTTGGCAAAGCTTCTTAATTTTAAACTGGACAGGTCTTTTTAAATTTCCTATTTTTTTTAACAGTTCTCTTGAAAGTCTGCTTTGATTAAGACTTTTCTTTCTGATTTGAGATTTATTTCTTTTTCTTTTTAAAAGAAAAGATTTTACTTTTTTTTTTCTTCTGTTCCTGGCTTTGGATACATGAGGGGGAAGTGAAAGTGAAGAAAAATAAGTAGCACTGCCATCTAGAGGCTTGGAAATACTGTTTTATTTTTTCTTTTACTTGTTTGTGTATTCGTGTTATACTCAAGGACTCTGAGCTTTGCACTGGAAAAGATAGTGGGATGAGCATGGCAGATTGTTTATATAGGTGCTCATCTGTAAAACTATAGATAGCTGGAGTCTGAAGTTGAAAGAAAGAAGATTGAAGTGACCTTGAAAATACTGGAACTGGAAAGTCAGAGTTGATTTACCAAAGAGCCTTGGATATTTAGTGGCAGTGGCTTGCTTTCTATTAGAATTGTTTGTTATTTATTACCTTCTTTTCTACTTCCCCTCTAGTTGGATTTTATTTGGATTTTAACCTTTTAATCCAGGAACTAGCATGTAATTTTTTTCTTTTGCTCTGTCTTTTTTATTAAGAGAAATACATAGACTATTTTTTTTCTTCTTCCCCCACGCTCTTTTTCTCAAAAAAACAAAAACAAAACTTTTTTATTCCTTTTTCCATAACTTCTCTGCCCCCCCCCCCCCCCCCCCCCCCGCATATTACTGTAACTAATTGGATTAAGGTATACAAGTGCCTGAAGATTTTTTTCCCTTTTTATTTTTCGGAGTGGCAGTTCTCAGCTCTTCGCTCTTTTTTTTTCTTTTCCCTTTTTTTTCCTCTTTCTTTTTTTACAGATAAGTATTACAAGATGAGTAGAAAGACAACAGCCCCAGCTTCCTCAACACCAATTGCCTCCTCTTCACCATCTGGAGGACAACGATCAATACAGACAATGTTACAACAGGAGAAAGAGAAGGAAGCGCGATTGCACATGATTATGTAAGGAATTCAGAAGATTGAAAAGAGAATAGAGAATATTGAGCAAAGAACTGAAAAGACAGGTGAGAAAGTAGAGAATATTCAACAGATGATGATGAAATATGAGGACAGATTTAAGAAAATCAAAGAAGAAGATTTACAAAGAGATAAGAAAATTGGAGATATTGATACTCGATTGAGCGATGTTGAAAAGGGCAGGAGTGGACCATTAGGATGGGAAATCGATACATCAGAATTTTACCTGAGATTTCAAAATGTAGAAGGAAAAGGTGAAAACTTTGCTGAAATAATGAGAGAAATACTGGCAGAAGTGTTAGAGATAACCAAAGAGGAGATGATGGATGGGATGGGATGAAGTGTTCTGTGTCTATACAAGATATGCAATGAGAAATAGGTTACCAAGAGAAGGTCACATCAGATTTACCAAGAAGATTATTAAAACACAGATACTGCAGGTGGCAAGAGAGAAAACATTAAAGTACAAAGACAAAGAAATTGTGGTGCTGAAACAGGTACCAAGAAGAGTAAGAAAGATGAGAAGTGAATTTTTATTTTTGACTAAAGAGTTACTTAAAAGAGGAGTAAATTATAGATGGTTGATACCAGAAGGTCTCTTGTTCACCTGGCAGGAACAAAGACACAGAATTGACACAGTCAAAAAAGCTGAGCTATTCTATTGAGAATATCTTAGAGGAAAAGAGGAAGATACAAGAAGAGTCGCTAATTGAATTGCAAGAGGAGTGTATAGCAGTAATTGAAAAAGAAGGTGCAGTAGGTGGTGTACCCAGAGAAACAATGAGAACTAAGATCTACTAGAGCAATAAAACCCTTATAAAGCTTAATATGGATGAAAGAAAATTGATTACAATTAACACAAATGGACTAAATTTGGCTACTAAAAGAAGTATTCCATAAATTAGAGAAATTAAAATTTGATATAATTGTTTTACAGGTGGCACCCACCCTCACTGAGAATTGAGAGAATGTTTAAGAACAAATCGGATAAATGTTGGAAATGTCATCAGATACCTGATTCATATTACCACATGTGGTAGACATGCTCGGATGCGAAAAGATATTGGACTAAAATCCACACATGGTTGGAAAAAATGATAAAACAACAGATAGACTTTAAACCAGAGATCTTTTTATTGGGAATCATACTGGAAATATACAATAAAGAACTGAAATATTTGATTGTAAATGTTTTGACAGCAGCTAGAATTGTATTTGCTAAGAATTGGAAAAATGAAAAAATACCTATGCAGGAAGAAGTTATTAAGAAAATTATGGACTGTGCTGAAATGGGTAAATTGACATTTGAAATTAGAGAGCAAGAAGATAAGCAATTTTATATGATATGGGATTTGTTTTATCAATGGTTGGACAAAAAACATGGTAATGTAATAGATTTGTTGATTCTGTAATAGAAGTTCAATAGATTGATATAAAATATAATACAGATATATATAACCATTGGATGAAAGTACAATATAAATTTTAAAATAAATTTTGGAATATCTCGTATAAAATGATGGAATAGTTTAGTCATTGATGATTAATAACTGATAAATATATAAGCATATGTTAGTTTAACAATGTGAAAATTTATATAAACAGTGAGTAATGACTACGAAAGGATAGCACAAAAGATTTGTAACCAACTGACACACTGTATGTGTATAAAATGGAAGATGGTTTTATGTTTTTATGTTCTGTTTGTATATGTTTGTCTTAAAAATAAAAACTATTATAAAAAAATAAAAGGGAGACCCCAGCCTAGTTGAAAATTACAGACCAATCTCATTATGTTGTGTCACCTGCGAAGTCATGGAATCAATCATCAACCAACCCATTACCCTCCATTTAGAGACAAACAACCTACTCTCTAACAGATAGTTTGGTTTCAGGAAAAATGTGTCCTGTAATCTACAACTCCTACACTGCAAAAACATTTGGACTACACAGCTCGACCAGGGTAAAACAATAGATGCAATTTACGTAAGACTTCTGCAAAGCCTTTGATTCAATGGTACATGACAAACTATTGTTTAAATTTTGCTCTTATGGGATTTCTGGATCGCTGCACAAATGGATAGCTGCATTCCTGACAAACAGGCAAAAAGAGGTCAAAATAAGGAGTGCCCTATCAAACCCTGCACCCGTTAACAGCGGTGTCCCCCAAGGCAGCCTTTTAGGACCCACTCTCTAATTTATATAAATGACCTTTGATCATATTAAAACTAACTGCGTCCTCTTCGCTGATGACATAAAACTATTTAACACCACTGACGATACAGCTGCCCTATAGAGCGACCTTGACTATGTGTCAGAATGGTTGAACAATTGGCAACTTCAAATCTCAACCAACAAATGCTCTGTCTTACACATTGGCAACAAAAATCAGAACCCTAAATACAAACTGGGCGGATACGACCTTGTAGACGACCCTCACTCTGTCAAGGACTTAGGAGTACTCATCTCAAAAGATCTAAGCCCCAGAGCTCACTGTAACGGCATTGCCAAAATGGCATTAAGAGTTGTAAATCTAATCTTACGAAGCTTCTTCTCTGGTAACATTGAACTGCAAACCAGAGCATGCAAAGCCTTCGCCAGACCAATTCTTGAATACAGCTCATCTGCCAGGAATCCACACTGTATAATGGACATTAATACAATTGAGCGAGTCCAGAGGTATTTCACAAGAAGAATACTCCACTCCTCAGTTTGCAGGCTTGAAATTTTGGACCCACGCCACCTACAGTCTGACCTAAGCTTAGTACCCAAAATTATCTGCTACATCCTATCTGTCAATGACTACTTCAGCTTCAACCACGATAAAACATGGGCAAACAAGAGATACAGACTCAAAGTAAACTGTTGCAAACTCGATTGCAGAAAATAGGATTTCAACAACAGAGAGGTCAACGCCTGGAACTCACTATCTGACTCTGTTGTCACATCCTCTCAAACTCCCAAAACCTTAACCTTAAACTGTCTAGCGTGGACCTCACCCCATCCCTAAGCGGTCTGTAAGGGGGCGTGCATAAGCGCACCAGTGTGCCTACCGTCCCTGTCCTACTGTTCTCATTTATTCGTACTCATTTATTATGTATATACTTATACCTATTTATACTTATATGTTTATATGTTATGTTCATACTTACACTTGTTTTCTCATATACGCTTGACAAACTAAACTAAATAACTAAATAACCTTGGGAGAAAATCCCAATTTTACTGCATTGCTCATTTGTCAAATAAAGATTTAAAAAATGGATGCTTGTTCTCTAAAGCAAGACTTAGCCAAGATTTCTTTTCTGACCTTTAAAGTTACAGCTAAGAGGTCTCTGGGTCAATTGTTACCCCTCTGGATCAAGGCCAGGGATGACCCTCAGTGCCGACCGATTTGGTTTCTCCTTAACCGATTGGCCCTTTGTTCAGGAAGCTGCTTCTTCATCCAGATTCCCAAATTCTCTGGAACGGAGCCCTGGCCAAAGGTTGGGGGATCCCAATCCAAGAACGTCCCCTTTCTCCTCTGTGACGTTCACGGCCGCAGCCTCACTGGTCTCCGGCAAAGAGAAACGAAGAAGGCTCAGATGCCAGCAGTGATACTGGACACAATCTGTAAATGATCTGGAAGAGGGAGGAAAAAAATAGGATTATTTGTTGAGGATTCAAAATAATGAAGATTGAATCGTAATTCAAAAATATCTTAAAAAGACAAAAGGGAAGAAAGCAGCAGGATGAAGTCCAACAGGGACCAAAGCATAGTTGTACCTAGGAAAACTCGGTGGAAGATGAGAGAGATCAGATGAGGCAGAACATGTGTGAAAAGGGCTGCTCTTCCCTGCTCTTTTGGGAGGTTGCAAGGCCACAAAGATAAGGGTCTCAAATTTTATTTCCAATGAGGAAAGGCAGCCTTTCCTGGCCATCAGCTTTTTCTAGCAGCTGCTCCCAAGACCACCCTCAAAACTTCCTTTGGGCTTTGAAAAACCTCCACCCAGGAGGGGCTGCCACACCACACCCTCTTTGTGAGAAGTAAAAAAGAAGAAATAATTACTCCTGTAAAAGAAAAAGGTAAAAGGATCAACATATTTCTCTTCTATATGTTTCTCTTCTATATAACTTTAAAAAACCCTGGGAAACATTAACACAGACAGTCGCGCTGAGGAGATGACATCCGTTCAGCATCAATTTAAGCAGAAGTCCATTTGAGGATACTTGTCACGCTGACCCAGAAGAGAAGCCAGTTCGTGTAAGCAGAGCAGGATTAGCAACTGCTGAACAAATGACAAGGAAATGATTAATCGTTAAGCATGTCACTAGGGCTAGATTGTGAACCCAGGCATAATTTTAAAAACCATCCAATGGAATCATCCAATGTTCATTTCAACAATTTTAGCCAATGGGGCAGCAGAGAAGGTGGGAGGTGGTGGGTCTTGGTGTGTATAAAAATATGCAAAATCGCCTGTTTGATGGGCCTTGGAGCCTCTGCTCAGAAGGGGACGAAGGGTCTTCTTTTGCCCCAGAGTCAATAAACCCTGGAATTGCTGACAGTGTCTCCTGTCTGTTCCTTTAGCTGAGACTTTGGAATCTCACCCTCTTTTATATATAGTGAGAGTATTTGCACCGAAGACAAATTCCTTGTGTGTCCAACCACACCTGTTCAATAAAGTATTCTGTTCTATTCTATTCTATTCTATTCTTATGATTCTTGATGAATGTACCTTTTCTTTTATGTACACTGAGAGCATTTGCACCAAGACAAATTCCTTGTGTGTCCAACCACACTTGTTCAATAACAAGTGTGTATTCTGTTGTATTCTATTCTATTCTGATGATTCTATTCTATTCTTATGATTCTTGATGAATGTATCTTTTCTTTTATGTATACTGAGAGTATTTGCAGTAAGACAAATTCCTTGTGTGTCCAACCACACTTGTTCAATGAAGAATTCTGTTCTGTTCTATTCTATTCTATTCTATTCTATTCTTTTCTTATGATTCTTGATGAATGTATCCTTTTTTATGTATACTGAAAGCATTTGCAGCAAGACAAATTCCTTGTGTGTCCAACCACACTTGTTCAATAACAAGTGTGTATTCTGTTCTATTCTATTCTGATGATTCTTGATGAATGTATCTTTTCTTTTATGTATACTGAGAGCATTTGCAGCAAGACAAATTCCTTGTGTGTCCAACCACACTTGTTCAATAAAGAATTCTATTCTATTCTATTCT
>NW_020769474.1:788672-804233 GCF_900518735.1 Pseudonaja textilis | reverse complement strand
GAAAATGTACAAGGATTAAAGGTACAAGCCTATTTAGAAGACATAGAGATAATGGGTAAAATTTAATTGAAAGAGGGATTCTGCAAAGGTACATAAGATAGTATTGTTATATTAGAAGTAGAAATGATCTTAGAAAATATGAAACAAGTGTGATTAAAATGATAGATAAAATACTCATTGTAATGTAATGTAATGCTTGTTAGATAAATGAAATAAAGAGAATGAGAGAATGAATTAGGAAAGGATGGGAGCATTTTAATTATTATTAATGTTATAAAAATTTAAGTGAAGAGGTATATGAAAGAAATATGAAAATATTATGGAAATATTATAAGTGTTCCTAAGGAAGTATGATATGCCATTGGAAAGAAATGTTAAAGATGTTAAGGATTATAACTAACATTAATGATAGAGCTGAATTGGAATAGAATAAGTATTTTATGTATTATTGTTATATATATATACTTTCTCTTTAAGAACTTGTTTGTATTTTAAGAATGTACCAAGCAGAATTCAATTGGAAGTTATGTGTTATATTGAATGTTATAATTGTAAAGGCATAAACTGAAGTTTAAATAAGAGTTGAATGGACAAAAATTAAAAGATACAAAGGTGTCATACTACACTCAGTAACTACAGGGAAAAATTTTGTTTAATGAGAAAAGAAAATATGAAATTGAAACAGGACAGACAAAAGTATCAATATAATGATTACAAAGATATTGAAACTTAGAAGAAGATATACATAATTGAATTTAGAAAGGAATGAGATAATTAAAAGCAAGGTTGAGAAAACTAAGAGAAGGGAAAAATTATTGAGAAAATGATAAAATAGTAATAAGATATGGAATAGAACACATGATGAATATGAAATTGAGTTTGTGTCTGTATGGAGAAGTGATAACCCGGGACCATGCTATGCTAAAAAAGAAGATATTTTATTTATATTATGTTTTGTGAAAACCCAAATAAATTTTTTACAAAAAAAAAGAATTAATAACAATAATCTCCTAACAACTACATTTTGGTTTGATTTCATATTTCTTTATTTCCTGATTCTTTTTCTTATTGCTTCTTTTTTCCTTCATTTTCCCTTCCTTTTCTTACTCCAGTTTTTATCCCCCTCCCTCTTTAAAACTTCTTTCTGTGATTCCCTTTTCTGCTGTTTCCTTTTACTTTGGTTTTCAAAACATTCCCCTTTTTAACATTCTCCTCCTCAAATCTCCAAGTTTTAATTCCCATTCTTTTACCCCTTCACTTTCATTTAAGATGGCCTCTTCTTTAATCAGCTCCTCCTCTTCTGGCACTTCTTGTTGTTTATATATATATATATATATATATAAATATATAGGTCTTGGTGTGTTCGGGTCTTTTCCTGTGTAAGATTGAGAGTATCTTGGCGATGTTTCAACAAGGTCCCACTTGCCATCTTCAGGCTGGTGCTTTCGGCTTTGTGCTTGTGCAAGCAAAGCAGGACCAGAGCTGCCGTCTCTCTATAAATACTGGTGGGGAGGTTGGCTGTGTTGTTATTTCTTGATTGGTTGATGGAATTGATGTTTGCAGGTTGGTTGGCTTTTTCATAAGAACATGTGTGGCTGAGGTATTGGCTGTGTGTCTATCAGCCTCCTGTGGTATAACATCCTGGGTAATGGGCTGTGTGATGACCTTCTGAGTTCTATTGTTGTGACATCCTGGGTCTTGTGCTGTAATCTCCTGGGTCATTGGTTATGTTGCAGCATCCTGAAGTTTTGTGGTGTAACCTCCTGAGTTCTGTCATGTGATATCCTGAGTGGATGGCTGCGATGTAACATTCCGGGTTTTGGTTTGGCTCTGAGTTTGAGGTCTGTCTATATGTTCATGGTGTGTGTCAGTTTGCTTAGTTTGGGAGTTGGGGTGTGGCAGCTGGTGATGCAGCCATGGCCTGGTTTCTGGATGGTGGCTGCCTTTCATCTATGGGGTGGGTTTGGGTTTGAGTCTGGTGAGGGAGATTGGTGGTGGCGTCGTGTGTTGTTTTGGGTCTGGTGTTGGTTTTCGTGGCTGGGACTTGTTTGTTGATAAGGGCTAGTTTCCAGATGTCTGGTAGGTGGGAGGTATCATCCCATTTATTCATGTTATGGGGGTGTTTCTCTATTTCGATGGCTTCCCTGATTATTCTCTTGTTGAAGTGTTCAGTATTGGAGATTAATTTGGTTCCCTCAAAATTAATTTCATGTCCTGTGGCTTTAAGGTGCTGGAAAAGGGAGGAAGTATTTTCTTCTTTTCTGCCTGCGTTCTTGTGTTCTGCGATGTGTGCATTTATTCTCTGGTTGGTTTATCCAATGTATGTAGCTGGGCAATTGTTGCATGGTATTTCATTAAACTCCTTGGTTTTCTAGCTGGATCTTGTCCTTGGGGTTTCTTAGGATGTTGGCTATTTTTTGGTCAGTGCCGAAAGCTGTCCTGATATTGCGTTTGTGGAGAATTTTGCTGATTTTATCTGTGGTGCCTTTGATGTAGGTGAGGTGGGTGATACTGTTGTCCTGTTCTGTGTCTCGTTTTTTTGGGCTGTCTCCCTTAGGATTAGGTTGGTAATTGTGTTTCTTTGGAATCCGTTGGAAATTAATACATTAGTGAGGGTGTGTAATTCTGTTCTCAGGTAGACTTTGTTGGCTAGCTGTTTGGTTCTGGAGATGAGGGTCTTGGTTACGGAATTGATCTGTGTAGGGTGGTGATGGGATTGTGCATTTAAGTAGTGGTTGGTGTGTGTTTTCTTCCAGTGGATGGTGTGTCCTAGAGAGCCATTGGGTTTTTTGTAAATTAGGACATCCAGGAAGGGAAGTTGGTTGTTGGCTTCTGTTTCCATGGTGAATTGTATTTTGGGGTGTAGGCTGTTGAGATGGGTGAGGAAGTTGTCCAATTTTTCTTTCCCGTGTGGTCAAATTACAAAAGTGTCATCTACATATCTAAGCCAGAGTTTGTGTTTGTGTTCGGATTTGTCTGGAGGATTGGTTTCAAAGTGTTCCATGTATAGGTTAGCGATAACAGGTGAGAGAGATGGTCCCATAGATGCTCTTTCTATCTGTTTGTATCTTTGTCCATTGTGAATGAAGTATGTGTTGGTTAGGCAGTGGTTGGTCAGATCTAGGATGTGCTTAGGGGGGTTGTATTTGTTTTGGATAGCTGTCAAGGCTTCTTTAATAGGTACTTGGGTGAAGAGGGATATGACATCGAAGCTCAAGAGTAGGTCACTGGGTTGTAGGTTTTGTTTCTTTATTGTTTCTATGAAGTTGAAAGAGTTTTGTACATGTGAGGTGATGGATTCTGTGTAGGGCTGGAGTTGTTTGGCAAGAAATTTGGCAAGATTCTGTAGAGGTGAGCCTATGGAGCTGACTATGGGTCTCAGTGGTGTTCCTTCTTTGTGTATCTTGGGGAGGCCATAGAGCTTAGGGCATCTGGATTATTTTTCTCTGGGGATGATACTTTGCTGGATCTCTTCACTGATGGGAGAGGCTTTTATTTTGGATTTGGTGGTTTTTTCCAGGAAGGTGGTGGGGTCAGTATTTAGAGGTTTGTAAGTGGGGTCTTGGAGTAGGTTGGATAGTTTGGATTGGGAGTCTGATGTGTTCATCACAACTGTGGTGTTGCCTTTGTCTGCTGGGAGAATGATTGTGTTGTTGTCTTTCCTCAAGATGGTGAGTGCTTTTTGTTCTTCTCTGTGTAAGTTGCTTCTGGGTAGACTGTTGGAGCAGAGGACGTTGGTGACTTCAAGTCTGATTTTATTGGCTACATCTGGATTAATTTTGGTTAGGCTAGCTTCAACTTCGCATATGATGTTTTCGGTGGGGATGCATTTGGGGGTGACTGCAAAGTTGAATCCCTTGGAAAGGACATTGATTTCTGCTATGGTGAGGG
Organism: Pseudonaja textilis; assembly: GCF_900518735.1. The sequence continues at coordinate 800,342 of NW_020769474.1, read as the reverse complement.
TTCTGTCTGATATGTTGTGTACTGTTTGTTTCATGCGTTGTTATGGGGGGTGGGTTGGGCTTCTGGTGTTTCTCTAGTCCAAGACCCTGCTTACAAACCTCTAAATACAGACCCCACCACCTACCTGGAAAAAAACACCCAATCCAAAATAAAAGCCTCTCCCATCAGTGAGGAGATCCAGCAAAGAATCATCCCCAGAGAAAAATCATCCAGATGCCCTAAGCTCTATGGCTTCCCCAAGATACACACAGAAGACATCTACGAAAACATACATACGTACATACATACACACAAACACACACACACATTTCTTTACTCTTTAAGTCCACAATTGTCCAGTAATTTGATTCAACCAATGTCTTTAGAATTTATTTCCAACACAGCTTTTATTAATCCCTCTTTAGGTTTTTTCCAAATTCATTAAATAGTCCAATATCCATAAATTTAAGTTTATGCCAAAATCACCAAACAATCCCAAGGTAATTTCTTCCTGCTTCTTTCTTTTGTTTTAATGTTCAGTATTTCCACTTTCCACTTTCCAGGGCAGAGATGGTATTCAGCAGGTTCTGACCAGTTCTGGAGAACCAGTAGGGGAAATTTTGAGTAGTTCGGAATACCACCTCTGACTGGCCCTGCCCCCATCTATTCTCTGCCTCCCAAGTCCCAGCTGATTGGCTGAGTCTTCTTTTGTTGCCCTGCACAGGAGAATGGAGTGGAAAGCAGGTGAGTGGAGTGGGGAGAGAATGAGGATTTTAAAGTATCCTTCCCCTGCCACACCCACCAAGCCACACCACTCCCACCAAGCCACGCCCACAGAACTGGTAGTAAAAATGTTTGAATCCCACCACTGTTCCAGGGTCTCTATTTTGTTGTAACAAAGTTTCACTTACCTTGAATTAAATTCAGCTTTTAAAAGAGCCAAATTTTCTTTTACCACTAGATGGCACTCTCTGTTATATCAAAATTCTACCCCCCACCCCCTTTTTTCTTCTCTATTTACAGCTTTTAAAATTCAAAAGTCCAATAAGTCCAAATATCAATTATTGTTTTTTTTTTTGTTTTGACACGTTTAAGTTCAGCTTTAATTATGCCTATTTAGTGCCAAAATCATATATTTATCCAATTTAAAGAGATATCTTCTTCTGGCTTCCTCCTTTCAAAGTTCAAAGCCACTTTCAGCTATCAAAAATTTTTTCTTCACTTTCTCTGGACACCGCTTTTATTATCTCTCTTAAAGATTTCTTAAGATTTTAATTCCAGGGTACCTTATGTTTAAATGTTGCACCTGGTTAGCCCAATTTCATGTTGTCCTCTTCTTCACCATTCCTGCACAATCTTTGTCCCAGTCAGCTCTTCCTCTTCAGGGTGGCCATGTTTGACCACTGCTACAGCTGTCTTCAGAGAGGAATAAATTGCCTAGCCAGGGAAGGGAGTTGCGGGTCCCCCGATCCAGCTGGTGGTCTCCCCCTTCTTCACCACCCCTACAGGGTGGTTCTGGCCCGAAATGCAGATGATTGGGGTCCTCTGATGGGAGAGCATGAATTGAAGCCATGGATGATCACGGTCTCTGGTACGGCAGCAAGGAGGATGCCACCAGAAGGGCAATGTCTTCTGAGTTCTGTTGGACCAGTTCATGGTTGTCTTCCTGGACAACATCCTTATCTATTCGTCCTCCCCGTAGGAGTACTAGAACCATGCCTGGCAGGTCTTGTAGCACCTGCGATCAAATCACTTCTTCACCAAGCAGACTTCTTGGGCCACTGCATCTCACCAGAGGGGGTGGACTTGAATTGAGAGAAAGTGGAGGCGCTGTGACAATGACAGCCCCTGTGATGGGTGAAGAATGTGCAATGTCTGTTGTGGTTCACCAATTATTATTGGACCTTTGTTCCCCATTTTGCCACCCAGATGGCTCCCTTGCCCACTTTACTCAAGAATGGGGTAAAGTTTCAGGGGTGGTGGTGAGGAACAAGGGTCCTTTGAGGCCATCAAGGCTGCCTTTGGCTCCAAGCCCATTCTCAAGCATCCTGATCCATTGTGGCTGTTTGTCATCAAGATGGATGCATCAAATGTAGCCATTGGGGTCATGCTCCTCCAGGTCTATGCTGCTTGTTTCCATGTGCCTACCATTCCAGGAAGCTGTCAGCAGCAGAACAGAATTATATGATCTGGGACAAGGAGCTGTTGGTAGTCAAAGTCACCTTTGAGACATGACAACTGTCAGCGTTCCAGAAAACCTCCATTCCAATCAGTAACTCCGAGATAAACATATCTCAAAATTACCTTTATTAGAATAGCACATGACACATCTGTGGAATCCTGAATCTAAAAGTTTTTGGGCTTTCCACAATTCCCCAACTACAAATCCATCCCCCCTTGGTCATCATCACATCACATTGCCCAATCACGAATCCATCAAAAAGTAAGATCCTTATTTCATCCTGCACCATAATAAATGACCTTGAACTAACAAAAGAATTTTATTTTGTCTACTTAGAGCTACTGAAATTGAAATCAACCCCCTCCCACTTTCTCAGGCTATGTTGCAGCTTGGAATATAGCTTCCAAAGCTGACAGTGACACCACTTGGAGGGATTCCACCATCAAGTTGAGGTCTGCACCAACCATTGAAACCTGGAGCATCTAAGGACACTGAACCAGCACAGGTGCTGTGGTCAATATTCTTTGCTTGGCTCAACTTCAGGGTGATGTATGTCCCTAGTGAGCAGAATTAGCAAGTGGATGCACTGTCCTATAAGCCTCTTATTCACTTTGAAAGAAGACAAGATACTGCCCAGGACAGTAATCCCTCTGGAATAGTTTGCAGCTTCCGAGAAGCCAGGATTCGAGAGGCGCAATGGTCGGATCCATTTGTGGAGGCTTGTCATTGGGGGTTGGCCAGTGATGGGGGAACTGAACCTCCATAGACATATACAGAGGACTTGTTACATTTCCATGAAAGCCTCTATGTTCCCTTTGGACCCATCTGTGGCATTGTCCTGCATCAATGCCATGATAGCCTGGTGGCATATCACTTTGGGATTTTTAAGACATTGCACATGTTCTGGTGGCCGCGACTTTGGCATGATGTCTCAGAACATGTGGCATCATGTGTGCAATGCAAGCAGGCCAAATATGCCACGGGTGTATCTCCCCAGATTGTTGCAGCCTCTGCCCACACTAGAAAGGCCATGGGGGGGCACTCTTGTTGGATTTTATCACCCAGACCTGCCCCTATTGATGGGTGACACAGGTGGTTGTGGTCATGCTGATCAAGATGGCCCATTTCATCCCATGTGCTGGTCTCCCCACCACATGGGTGACAGCCTGTCTGTTCATCAAGCATGTATTCCAGCGACATGGGCTTGCCGAGAGGGTAGTGTCTGACCAAGGCATGCAATTCACGGCACATTTCTGGAAGACGCTACTAGGGAACTGCAGGTCCAGGCGTGTCTGTCATCCTCCCATCACCTCAAAACTGATGGGGGCATGGACAGAGTGAACACCATCTTGGAGCAGTACCTCCGATGTTTCAGCAATCAATGGGAAGACAATTGGGTGGTCTTGGCATTGGCAGACTTTGCCTACAATAACTGTAAGCACTCTGTTCTGTCCTAGGTCTCCCCCAAAAGCACTAAGTCAATTTTGAGTCCTGGCAAAAACCTCTTTTATTACATTAATATGAATGTATTTCATTCACAGTCAGCCAATGGCTTGGCAAACAGTCTTGTGAAGGTATGCTAATTAGCTCAGATTTTTATAAGTCATAGAACACTGCCCGGTAAAATTCTACACTCAATGCTGACAGGGAAGGGCTGGGTTATACAGACAAATCTTCACAAGGCTGGAACGAACAGGCAAATGAACAAGCAAGTTGTTTCCTGCAAAAGCCCCCTCTCCCCTTGCTTCTCTTTTAATCCTGATGGGAGGGGCCATTCATCGTCCACCTGTGGCTTTACTCCCACATTGACCCTGAGTTCTTAATTGTGCCTTCCTTTTGGCAGCTCTGTGCATGTGCAGGCTGGGCACCAGTTCACTGCTGCCCGAGCCCAAAGGCAACTGATGACTGCCAGACTACTCCAGCCCCATCTCTGCCTCTGATGCAGAGCCCTCATCTGAGCCTTCCTCAGCCTCCAGGACTGGCCCGGGTTCTTCCCTAAACTGGTCAATATTGTCTGATTCTGCTGCCAGCTCTGCCAACCTCCAGTGGGCTACAACACATGCATCTATTGTGGACCAACAGTGGCCAGTGAAGCTGGCAGCAGATTTGGACAGTGAGGAGGTTCAGGAGGAATATGGGCCAGTCCTGGAGTCTGGGGAAGGCTCTGACAATGCTCTGCATTAGAGGCAGAGATGGGGCCAGGGCCGTGTGAAGAGTTATGAACTGTCTTCGGAGTCAGACATCAGTGAGGAAGAACAGCTGGTCCCTGTTCCCAGTGTTCACATGTGCAGAGTTGCCAGAAGGAGGGAACAGCTGATGAACAGGGGCTGACTTGGAAGTAAAATCACAGGTGGACGGTGAATGGCCCTTCTCTAGGCTTGAGAATAAAAGAGAAGCGAAAGGAGAGTGGGGCTTTGCAGGAGACAATTAATTCATTCCAGCATGCTTGCCAAGTATTGTGGTGTCTGAAAGATATAGGCCTGGCCACTCTCCAAGCCTGATAAAGGTTTGTAATTGGGAGCTATTGTGAAAGACTGTTGGCTGGAACTTTCTTGGAGAAGAAATTCATTGTAAATCAAATTAAAAGGGTTTATCAGGATGAGGACTCAGCTTCATGCATTTGGAGGAAGCCTAGGTCAGAACAGCATCCACCCAAATGTCCCCATATTTTGCAAGCTACAGGCTCCACCCATGGCTCTTTCTGTTGGTCCCATCGGATTCCCCAGTAGTGATAGTGGACAAGTTTCTCCAGGAGCTGCATGTTGTACACCAGGTCATGAGAAACCAGCAAAGGAGGAAAGGAGGAAAGGAGGACTACAAGAGATTTTCAGACAGGTGCCATCAAGAGGGTCTACCATTAGCTGTGGCAATTGGATTTGGCTCTCCACATGGCACCTGCGGACAGCTCACCCTTCTAAGAAATTTGACTACTACTACCTGGGACCATTCCCAGTTGAAGCAGGTGATCAATCCGGTGGCCTTTCGGCTGACTCTGCCACATACTATGCGGATCCACCCAGTGTTTCATCAGCCATTGCTGGTATCTGTGGCAGCTAATAGTCTGCATTATCCATATTGGGGGTGTCAAACTCAAGGCCCAGATCTGGCCTGCAGGGTGCTTAGATCTGGCCCATGGGGCTGCTCTGGAAACATCAAAGGACCAGCCCACAGTGCCTCTGCCAGCAAAAATGGAACTCAGGAGGGCCATGGGCAGCCGCCCTCTGATTTCTGCTGTGATGGCCTCCTGCAGCCCTCTGCCAGAAAAACATGGAGATCCATTTGTCGTTGTAGCAGAAAATGGAGCTCAAGAGCCTTTTTTCACTGGCAGAGCACTCAGGCCACCAGAGGTGCCCCCAACACAACCCTAATGTAGCCCTCATGAAATTGAGTTTGAAACTCCTGGTCCAGAGCCTTTGCTAGCAAGACCAATAGCCCCTCAAGAAGCAGTAGAGTACTAGGTGGATAGCATTAGGGACTCTTGCTGATTGATGGGCCGGTTTCAGTATTGCATGGAAGTATTACAGTCAAGAGGGCTTCACTTGGGTGGACCCCCCCAATGTCTATGCCCCTTGCCTGGTCTGGGATTTTCATACCTGGTTCCCACAAGGCCCTCATCTGCTTGGTCCCAGGGGAGGGATAGTGTCATGGTCCTGTTGGAGCTTGAGTCCAAGAAGGTGGATGAGATGGAGCTAGGGCCAATGGAGGAATGAGTGGAGGAGCAGGACAAGGCAGTTCTGGATCACTTGGGCCTGGGAAGGGTTGCTGGCAAGGGGGAGGGAGTGCAGGAGGACCAGGAGAGGGGGAGGATAGGGCAGGCAGTGGAATGGAGGAGTGATGGAGCCCTGGTGATGAGCAATTACCTCTCCTGAGAGGTAAGAAAGAAATCACAACTGATAAGGAAACAGGCAGCCTCAAAAGTGAGATGCAGATTTTCTTCAGGGTGTGAAAACATTACAGACACATTTCTAGAAAGGGGACACAGGAGATTCAATATGAACATTCAGCTAAGGCCCCAAGTCAGAGGTGTCAAACTCAATTTCATTGAGGGCCATATCAGCATTGTGGTTATCCTCTGGGGGCCAGGGGGAGGGCGTGGCTAGGGAAGGGGTGTGGCTGGAGTGGTCACATCTGACTGGGCATGGCCGGGGGGAGTGGCCCACATGATTTCACTTGTGTGGGTGGTGCCTGTGGGGGCTGGGAGGGTTGGGGAGGGAATCCAGGGATTTCCAGTGGGTGAGGCAGTGGACAGGAGACTCATCCTGCAGGGTGAGGTGAGGCAAGGCAGGGGGCAGGACAGCTATAGCCAGAAATCTGTTGGCCACAATACATTCACCATCTTATGTGTGCAGGGGGATGGTTTCCAGCTGTAAATGCAGCCTGCCAGCCCCTCAGCTGGTGCACACTGGAGCTTTGAAGCCTTCTACCTCCACCAGGCTGGCTGCCCAGGCAGCAAGTGGAGGTGAGAGGGAAGAACATGATGTGGACAGCTGGACACACTAAGTCCATCCCACTGTCAGTTTCAGCTTGCTGTTGGAGAGCAGGTTGCCGTTGGTCATCTTCTTCTTGGCCCCTTGCAGGTCTTGCCATTGGCCTGTGTGTGGCTCACAGTGATGCCGAGGTATGTTGGGTGCACAAGAGGGGTGTTTTGCCAGCAGGCCCAGCAGGAAGCAAGGGGGTGTGTGGTGCTTCCCCGGCCGTTACCAGACCCAACACACAGTGCCTGGCTGTGCTTCCCCAAAGTGTGGCAGTTGGTGGAGTAAGGCTGGAGGAAGAGGGCCTTTGAGCCCTGGGCACCAGTTCAGGCAACACCCTGCCGACTCACCCACTCATGAAGAGGGAAGCCCTGCTACCCCTAAGTTACCACAGGCCGCGGCCAAGCTGCACCTTCCAGGAACACCAGCTGAGCAGAGAATTTGGCTGCAACCCTCAGCTCAGAACGGATATGCAGTGGGAGTGGGGGTGGCTGCAAGACAGAAGGCTGCCTTCAGTCCAAGGAAGGGGCTGCAGCCTCTGGGACTTCGTCTGAAGGAGTTGCATCAGTAGGGCAGCACCTTGAAAGCACTCCTGGAGCTTGGCTCTCTCTGTTAAGCAGCCCCAGTGAAGGAGGCGCATCATCAGTGCAACTCCGCTGCCACTCGGCATACCCGCCCAGCCCAAAAGAGGTGAAGCAGCCAGCTAGAAAGGCTGAGTAGAAGTGATAAAGCACACCCAGGCCCAGAAGGCAAAAGATGGCCAATGTGAGTGGGGAAAGCCAGATCCCCATTGGTCCCCTGGCTGTCCAGCCCAGCAGAGATGGGGGGAGGCATGCAATCCCAGCTGGGCTTGGGCAGCCATGGCACTGATGGGGATCCAGCTTTCCCCACTCACAGTGGCTGCCTTTTCCCTGTTGGGAATGGGCGTGTTTGCCTCCTTCGGGCTGGGCAGGTCTGGTGTTCCAGGTGGCAATGGCAGAAGCCTAATGGACCTGCGCAAGCTGCTGGCAGCCTCAGTGGTACCAAAGTGCATCGGGTGCACAAGGGGAACATGCTCCATGTGTGGGCCAAGGACAAGATATGCAAAGGGACCAAGGAGATGACCAGCGCTGACCTGCTCTCCAAATGCAAGCAAAATAGACGGGATAGGGTAGGTAGGCCGATGGTGTCTGGCAGCAGCTGCCCCACATCATCCTTACCTTATCTTGGCCCTCATCAGCAGAGATGGATGGCACAAGTGGGGCTGGTAGTGCTCATTATGTGCTTCTCCCCCATCTCTGCCCTCTGCCAGTGCTGATGCCATCATGCCTGTTTCTTGGAGGGCTACTTGTGGAGTCCCTGCTACTGGACACCTCCTCCCCTGCACACACACTCCTAAAAGGCTGGTAAGTGTGGCTGTCCTGGAAATGGTAAGAGGCTGGCCCACATCGCTTCAGCCCTGCCCATCACATCCCAGCAGGTGAGCATGTGCACAGGAGGAGGCGGGAGCACAAGGCACTTCGGCCTGGCACACTCCATCCCAGCAGGCATACATGTGCACAGGAGAAGGCGGATGCACATACACATACACACATACCAACTGCCTCCTCCTGTGCACATGCATGACTGCCGTGATGGCATGAGCCAGGCTTGTGCGTGTGTGTGCCCACTGCCTATTTCGCTCCTGTGCACCTGCCAGGATGGGCTGAAGTGATGTGGGCCGGTCCCTTATCATTTCCAGGATGGCCATGCAGGCTGGATCCTACCACATCGCAGGCCTTGACTTTGACACCTCTGCCCTTAGTTTTATTCTAATAAGCAGACCCTGCATTTAGAGCCTGAAGAGATAACTTTGAGCCTGACCTCCTTTAAAGGCCTGACCTGGGCAGCGAATTAATCATTGAAAGGCCCAAATAAAAAAATCCATCTTTAAAAAGTTTTCGCTTGAACAGTACCAAGAAGGATATACTTTAACAACCATATAGTAATACTAGAGTTATATAAGTAAATAAATGCATTAATATAACTTACCATAAGATCAAACTCTCCATTTTGGCTGGCAAAGAGCTGCAGGATGCTGTCCAGGCTGAAAACAGGGTGCAGGGGGCACAACAGGGCTCTTCAGGAAGTGTCCATCCCATCTCCTCCCTCTGCTCCCTATTCCATCCCTCCCCACTCCCACCAGCCTGCAGAGAACTACAATGCTGATCCGGCCCTCAAAGAAATCCAGTTTGACACCCCTGTTCTAGATAGTAAAGGCAGGGCAGAGAGGGAGTACTCTCACACTTGCCAGCCTCTGTCTAAATCAGAGAGAGAGAGAGAGAGAGAGAGAGAGAGAGAGAGAGAGAGAAGGAGGAGGGAGGGAGGGAGATCTGTGCACTCACCTTGGGTGAGTGTTGGGTCCTCACTCACCCATGGGACCCTGTGATATAGAGGTGGTATTCAGCAGGTTCTGACCAGTTCTGGAGAACTGGTAACAGGAATTTTGAGTAGTTCGGAGAACTGGCAAATACCACCTCTGACTGGCCCCTCCCCCATCTAGAATAGAATAGAATTCTTTTATTGGCCAAGTGTGATTGGACACACAATGAATTTGTCTTGGTGCAAATGCTCTCAGTATACATAAAAGAAAAGATACATTTGTCAAGAGTCAAGAATCATAAGGTACAATAATAATAGTAGTAGTAGTAATAATTACTACTAGTAATAGTAGTAATAGTAATAATAGTCATAGGGTACACTAAGCAATCAAATCATACTAGGAAACAGTCAGTATAAATTGTAAGGATACAAGCAACAAAGTTACAGTCATGCAGTCACAAGTGGGAGGGGATGGGCGATAAGGAGTGATGAGAAGATTAATAGTAATAGTAATGCAGACTTTGTAAATAATTGGATAGTGTCAAGGGAATTATTTGTTTAGCAGAGTGATGGCGTTCGGGAAAAATCTTATTGTGTCTAGTTGTTCGGGTGTGCAGTGCTCTATAGCATCATTTTGAGGGAAGGAGTTGAAACATGTCCGGGATGTGAGGGGTCTGCAAATATTTTCACAGCCCTCTTTTTGACTCATGCAGTATACAGGTGCCTGACTGAAGGCAGGTTGGTAGTAATTGTTTTTACTGCAGTCCTAATTATTCTCTGAAGTCTGTGTCTGTCCTGTTGGGTTGCAGAAACCAGACAGTTATAGAGGTGCAGATGACAGACTCAATAATTCCTCTGTAGAACTGCAGCTCAGCAGAAAATACATAAAAGAAAAGATACAGAGGAATACTTATGTATTCCTCTGTAGATCAGCAGCTCTTTGGGCAGTTTGAGCTTTCTGAGTTGGCGCAGAAAGAACATTCTTTGCTGTGCTTTTTTGATGACGTTTTTGATGTTAGGTGTCCATCTTAGGTCTTGTGATATGATAGAACCTAGAAATTTGAAGGTATGTACTGTTGATACTGTGTTGTCTAGTATTATAAGAGGTGGTAGTATGGGAGGATTTCTTCTGAAGTCTACCACCATTTCTACGGTTTTGAGTGTGTTCAGTTCCAGATTGTTCCAGTTATACCATGAGGCAAGCTGTACGACCTCCTGTCTGTATGCGGATTTGTATCTCGAATGAGACCAATCACTGTTGTGTCATCTGAAAACTTCAGTATTTTAACAGATGGATCGTTTGAGATGCAGTCATTGGTGTATAGGAAGAAGAGAAGTGGAGAAAGCACACAGCCTTGGGGAGCCCCTATGCTAATTGTGCAGGTATCAGAGGTGATTCTGCCTAGCTTCACTTGCTGCTTCCTGTCTGTTAGGAAGCTTATGATCCACTTACAAGTGTGTTCAGGTACCGCTAACTAGTTTAATTTAGTTAGAAGAATGTCTGGAATGATGGTATTGAATGCTGAACTGAAGTCTACAAAGAGGACTCTTGCATAGGTATTTGGAGATTCAATTCTATTCTCTGCTTCCCAAGTCCCTCCCCCAGGAGTGGGGTGGGAATGAAGATTTTCAGGGGAATATCCTTCCCCTGCCATGCACACCAAGCTATGCCCACCAAGCCACGCCCACAGAACCAATAGTAAAAACAAATTGGTTCCCACCACTGCCGTGATACTTATTAAACTATCCCTTCAATCTCTGACTGGATTTTGGCTCGTTTCATCTCTAAGGATTGGCTGAAAAAGTTACCTGAGGATGTCATCTCTCTTCTGCATATGGAAGGGAATGCCTTTGCAGAAATGGAGATCAAGTCAACAGCAGTTTCTGAAAGCATTGCATAGCTTCAATAGTTTGTCAGCTCAAATTGGAGTCAATATGTGTTAACACTTCAAGATAGACCAGACTAGGAAATCAAAGTTCTAAATGTTAATACTTTTACTATAAGATTAAGTAGCAGGATTTTCCAAGTCTGAATATGTTTGCCCACACCCTTCCTTTATCTCCTTTAGGGAATATCAGTTCTAAGATGCTTTTTTTCAAATTACATTTCTGCTTGGACCCAAATTGGCAGCAGAGAGTTTCTGCATTGCTTTGCTGTCATCCTGTATCTGCCATGCTTGCCCACAGCTCACTTCTAGCAGCTGTTGTTGAGGTAATTCCCCATTAGGAGAATGAGTGCATACAGAGAGATGTATTTGAGAGTAGTGTTTGAATAATACACACACAGCACACAGATACACTGTACAGTAAATGTAGGGTTTTACTTTCAATAAAGGTTTAAGCAAAGTTCAAAATAGACAGTCCAATAGTCATTCACAGGTTAAATCAGTCAGTTTTCAGTCCAGGGATAATCCAGTAACAAAGTCCAGTATCAAAAACAGTTCAGTATCAGACTTACATCAACTCCAGTAATATCAGTCAATTAGAAGAAATGGAGGAACGGCAATAGAAGGAAACAGAGATACTCACTCAGATACGCTCTTTTCTGAGACTAAGACTAAGACAAAGGTTTCTGGCTCCATTTTATGGCCATTTGAGTAACCACACCCAATTGTAGATCTTGTAAGGTAAGTGAGTCCAGTGGCAGGATGGGAGGGAATTGTGGGGAGCAGGAGCAGTGGGAATAGGGTGAATGTT
>NW_020769474.1:781172-783672 GCF_900518735.1 Pseudonaja textilis | reverse complement strand
CTCCAGGTACTCATCACAGGAACGTCAGGTGGTGTCTATATGCTATACCTTTGGCACACCCGTGTTAAACCCCCTGATCTATACCATGCGGAACAGGGAGTTAAAAGATGCACTGACCAAAATCCTGAGAAAGTATCTGCTGTGCAAATGAAGGGTGTAGCAATCCCAACTAGCACCACCGTGTGGTAGAAATACAATGCAAGATGTTGCAAAAGAACACAGCGTATGGGACTGAAATACTTGTCCAAGTTTTATACACATAATATTTCCACTGATATTTCACAAGCATTCTGACTTATTGATCACAATGGAATTTTAGTTTCTTCTAGGAAAAGTAAAAAATGTTGCTTACTGAAGCTAATGGGTCTTCTGTGGAGCTTGTTTTATATGTAGAAGTCAACATTTTATTTCCAGGTGGCAGTTTGAGAAGCATGCCAAAAAGTTATTGCTTGCAGTAGATATTAACTGTCTTTTCTCCTTTTGTCATCAAATTCTGAAGAAAATACTAAAATGGATAGGAGACCAAAAATACATGCTTGAAAAGCAGCTGTCTGTATTGATATAGAGAAACAGGGCAAAGGTATAAGAATTGAAACTATAAGCCTGTTTAGAGATAATGGGTGAAAACTTAATTGTAAAAGGGATTCTGCAAAGGTACATAAGATAGCATTGTTATATTACAAATATAAATAATTTTTGAAAATATGCTTAAAATGATGGATAAAATATTTATTGTAATCTAGTGGAATGTTTGTTAATAAACAAATGAAATAAAGCGAATGAGAGAATTAAATTAGGAAAGGATGGGAACATTTTAATTATTATTAATGATTTATAAAATATAAGTGAAGAGAAATATGGGAAAAAATTAATTATGGAAAGTTTATAAGTGTTCCCAAGGAAGTATGATATTTAATTGAAAAGAAAGATTAAAGATGTTAAGATTTTAATGAATTTTAATGATAGAATTGAATTGAAATGGAATGAGTGTTTTATTTACATATATAATCTTTTTTAAAGAATATAGTGTGTATTTTAAGAATGTACCAAGCAGAATTCGATTGGAAGTTATGTATTATATTAAATGTTATAATCTTAAAGGTATACACTGAAGCTTAAATAAGAGTTGAATGGATAAAATTAAAAGATATAAAGGTATCATACTCCAATTAGTAACTACAGGAGAAAATTTGTTTAATGAGAAAAAATAATATGAAATTGAAACAGGACAGACAAAAGTATAAATATAATGATTTGAATTGAGATAATCAAAATAAAGTTGAGAAAATTAAAAGAGGGGGGAAACTATGTAGAAAATGTAAAACAGTAATAAAATATGGAATAAAACACAAAAATGAGCATGAAATTGAGTTTGTGTCTGTATAAAGAAGTATAACCTGGGACCATGCTATTTTCAAAAAAGATGTTTTATTTGTATTAGGTTCTTTTTGTGAAAACCCAAATAAAATTTTCAAAAAAAAAGAGAAGAAAAGCAGCTGCCTAAAAACTGAACAAACAATAGGGCCCACTGAGAATCAGTTTGTAGATTTGTTAATTGAATTTTTTTAAAAAAATTTCAATTACCACTAAAATTAATGTTTTTAACTGGATGTATTGTTATGTTGTTGTTTTTTAATGAGATTTAGTACCAGTGTATAATTTTCTGCACTATATGCTTATATTTTGGTTTTTCTGAAAATTTAACATTGTTTGAAAACTTTACTTATCTCTGCTTTTTGCAGAATCCTAAACCTTCCTGAATGGAGCTGGAAAAAAATTAAATCAGGAAGCTTTGAAAGCAATCTATTAGTTGATTTACTTCAAAACTCAGTATTAAAGATAGAGACAGTAGGTTTCCCTTTTATTAGTACATTTGAATCTCAGCTTTTAACTCTTTCTCAATTCTTTGCACGAAGTAAGGTAAAGGCAAAGGTACCCCTCACACATACATGCTAGTCATTTCCAGCTCTAGGGGGCAGTGCTCATCTCCGTTACAAAGCTGAAGAGCCAGTGCTGTCCGAAAACATCTCCAGGGTCATGTAGCCAGCATGACTAAATTCCAAAAGCGCACAGAACGCTGTTATCTTCCCACCAAAGTGGTCCCTATTTTTCTACTTGCATTTTTACATGCTTTCGAACTGCTAGGTTGGCAGAAGCTGGGACAAGTAACGGGCGCTCACTCTGTTATGCAATACTAGGGATTCGAACTGCTGAACTGCTGACCTTTCTGATCAACAAGCTCAGTGTCTTAGCTACTGAGCCACTGCGTCCCTCTGCACTAAATAAGCACTGCCTTTTTTTCTGTTCCTAAGCAAAAATAGCATCCCTTAACCAGAGCTACCTCTGGGTCTACCAAAGACTGCTTCCCGAAGAAGCTGAACCTGGCTATCAAGCTAGTTATTACTTAATCCAGTGTTTCTCAGTCTTGGCTGGCATCAACTCCCAGAATTTCCAGCATGGGGAATTCTGAGGGTTGAAATCCCCACTTTTTAGAACATAG
>NW_020769474.1:752973-771206 GCF_900518735.1 Pseudonaja textilis | reverse complement strand
GACTGCCATTTGTCAGAAATGGTGTAGGGTCTCCCGCTTGGGTGGGGGGTTGGACTAGATGACCTACAAGGTCCTTTCCAACTTTGATTATCTGTTATCTGCTGGTAAAGTGGTTGGAACAATTCCAGCAGTTGTACACTACAGTTGTACCCCTTTATTTTACAAATTTATTTTACAAAATAAATTTGGGAATTGGGAAATGTGGGTTGAGATACAGGAGCAAATAATTTCACTTTTTATTTTGATCATTATATTCCTGAAAGGAAAGGTGCTTTTTGCCCTCTCTAGCATGTTTAGGATGTGAGATATCCGTGGAATACGAGTGGGCAGGATTGCACTTCCACTTAACCTATTTTTCAATATCCTAATCATGGAATGCAGGAAGACTAGGGTTAGGGCTATACATGTTTTTAAATAACTCCATTGTTCCTGTACCAAATGATTTCCCCAAAGGTAGAAACATTACTCTGCCCCACAGAACAGAGTTTAAACCAAGAGCTCTACCTTTTGAATCTGTGTGACATTAAAAGTCAACTGTCTGATTACACCTTAATAACAAACATGGAAAATATCAGATACATTAAAAGCAACGCATCCCTTGAAGAATGTTTTTTTTAATTAGCCTATTTTTAGAAACACAGAATAACTTGAGTGCTTAGTGTAATAATGGAAATATCCAGTACTTCCAGTTCTTATTTCCCATTGTCAGTGTTTCTCAACTTTAGCAATTTTAAGATGTGTGCACTTCAACTTCCAGAATTCCCCCAGCTTGCTCATTGTTGTTTCTTTGTCTGATCATTGTCCTGTTCAACATTCTGGCTGGGAGAATACTGGGAGCTGAAGTCCTCACATCTGAAAGCTTGAGAAATATTCACATTGTTCTGTTCAACCTTCCATCTTGCAACCCAGCATGTTGTGCTCTTTTCTTCCAGCTCTATGTCCTAATGTGCAGACTGGTTAAATATGTGTTTAGCATTGCCTGGTAACAGGGAGAGGTCTGCAGTTTGTACCAAATAAACTCAATTTCAAGAGTTGGCATAGAAAGTTTTGCTATTAATGGCAGGAGAATAGGTGCAGGAGACTAGAAAACATTGAAGGATCTACTAAAATGTGAACCTGTAAAGCTGAATAAAAATATTGACTCCAAACCAATGTGACTGCATTGGTTTGCAGCATCCCCCCCTCCCCCCATTTAAATACACTGGTGGTCTCAGTAGAACTTCTGTATATTTGGTAGAAAAAAGTCAGTAAATATAGTCTGTAACAATCATTAGCTGAGACATGGCTACTTAGTAGCTCCAAAGGAGGAACAGAAGATATGAAGAATATTTCAAGTTAATAGATAAAAGTGTTCCAAATCTTTTTCCCTGCATTTTTTGTAGTTTTGGGAATACAAATGTTCATTTTAGCCGTTCTGCTGATTTTTTCTCATGCCAAAGTATAACCCACCTTTTCTCAATGATCTTTTCTGGTATTATAAACTTGGGATCAGTGCTCCATCTGGTTAAAGATATTGTCTTGGCGTTGCTTCCAGGCACGAGAATGCATTCCCTTAGACATTGTGCTTGGCCTTACTCCTGCTTTTTAGGAAAAGTAAAACCTTTTATTTGAAGCAGATTAGTTTGAATTAGTAGTCATTTAAAACATTTTAATAAGATTTTAATTGTATAAGTTACATGTTGTTGGCTATCTTGATTACAATCTAGGTAGAAACGTGGATATCAATTCTGAATGACAACAGCCTTGCTATTTCTGAAAGCTTGACTGAGCACAACAAACCAAAAAATCAATTCAAGAGGAAAGTTAAAACTATTTCTATTGATTGAGATCAGCTATAATAACAGAACCTCGGAAATCTGATTATGTTCTCTCCTTCCATTATTTATAGTTCAATGAATTAGGGAGATATCTGCCAGAGCCACTTCCTAATATTATCTGACTATTGTGGACTTATAACTTATGTTATATTTCTTGCCAACTTGCATATTTCTTCCAAGATCATCTTCTTTACAGGCTGTATAATACAGTTTTATTGATTTACTCTGGATAAATATATTTATTATGTGCACTTAATCTGTTACCAACTTGCTCTTTAGACCAAAGAATTCAAGAAGGGGGATGGTGTTGAAATACAAGAAGTCCTCAGCTTATGACTTAGTTGCTTAGCAAATAGAGTTATGACAGACCTCCCCAGAGTAACTTGCAACCTGGTTTTGAAGTTCCAGATACAGATAATCAGAGTTGGAAGGGACCTTGTAGGTCATCTAGTCCAACCCCCCACCCAAGCGGGAGACCCTACACCATTTCTGACAAATGGCAGTCCAATCTCTTCTTGAAAGTCTCAAGTGATGGCGCTCCCACAACTTCTGAAGGCAACTTCTGTCCTATGGATTGATTGTTCTCACTGTCAGAAAGTTTCTCCTTATTTCCAGGTTAAATCTCTCCTTGTTCAGTTTCCATCCATTATTCCTTGTCTGGCCTACAGTTGCTTTAGAAAATAGCTTGACCCCTTCCTCCCTGTGGCAGCCCCTCAAATATTGGAAGACCGCTATCATGTCTGCCCTGGTCCTTCTCTTTACTAGACTAGCCAAGACCAGTTCCTGCAACAGTTTGTTGTATGTTTTAGCCTCCAGTCCCCTAATCATCCTGATTGCTCTTCTCTGTACTTTTTCTAGAGCCGCAACATCTTTTTTATAATGTGCTGAACAAAACTGGACTCAGTGTGGTCTTACTAAGGCTCTATAGAGTGGTATTAGTACTTCCCTTGATCTTGACTGTATCCCTCTGTTAATACAATTTAGGATTGCATTAGCTTTTTTGGCTGCTGCTGCAGACTGGTGGCTCATATTTAGCTGGTTGTCCACTAAGACTCCAAGATCTGTCCCCCCCCTCGTCCCCCCCCAGCAATCATATGATCATATTTTGGATGCTTGGCAGCCACCTACTTTTACAGCAGCATCCCTTGTGACCACAATTTAGCATGGTTTTGCCTGAAACCAGCATTTACTTCTGGTTTCCAGAAAAATGCCATTTGGGTACATTTGGTATTTGCTTAATGACCACCACAGGAAAGGTCATAAAATTGAGTGTGGTTGCATGATGACCTGCTTAATGACCGATATGACTATAATTCCAGGCTCAATTACTGCTGTAATTTAAGGACCATCTGTATGTGATTTCTGTACTTGGCAATGGATTAATAACATATTCACAGAAGGATGTTCTGGTGGTCTTTCAATCCTACTGTTTAGCTCCTCAAAGAAAATAATTCAGCGACATGTAAGAAACATCATCCTCCCTTGAGTTTCAGGTGCAATGGATGGAGCCCAGGTATCTGTTTTCAGTACTAGGGATGAATCACTGTTGACAATTGCAACGTCTCCACACCCCATGCCCTTAGAGCAAAGGGAAATAGCAGTTTACGTCTCTGCCAATGTTGACATACACACCTTCTACTTTTATGACTGGGAATGCCTTAAAAAGAATGCCCTTAGAAATGGGAAATCCTGTGCAATCCAGTCCAGTAACTACTAGAAGACATAGACATTTAGAAACTGAAATTAATGCGCACGGAATGATTTCCTTTTTTATGTGCTTGCACGTCTCATTGTTTTAACATTCTGCATGTTTAGTATTTAATATTTACTACAAATGTGAGTGCATATATAGACCAAAATGGTTCCGTAGGCAATCCCATTTTAGTGGATTCTAAAATCCCTCAAGTGTCCGCATGTTGCCAGAATTGCCATCCTTCTCTACCCAACCTGGGGCATTCCTCTCTGTGTAAATCCTAGTGTGCAACCCCCAAGCACCACCACCCATTCATTAGCTTAAAGGCTTTCTTTGTCAAGCATGTTGGTGTAATGCAATTAGATAAGGACAGCAGCCATCTGGTCTGATTTTTCTCAGGCTGAGGAACGCAGGGTGCAAAGGCTGAGTTGGGGCATTTTCTCCTTTCCCACCCTGTTGAGAGCATGGGGCACTGGTGAAGCTCAGAAAGGGATGAGACTGTGTTAGCCTTTGCTTTCTGTGTTGTAAAAAAAGTATGTTTGAGGAATAAGAATACTGAGAATCTCTGTGGTGCCACATCGTAAAATAAATGTAGATTAAGATGAAGGAGAAAATGGAAGGAAGTTTTTAGCCCCTCTCACATCAGCTTTGCAAGAAAAGCTTGAAGAGGGACAAATTCTCCAAAGGGGGAAGGTGATTATATGAGGTTGTTGGTGTATTCCTAAAAGTGGTGAGAGCAAACAAGTATTCTCCTCTAACCGCAGTCTGCTAATGCTGCTTGTTCAGTGTGAGGCACATTCAGGACTAGATGGGAGATTAGCTGTGCTCCTTTTGAGCCAGATGACTCAGTGACTGTTCAACTAATATAACCTCTGACCTCCATTTTGTAAGACTCTAAAAACATTTCATTGCAGAAACTAGACTTCTGCTGCTCGGAGAGAAGACTTTTTATGCCTGTCTAGATTATTGCATTTCTCTTCTCCCTTTTTTCTGTAAAAGATGCCGGGAAAAGGGAACTATTCAGCTTGCTTGTTCTTGGATTCTTTCAGCATTGGATAGTCATGGGTGAGATGACATCTTGTCTTTCCCTTCTATTTCCTGGTAAATAGCACAGAACGGCTGTGGTTTTAGTGGTGGAAAACTCCATGAGAAGGGTCATTGGTTAATATCTTTCCCCTCTTTACCTTACATTCCTGCTGTACTAATGTTTTCTCTCCGCAAAACTCTCCAAAACAGCATGGATTATTTTATTTTTATCATGAAGTGAGATTTGATGGCAAGTCCAGTTGCAATATTACTAAAAACCCATTTCAACAGAGATAAAATGGTACATGATGAATTAAGTGAGATAAGAGGTTGGATGTGAAATATTTAATTTTTGGTCACTGACGCCTAACTGAAGAGATCCTGTTTTTTTAAAAAACTTTATTTACAAGAATTAAAAACATACAAATTTAAAAGTACAAAACCAATAGTGTATACATAACACATTTCTCTTTACAATTTGATATCGAATTTGATACGTCCTAATAGTCATTACTGATACTTCTCACATTTCCATTTACTATCACATCTTAATCACTAAGTAACTCACAATGCTCTACTAATCTTCTCGTTGGTTTATAACTATTTATTAATTAATAATACATTCATACTTTTTAAAATAATAAATAAAAAGATATAGTGAATATATAATGCTAATAATAATGTAGAAGAAAAGAGGATTTAACACCTTTGTTATTCTTATACATTTCATATAGACACCTGAATATAACTTGTTTCTTGGGTTCATTTACATGTTTTCCCTTCACAGTCTACCCAGTTGTACCATTTATCCCATATCCTATAATAATTTGTGTCCTCCTTGCCATTGAGTTTGAGTGTGAGCCTCTCCAATTGGGCACACTCATAGATTTTTTGAATAGTAATATGTATTGGTGGTACATTTGGATTCTTCCAGTATTGCGCTAATGAAATCCGTGCCGCTGTCAATAAGTGGATGGTCAGATATCTTACTTTAGGGGTATAATCCCCTTTAATCATTCCAAACAGGAACAGTTCCAGTTTCCACTCCAGCCCACACTCTATAATTTCTTCTATCCACTCTTTTATTTTTAACCAATATTTCTTTGTCTCAGGACAGGTCCACCATAAGTGAAAGTAAGCACCAAATTTCCCTTTGCATTTCCAACAGCATGGGTTTGCTGTCGGAAATATTTTGGCCAGTCTAGAGGGTGCCAGATGCCATCTATACATCATTTTGTACAGACTCTCCTTATGTGCCACTGATTTAGTTAATATGAGATATTTTGCCAAATTTCTTCCCAGTCATCCAGATCTAAACTGTAACCAATTTTTTTTTCCCCAAGCTAACATAGGTCCTTTCACGATTCTCTTGGCCATTTCATGTTCTAATAAGTAATTATATAATTTAGAAATCAACCCTTTCTCAGGACTTGAAAGTATTTTGTCTAAATGCGTATCTTTTACCTCAATTCCATATACCTTTATGTCTTTATTATATCTCAATTTTACTTGGAAATATGACCAATTATCAATAACTATTCCTAGTGCTTCAAGTTCCTGTATCATTTTCATTCTTCCCTCTTTATCTAATATTTGATGGTACTTCAGTTTTTTACTGATATCCATCGTATTTAAGTGGAACATTGCCTCCATTGTTGAAAACCACCTTGGAACTTTGGTATAATGATTTTTTCTAATATCAGCCCATATTTAATTATTAACTTTCGGAATACATGTCTAGTAAAGTATAGATTGTTTTGGCTATTCAGGTTCCACAAAAATGTGTGCCACCCTAATTGTAAGTCGTGGCCCTCCAATTTTAAAATTCTATTGTTCCTCAGATTAATCCAATCTTTTATCCATACTAATGCCGCCGCTTTATAATAGATCTCCCAGGCAGGGAGTCCAAATCCACCTCTGCTTTTGTTATCTTGTAAATATATTTTTTTATTCTTGTTTTTTTCTTTGCCCAGATAAATTTCATCACAATTTTATCTAATTCTTTAAAGAATTTTTCATCCAACGATATCGGAATTGTTTGAAACAGATATAGTATTTTGGGTAAAACATTCATTTTGATTGTTGCTATTCTGCCTAATAATGAAATTTGCATCTTATTCCAATTTTCCATATCCTTTTCATTCTGTTTCAGTAATTTGGTGTAGTTGTCCTCCAGCAGATTTAATGTTCTAGCTCTTAACCAGATGCCTAAATATTTGATCTTATTTACAGTTTGTAATCCCATCTTCCAATTTTTTTTGTTTACTATTTGATAAATTTTTAACAAGCATTTTAGTTTTTTCCTTATTAATTTTTAATCCTGCTAGTTTACCTAATTTATCTATTTCATTTAGTAAAGCTGGTCCTGAGTCTATTGGAGCTTCTGTAACAAAAACCATATCATCTGCAAAGGCCTGTAATTTATACTCTTGACTTTTAATTTTGGTTCCTTTAATTTCTTTATTTGATCTAATTCTATCCAACAGAGTTTCTAAAATTGTTATGAAAAGCAGAGGTGAAAGAGGGCATCCCTGTCTGACACCCTTCCTTATCTTTAATGATTTAGTAATTTCTCAATTTAATAATACATTAACCTTTTGTGTAGCATAAATTGCATTTAACAGTTTTACAAAATTACCTCCAAAGTCCATCAAGTTAATCTGCTTCTTCATAAAGTCCTAATTTAAGTTATCAAAAGCCTTTTGCGCATCCAAGAAGACCAAGGCCACTTGGTTTCCTGGATGTTTTTCATAATATTCTAATATGTCTATTATTATTCTTGTATTATATCTAATCTGCCTCGTGGGAAGAAAACCATTTTGATCCGAATGAATTTTGTTACTAAGTACTTTCTTTAATCTTTCCGCCACTATCACCATAAAAATTTTATAATCTGAATTTAAAAGAGATATTGGTCTATAATTCTTTATTTGGCATCCTCTTTTGGAATCAATGTTATGTAAGCTTCCTTCCATGATTCCGGAATTTTAGCTTCCAGTAATACTTCATTACAGATCTCTAATAGCATATTCTCTAGTGTGGCACCTGTCTCTTTATATAATTCATTTGATAACCTGTCTGGACCTGGCGTTTTGTTTCTTTTTTGTTTTTGAATCATCGCATTTAGTTCATCTAAAGTTATTACTTTATTAAGCAGCTCTTTTTTATCATCCAATAAAGGGTACAGAATTCCTTCTTTCAAATATTCTTCTATTTTATTTAAATCAACTTCCTCTTGTTTATAAAGATCCTCAAAAAATTTCTCTTGTGATTTCCTTTTTTCTCTCCAGATCCATCTCTATTATTCCATTTTTATTCTCTAATTGATATATCGTTCTTTTCTGATTTTCTTTTCTTAATTTATATGCCAGCCAACTATTGGATTTATTTGCATGCTCAAAATAATTTTGTTTTGTATATAATAATTTTTAATTAATTCCTCTTGATCTAAAATATTCATTTCATGTTTAACTAGCACTAATTCATTTCTGATTTGCTCATCTCCCGGGGTTTCCATTTGCTTATTTTCCATTTTCTCTATTCTTTTTATTAGAGCTTTCCACTTTCCCTCTCTTTCTTTATTTCTATTTGCTGTAAAAGCTATCGATATTCCCCTTAAATATGTCTTCATAGTATCCCATAGATTCTGCAATAAGGTATCCTGTTTCTTATTAAATTTTAAAAAACTTGTCAGTTCTTCCCTAATTTTTTGAATATATTCTTCCTCCTTCAATAATTGCGAATTGAGTGTCCATCTACCTTTTTTTATAGAAACTATTTTTCGAATAAGAAAATGAAATACTAAGTTTATAATAACATTAAGACAATAACGAATTAAACTATAACTAAACATTAATCATTTTACAAGTTCTCCTTAATATTTTATTAAATATTGAGATCTATCATTATTAAACATTTTAATATTTTAATATTTTATTAAATATTCCAATAGACTATTTCAAATGCAAATACTACAATACTATCTTATGTACTCTTGCAGAATCTTTCTTTAATTATACACTATCCATTATCCTTTATCTCTAAAAAAATCTGCTTTTTGGCATCTTGTTCTAGCCTGTGGCTTTTTTTCCCTTTTCCCCTCCCTTTCTTCTCCAGTCTGGTCTTTTTGCACCCCCCTCTCCTAACCTCCCCCTTTTTAACTTCCCTTCTCTGTTGTAATTCTCTTTTCAATTGCTTTTTAACATTGTACCTTTTTTTCACCCTATTTTTCTTTTTTCTTGGTTGTTTTATTAAATCTTAAATTCTCATTTTTCCTTCCTCTCTTCCCATTTTCTTTCTTAATCGAACTTTTTAGTCCATTAAAGATGGCTTCTTCCTTTTCTTCTTCTTCTTCTCCTTCTCCTTCTTCTTCAAGTATTTGCTGGTACGTAGAAACCGCCATTTCTAAAAAGTGGAAGACAGCTCCCAAGGAATCGTTGCCATTTTGCTCTCTTTCTTTTAATTTTTCATATTCCATTTTTAGTTCATCCACAGATGGTGCCATTGTAAATTTTTAAAAGCAACCCAGATGTTTTCAATCTTAAAGTAATTTCCAAATGTCAAAGTTATCAAACAATCCAAACAAACAAAAATTATTTCCTCTTCTTCTCTTTACAATTTTTCCTCCAGGGGCAAAATCCCAAATATATTTTAAAAGCCGTATTACAGTTAATTGATGGTCTTATAATCTTCAAGGCGTCTCCTCCAACAAAGTTTTAAAGATTTTTTTTTTTTTTAGTCCTCTCCTTCCCACTTGTAACAAGGAGCTTATTTTTACCTTTAAAAAGCAGGTTTTTCTGTGCCTATTTGCTTTCTCCGTAAGGAAGGGGAGTGAACTTTCCTTCAGCACTTTTGCCGCTTTAACAACTTCTTTTGGAAACAAATGTATCAGTCCGAAAGTCAGGTTTCCAGGGTGTTTTAAAAGTAACTTAATGTCCCGGTTCAGCCAAGAAAACTTCTCCTTCTGGCTCTTCCTCCTGCACAGTCTTATCCGGTTGAAGATTTCTTTGTGGCTGCCATTTCTGACAGCCGCTCCACTGCCTCAGAAAAAAGGAATCTAGCTGGCTGGGGAAAGGGGGTGAGATATCCCCAGACCCCTGCCTGGATCTCCTCTGTCTTCCGCTACCCCTTCAGGGTAGCGACAACCCCCAAATCCAGTTGGATCGGGGGAACCTCAGCGGCAAGCGCAGCAGGGACCCGCAGAGAAGCGGATTCCTGCCACCGCCGAAGCCTTGCAACTGGAAGTCAGAAACTATTTTTCCATATTATCTGTACCGGATTGTGATCTGCCCATGTATTAGCCAAAATCTTTATATCCTGAATCTCCTTCCATAACTCACAATTTACCCAAGCCATATCTATCCTGGACCATGATTTGTGTGGGCTGGAGTAGAAAATGAACTGTGATATTCCTGGGTTTCTCTTCCTCCACACATCCACAAGTTCTAATACTTCAAGCATCTCTAGAAATTTCTTAGGCAATGTATTCTGTTTCTTATATTGTCTTTGTTCACAGGCATAATCTTGACTATTGTTTGTTATTGCATTGTAATCTCCTATAATACAAATTCTTGAGTTACCAAATTCTATTAATTTCTCGTATAAAGTTTTGTAAAATTCACTTTGATTTTTATTGGGAGCATATATCCCCACTAATAATGTCTTTTTATTTTGTATTACCATCTCTACCATTACTATTCTTCCCAATTCACCTTTATAAACCAATTTTGAGGCTATGTCCTCTTTTATATATAGTACTACCTCTCTTTTCTTCTCTTCCGCCAATGCTGAATACATTTTCCCCGGTTTTTTATTTACTAAATATCCTTGATCACGTGTCTTAATATGAACCTCTTGGATACAAATCATATCAGCTCTTTGTTTTTCCAACTTAAAAAAAAAACTCTTTTTCTTTTAACTGGATCATTTAACCCATTAATATTTATAGATGTTAAATTCACCCCTTTATCCATTTCCCTTCTTACTTCTATCTCTCAGTATTTTTGCTCGTCGTTTGACTTCTAGTCCTCACTCCTATTTCTTCTCTTCCAAGTATCTCTTCATCTCCTTCCCTCTCCTTCTCCTTCTCCCTCCCCCTGCTTCTAAGTTGTAACTCTTCTTGATTTGAGGTCTCATGATCTCATGATCATCTTTGCTGCTCGATTCTTCCTCTATTCCTCCTATTTGATCAAAACATTATTGAGCTTTAGTCAGACTATCTATTCTCACCCTTTTCTCCTTCCATATTACTAAGATGCCCTCTGGGATAATCCATCTAAAAGGTATGGTTTTTTTATTTAAATAATTTATGAGAAATCAATAATCTCTCCTCTGCTCGCAAACTCTTCTCGGGATCTGTTTCAAAACAATCACTTCTCTGCCTTAATATTTTATTCCTTCATCTCTTGTAATTCTATAAATTATATCTTTCACTCACCTCCTTGCAAATCTAATATGCACTTCTCAGGGTAGTCTGTGCCATCTTGTGTAGCTCATGTACACTCTATATACGTTGTCCAGCTCATTCACCATCTCATTCTTGTCTCTATTCAAAAGCTTTGCCAATATCTCCATCATCACCAATGCTAAATTCTCACCCCGCTCTTCCTCTACATTCTGGAACCTTAGATAATAGGAGGCCTTATCCATCTCGAGATGAGTCAGCGTCTCATTTATCTCTTTATTCTGTTCCATAATTTTTTGTTCCATGCCTTCCAACTTCTTTTCCATTTGAGCAGCTAATTTTTCAATCTCTTTAATCTTCTCTTCATTTATTTTAATCAATTCCTGTATCTGGCCTATCTTTCCATCCAAATTCTTAACTTCGCTTCTCATTTCTCCTAACTCATTTTTTAATTCTTCTTTCATTGTTTCTCTTTCTGCTTTACTTTTCGGATGATTTTTAGACATTGACTCCTGCATTGCCTACATTGTGCTTTGAATAGTTAATAATGTAGTTTGAACCGATTGCGTATTGGTTTGGGTTGTGGATTTTTCTGGTGCCAACATCCCTTCAATCGTTTTTGGGTTGATGTTACTGTGGGGGTAGATGGTGTTACTGTTGATGACATTTTTCTTCCTGTTTTTGTAATAGTGCTAGTTGTACTCGTCATATCTTTAATAATTCCTTGTTGTTCCTTCACTATCCTAAATATATTTTCCCAGATTATATTGCCAACTACCATCAACCTTATCCATATTTTACGATTTAATTTTCTCATTTATCTAATATTTTATTTTAAACTACTGCTTGTCTGCTTAATCTAATTTCCTAACACCGTCAGATTAGGGAATTATAATCAATTAATAATTATGTATTCAAAATTCCAAACCCACCTATTACTCTAGATATTCCCTTCACCTTTTATTAATACAATACCTAGTCTTAATAAGTTCAATAACTCATCAGTTCTTAAATTGTCTAACAGATAAAGGAAAAAAGAAAAAAAACACTCAGCTGTACTTAGATATATAGCAATAATATAACCCCAGTCACTTCTTTAAGTTAATTACTGTATTTCAGCTAATATTTCCCTAGATATATAATAAAAGTTTAAAATTCAAATTAATACCTTTTATATTCCAGTAAATCACAGTATCCAATATAAGGGGGATATGAGAAAGAGAGGGAGGGAAGAATCAATTAA
This sequence comes from Pseudonaja textilis, assembly GCF_900518735.1. The sequence goes on along the minus strand of NW_020769474.1, from coordinate 759,024 downwards.
CTCATCATTACATTAATCAGTATATTAAGTTCATTAATCTATATTCAATCAATATATATGTAAAATAAAGAAGAGAAAAAAACTACAGAATATAATCCAAAGGGATTAAATATCACTTACTCAAGTTAAATCAATCTTATTTTCTTGTTACTTGAATGTATACTATAAATAAATACAAAGTGAGTCTATGTCACTTCAATCAGTTCTAAAAGAAAAATAGAAAAAAAGAAAAAGAAGAAAAAAAGACACTGGACGAGAGAAGGATTTACAGTCTCCTACTTTCCTGTCATTGCCTTGATATTCCAGTTATATCCAATAATAAATTGAGGTCTCAGGTCTCAGTTCTATCAGTCACTTCCACTGCCTTCCTCCACTCTCCTGGAATTGCCAGTCTCAATGGCCACCACCGCAAGTTGCACTGTCACTCCTCAACTCAATTTTAAAGTTTCAGAGTTCTTGTCTGTCCGCAAAGTACTCGTCGTGATTTGTTCATATGGCTAGAAGTAAAAAAAAAAATCGCCAACTGTAATTGCTCTTCTCTCCTTTTCACTTTCCTATTTAGAAATGAGTTTTACTTTATCCAGAACTGGGGGTAGGCAACTCAGTCCTGCCACCATTTTCAGCTTTCCCCCTTTCACATTGGAATTTCAGACTTTCACCACTTACTTTCCCAAATTATCCACTAGTTATAATCCAACAGCAATTTTGCCTCCAATATCTTTCCCGGACTCAAATTCGATATCTTCTCTCCGCTTCCTTCTTAAGTTTGTTCTGTCGCATCTTCGGGCCAGCCTCAACAGGCTGCCCTGAGCTTCGGACTACCTTCTTTGCCTCCGTGGTTGCAGTTCCTGGTTGGGCTCTGAGAGTTCTCCCTCACTTGGGTGATCCCACCAGGATCTGATCCTACCTCAAACGGTCGCCCACGAACAAAAACCAGAGCAGAGTTCTCCTACATCGCCATGCCGCGACGTCACCCGAGATCCTGTTTTTAATATACTTCTTGCATTTAAAAAAAAGTACAGGTAGGAAATGTTTCTTCCTTGTTCCTTTCTTTGGGCCTTCAGTCTTCTGTACACACATTATTTTTGGCATGTAGGCAAGAAAAATATATGTACTTCTCAAATTTATTTTGTCATACAAATGGAAACATTTTAAAGTGGAATGAATTATCTGAAAAGAAGTTTGCCTCCTGGAGGAAGATTTGACAAACCCTCTCTTTCCAGTAGTAACATGGAAACTTAGCCTAACTAAGCCGCAATATGTAACTATATTTGATTGATTTTTGGACCCGACTGGCAAGCAATCATCACCATAAATTACCAGGAATGTTTATATTTATATTTATAATTGAATGGTCATTGAGATGTGCCTGCTTGTCACTATAGTGCTGTATCTCTCACATATTTCTGAAGGCCTGCAGACACCCAAACAGGTTCTGTATTATCATCACTTAGTGCTTAGCTAATATATCGCTGAGCATAGAAGATGCTTTATGTTCTCATTGGATATGGTGCTCATAGAGAAGTGAGAAGTGAGAGCAATGAATACAGAAAGGCAAAAAGGAGAGTGTGACTTGAGAAGTAGCTGAAGTGTTACATTAGGTTGAATATTGTTCTCAAGATATTGGTTTCTGTAAAGAAGGACATGTAGTCTTTTCCTCCAGCATCTTCCTGAAGAAGAATCATTCCAATAATACAAGCAAAGAAGGAAAGCCCGTTATCAGACAAAGACATTTTGATAATTAGCAATATCTCTGGTAGCTTGTGCTCGGGCCCAAGTATCAACCTTTTCATTTCTCCTTCTTGCCATTTTAGATGCTGTTCTTTGCACTTAGTTCTTTTTCTCCAGCTCGTATACACATTTCTGCTTGGAATAAAGGACCCACATTTTTTTCAAGGCTATAATTCTATATTGGAAGTTCCACTTTGCCTGGCCTTTGAAAGTTCTTGGCTTTGTGCCATTTGAATTCCCAGTCAACTGATTTGTGACTTAAGATCTTTTGACCTAAGAGCCTGGCATCCTTTTGCAACTTTTCTACTTAAGACAGCATAAATTGCTGTAAAGATGGAGATTGTTTGGTCAATATTCCTCAATGAACAACATGAATAATGAATAACAAACATGAATAACAATCACAAGATTGCAACCCAGGCACCGAAATGGACATATCCTTTGATATTTGAAATGTGACAAAATCAGACATAGCAGATGTATTGCCATTGCATGAGGAACAAAAGAGACTAAGAAATTGGAGCAGTGATAAGGGACATTTTGAGAAAAGACTAAAATCTTTTACCTATCATCTTTCCACCAATAGATTGGGATTCATATTTTGCTATCTTTTTTAATTCACTTATTTTTCTCTCTCTGAATAGTTAAAAATGAATGTTTAATGGTGTTTTGAATGTTTGTAAATCATGTAGAATATTGTATTGAGATGATACTATGTTAAGGTTGAAAATAAATAAAAATCCCATAGATTAGGGGTGTCAAACTCACAGCCTGTGGGCCAGATGTGTCACCTGCTGGCCCTGCCCCCGCCCAGTTTAGTTTAGTTTACTTTATTGTCATTGCACCTCATACAATGAAATCAAGCACCATCTTCAGTGCACATCATGACCATGACCATGAAAATAAACACAAACACACATCCTTCACCCTCCACACATTGAACTGAAAACCCCCAACACCGCACCAACACTGTACTATCCAGCAGAATTCAAAAGAACTACTGCCCTTGGATGGAAGCTGTTTTTCAGCCTATTTGTGCTTGTTTTTAATATCCTGTACCATCTGTCAGATGGTAATCGTTCAAAAAAAGGGTTCCCAGGATGAGATGGATCTCTGAGAATGTTTTGAACTTTCTTAAGGCAGCGGGAGCTAAAAAACTCTTCCAAAAAGGGAAGAGGGCAACCAATGATCTTCTGGGCAATGACATTAACCCTCTGGAGTACTTTCCTATCTGCCACTGTGTAATTGGCAAACCATACAGAGGTGCAGTAAGTTAAAATGCTCTCTATGGTGCAGTGGTAGAAGTTCACCAGCACTTTTTCATTCAGTTGTTGTTTTCTGAGAAGTCTCAGGTAGTATAATCTCTGCTGGGCCCTTTTGACCAGTGCTGCAGTGTGAGCATCCCAGGTCAGGTCCTCTTTTATGGTAACACCCAGAAACTTAAACTGGCCACTTGCTCCACTCGGTCTCCATTGATAAGCAAGGGCTGATTTTCTGATCTGTTCCTTCTTTAATCCACATAAGCTCCTTGGTCTTATTGGTGTTGAGGACCACACCATGGAAGCAACCACTCCATCTCATCTCGGTAGGCAGACTCATCCCCCCCGGAGATGAGTCCCACCACTGTTGTATCATTTGCAAATTTAGCAATAGTATTACTAGCATGAGTGGGAATGCAGTCATGCACATAAAGAGTATAGAGTAAGGGACTCAACACGCAACCCTGTGGTGTACCAGTGTTAAGAATAAGGGCTGAAGAGGTATGATTACCTAATCTGACCTTCTGTGAGTGGCCAGACAGGAAATCCATAATCCAAATAGCGAAGGGGGGAAAAGTCCCATGACGTGACACCGCCGTACGACACGAGTTTGACACCCCTGCCATAGATGATCTGCCTTCTCTAATTTTAGCTAATGAAAAACCTGGCCTCAAAGTACTTGTGAATAAATTATAAGGAATTGTGTTTTTACCACTTGGGCTTTTTCCTCTCTTAGAATGCAAAATGCAAAATTGGAGGACTGAAAAGCAAAATACATGTGGAAACTAATTCTGTAAAATGAGAAAATATGTTCAGAAGGAAATGCCCAAGTTTGTCTTTATCCCAACTTGATATTTGAACATCAAAACACATGGACTTGGAGTACTGCTCTGGGCAATTCCCCATCCCCCAAAAGCAAAACAAAAAGCTTCCTTTAAATGACCCTGTTACAGTTGTTTAAATTAAGACTATTTCTTAAATTGAGCAGATTAAGATCAAATGAACTTTCTTCCCCAATTGGTCATTCGTTTTTGTGTGCATGTTTAAGGAAATGAAAGCCACAGTAAATGCCACCATCCCTTGCTTCTACATTTTAACTGTGAAAGAAGAGCTAACGTATGTTAGCACAGGGCAAAAGAAGGGGCGATTATGGTACAGAATGGATAAAAACTGGGGATGCAACGGAAATAAACCCAAACTCAATTTCCAAACATCTCTTCAGCTTGATTACTGCATTATCCAGATTGGTGTGGTGCAGAGGCCTGGATCCCCCTTTTCTTAGACAGCATCAACGTAGATAGTGGGGTTGTAGCTACTGTTCCAATCCAGTGGTACGATTCAAATTGATAGGCAACAGGCTTTTAGGGGGCTGCCAGAAAGAGGGGGGGCAATGTATTTTCCAAAGTACCAGATGGATGGAAACTGAACAGAGAGAGAAGCATCCTAAAAGTAAGGAGAAACTTCCTGACAGTGAGAACAATTAACCAGTGGAACTGCTTGCCACCAGAAGTTCTGAGTGCTCCAATACTGGAAGCTTTTAACAAAAGACTGGACAGTCATTTCTCTGAAATGGTATAGAGTTCCCCCCAAGGTCCCTTCTAAGTGCTATTCTGTTATTCTGACACCTTTTCCAGGACCTCTATTCAGATTTTGGTACCCTCAGTTTTCCTGCCTGAGCAGGAGGTTGGACTAGAAGACCTCCATAGTCCCTTTCAGCTCTGTTAAATGCACCTGTATTTATGCTCTAGACTACTGACATGTAAACCCTGAAAAATACCTGGGCAAAAGAAAGGCAGTAAAATCACTCTAGGTGAGGGACAGTGCAAAATATTAATATACACTGCTCAAAAAAATAAAGGGAACACAAAAATAAGACATCCTAGATCTGAATGAATGAAATATTCTTATTAAATACTTTTACATAGTTTAATGTGCTAACAACAAAATCACACAAAAATTATCAATGGAAATCAAATTTAGCAACCCATGGAGGTCTGGATTTGGAATTACACTCAAAATTTAAGTGGAAAAAAACACTACAGGCTGATCCAACTTTGATGTAATGTCCTTAAAACAAGTCAAAATGGGGCTCAGTAGTGTGTGTGGTGTCCATGTGCCTGTATGACCTCCCTACAACGCCTGGGCATGCTCCTGATGAGGTGGTGGATGGTCTCCTGAGGGATCTCCTCCCACACCTGGACTAAAGCATCCCCCAACTCCTGGACAGTCTGTGGTGCAACGTGGCGTTGGTGGATGGAGCGAGACATGATGTCCCAGATGTGCTCAATTGGATTCAGGTCTGGGGAACGGGCGGGCCAGTCCATAGCATCAATGCCTTCGTCTTGCAGGAACTGCTGACACACTCCAGCCACATGAGGTCTAGCATTGTCGTGCATTAGGAGGAACCCAGGGCCAACCTCACCAGAATATGGTCTCACAAGGAGTCTGAGGATCTCATCTCGGTACCTAATGGCAGTCAGGCTACCTTTGGTGAGCACACGGAGGGCTGTGCGGCCCCCTAAAGAAATGCTACCCCACACCATTACTGACCCACTGCCAAACCGGTCATGCTGGAGGATGTTGCAGGCAGCAGAATGTTCTCCATGGTGTCTCCAGACCCTGTCATGTCTGTCATATGTGCTCAGTGTGAACCTGCTTTCATCTGTGAAGAGCACAGGGCGCCAGTGGCTAATTTGCCAATCTTGGTGTTCTCTGGCAAATGCCAAACGTCCTGCATGTGAAATTGATTGTCAATCAGTGTTGCTACCTAAGTGGACAGTTTGATTTCACAGAAGTGTGATTGACTTGGAGTTACATTGTGTTGTTTAAGTGTTCCCTTTATTTTTTTTGAGCAGTGTATGATAAATAAGGGAACAATTAAAAATAATAGCACAGTTTTCTCTCTCCCCCTTCCTTTTTTTCTTTCTCTCTTTTTCTTTCTCCCCTTCCTTTCTTTCTTTCTCTCTTTCTCCCCTTCCTCTTTCTTGCCCTTTCTTTCTCTTTGTTTCTCTTCCTCTTTCTTTCTTTCTTTCTTTCTTTCTTTCTTTCTTTCTTTCTTTCT
>NW_020769474.1:709253-752963 GCF_900518735.1 Pseudonaja textilis | reverse complement strand
TTCTTTCTTTCTTTCTTTCTTTCTTTCTTTCTTTCTTTCTTTCTTTCATTTTTCCTCTTTATTTCTTTCTCTCCCTTCCTCTTTCTTTCTTATTCTTTCTTCCTTTCTTGCTCTTTTCTTCTTGCCCTTCCTCCCTTCCTTTCTTCCACCCTTCCTTGACACACACACACACACACCCCTTTTCTGGGAAGAACTTATTGGGCAAACTCCAGAGCAGTGAGCGGCAGGACAATGAAGAAAGCAGCAGCCCTGGAACATCCATCCACTCTCACTTTCGAAGCACATGGGCAGCAGCAGTGGTGGGTGGGGGTGCCCCAAAAGGCAGGGAGAAAGCAAATGGAAAGGCAAAAAAGCCCCACCAACTCCTCGGACCTCAACAAAGTATTAAGAATAAAAGGACTATTTGGAGGAAAGTGTGCAGAGGCGGCAACCAGAGAGAGGGGGATTTTTTGTTCCAGTTGTTCTATGTCAAGATCCTTTTCTTGATTTGGCTTTTGTGTTCCCATTTTAGTAATTTCAATTTTGTTGTTTTCCATACTTCCAAAATCTATAATGTCTATGTCTATGTAAAAAAAATTAAGAGTTTTCTCAACATATATTAAACATACATTTATCTATTAAAATCTCTATTCTTTCTGAGATATTAAATATTAATATTTCAGTCCAGTTAAAAAAAAACTCTTTAAAATAACACAAGGTTGTACTGTAGCCAACTTAGTCATTTTAATTCTTTGATGCCTGGTTCTTTAGTTCCCTCTAGTGTCTATTTGCAATCTGTATACAACTTCAGTTTTTAACAGGTTTAATTCCATTTCAATTATTTTCATATGTTTATTATTTAATTACATATTTGCTTTACAAGTCTTATAGCAAAAATAATCAATATTCCAAATCTCTCCGGACTCCCAATCAGTTTAAAACCCCTTTTTTGTCTTTGGCCAATTGCATATTATTTTAAATTTTTAAGTCTCTGTTTAAAATTTATTTAATCTGAAGAAAGTGAAAGTCACCATGTGTCAAATTAAGTTTGCTGTTTTGAAGGTCTCTAATATCCATAAGGTGGTTAAATGGAACATTTCCAAATGTTTGGAAAGTGAGTTCGACTGGGTTTATGTCCTTATGAAAGGCCTCACCACTGTGGAGAAGAAAGATGTTGTCTCCCCTAGCTTCTGGTGTTGACACCTGCAAGAGACAGTTTTATGATTTGCTTATGAGGAGTTGCCATTCAGAACACTTCTGAGGATCTCCCAAATCTGTTCTGTCAGTCAGCCATAATTCACACTGGAAGCAGCTTCATTGTCTTTTTATATTTTCACTAAGTGGATATCTTTCTGTGGTTTAAAAATTAATATACTTGATTATTGTCATTCTGTCAATGTGAATTCCACCAATATAGGTTCTGCATTTTTCCTTCACCAGGCCAGATTTAGGGAATCAAGAACCATATGATTCTAATTGGTGTTATTTGGCTCTTTACAGAAGCAGGGCGATGATGAAGCCGAAGATGAATTGGAAATTGCTATTGACAACACTGCTTTCATGGACGAATTCTTTTCAGAGGTAAACACTGCTGAGAAAAGAAAAAGCAGCTCTGAAATTAAAGCTGGGGCTTCAGAGTAATAAAATTGTGGAACACTGTGACATTTATTTAACTGTGCTGTGAAAGCTGTTGATGGAGGAGATGCAAACATTTCAGAGACCAGACTAATGCTGGAGCCATGGGCTGCAACTAATTTTTTTTATTTATTTATTTTATTTTGTCAAGCGGTTGATTATAAGATAACAGATATAAGTATAAACATAGTTATGAATACATGAAATGGATACATATAAGAAAAATAAAAAGAAACAATAGGACAGGGACAGTAGGGGGCTTATGCACGCCACCTACAGACCTCTTAGGAAAGGGGTGAGGTCAATAGTAGACAGTCTAAGGTTAAAGTTTTTGGGGTTTGGGGAAGAAACCACAGATCCACTTAATCCACTTAATCTTCCAGGGGCCACAAAAGGTCATCACAAAAAGCAATGTGGTGATGTGATCAAGAGTGGCCCCCAAATTGCCTTTTTTTTCAGCTTGGGAAGCAGTTTGTGAATTTTTTAAGGGTGGAGATATAAACATTTTGATTCTCAGTGTGTTCTTCCTCCCATTTCTACTGCTAATTTTGGCTAACAGCCTCGGTTCCAGTAGTCCTGATTAAAAAAGAGATAGCCAATTCCAGCTTCTTAAGCACATTGGACAAAGGCCAGATTTTTCCCTTATAACATGTTTATCCTGGGGTTTTTTTTGCTGAAAGTCTCCAGAATGGAGTCAATACATTTAATGTAGTGAGAATCTTGTGTAAGGCCTTCTCCACAGGTTTTCAACCCATTTAATTTTCCTGGGAGAAAAATTAAAGAAAGAATTGAACTTGGATACCAATTCTTAAATTTCAATTGCAGATCTTATATAATGTCCCGCTGGTTATAGTTCAGGAAGAAGAGACTTGGGAGAGCTATTTTATATTGATCAGACTTGGTGGAATGTTCCTGATTCCCATCTCATTTTCTGTTTTGCTAAATGGAAAGGCTGTGGTCAATGTAAATAGCCATCTTATATTTCCCTGCTGTTGGAAGATCAGCAAGGGGCAGACAGACAGAGATAGGTGTCAGGAAGCAACAAAGGAAGCAGTGCAACTTCCATCACTTGCTATTTTCTTTAACCCAGTATTTAAAAATGAGGTGCTGGGCAAAACAAACTAGAGTCACAGCTGCTGTTACCTTCCTTATCTCCAGTGACATGAAATAAAAAGTAGAACCTGGAATCTTTGACAAAAGAAAAAAATGACTGTGTCTGGTATGGCCTATCAAAGTTTTAAGCTTAAAAAAGGATTACTGGAGGGCCCTCATGGTCCATGAGTACCATTTTCCCCTCCATATCCACTGGTAATAGTAGGTCTGCAGCAGAGGTGGTATTCAGCAGGTTCTGACCAGTTCTGGAGAACTGGTAGCGGAAATTTTGAGTAGTTTGGAGAACCGGCAAATACCACCTCTGACTGGAGATTTTACAGTATCCTTCCCTTGCCACACCCACCAAGCCATGCCCACAGAACTGTTAGTTAAAAAAAAATTGAATCCCACCACTGGTCTGCAGTTACCTATGACAAAGGAAACAACATCTCCTTTCCTTGAGTAGTTGTTGAGGAGGATAATTATGATAGGATGAGGCAAACTGTTGTGATGTTATAAGCAGCGAAGAGTGTAAGTCTGATTTTGCATTAGTGTTCATGGAGCCATAAAGAGTGAAAATATTGCGTTTAAGCATAAATGCCATTTGTATATGAGTGTGGAGTAATTATATGTGTGTCTAGATTGGCAACCTGGGAAACTGATTCTACTGATAAGATCAAAATACCTTATAAGAGAGCACCTTTCTGTTGTATGAATCAAAAGCAAAGCTCACACATTTACTGACATTGCTGAAAATAATAAAACACTTCCACTGAATATTATTTTTTTCAGCTTCGTAGCAGGGATGGTGGGAGTAGATAGAAGATGAATTGTACTTTTGTTTGATGCAGAAGAAGGGGAAAGGTCTGCCTTGTTTTGTAAAATTTTCCCTTCAAGTCACTACCTGCAGAATGAGACAGGAACGTCATACAATTGCCTCCAATGATAAGAAAGCCCTCTCCACCACATGCACGATGGTCATGGCTGTTGCTATTGCTATGTTTCTATATGAATTCCTGTAATGAAAATGAGCTTTGAGCTTTGGACTGACTTAATGGAATTTGGTCTTCCCTTCTTGGCTTGTGGCAGTGATTCCTTCTCAGCATCTTTTCATAATTTGCAGATTGAAGAGACCCGGCAGAATATTGACAAAGTTTCAAAGAATGTAGAAGAGGCAAAAAAGCTGTACAGCATTATCCTGTCTGCTCCTATCCCTGAACCAAGTGAGTAGGATGCAGTGTTCATAAACTTTTGTTTGAAAATTCTGAGCTTTGCCCCATTTAAAAAAAAAAAACATTATCTCTATATCAGATAGAAGAAGAAAGATGGTTGCAGCTTCTGGAAGAGGCTAAAACTTTCCCCTTTTTATACATGAGTGGATTCATCCATATTGGGGGTGCTGCTGCTGCTGTGTGTAGTGCAGGGAAGAAAATATCTTTACTGCTATTCTCCTACTAGAGGAAATCTATTTGTGTTCTGCAGAGACAAAGGATGATCTGGAGCAGCTGACAGCAGAAATCAAGAAAACGGCTAATGCTGTTCGAAACAAGCTTAAAAGTAAGAGATCTCTCCTGGGAACAGGCTGGGTTTATTTTATCTGTACAGTATTACTTAAACAATTACTAAATTTTATTTGTGTTGCTTAAATGTTGGTTGCTTACTTAATTGCCTTTACATGCCAGAGTCCTGTGAGCATATTATGAATTCTGTAGACACCTTCCCCAGTCTCTCTGTCCTCCGGATGTGTGGAGTTGAAAGCCAACCCCAATGAAGGATGCCCAGCTTCTGGAAAAGTTTCGTAGCCATTACATGAAGGGAGGGTACTATTCTCTTTAAGTACCAAAACCAAATCCATGCTCAAAGCTAAGAAATCACCATTAGGTTTGTTCTTCCTATCTGAACAACCTACCGCTCCAAAAGCTAACAAGTGACTTAAGATTTACAAGAATATAGAACTGGGTTTAATTAGAAGTCATTGTAAGCTTCTATTCTTCCCAGTTTAGATCTGCATTTTGTTTCCTTTGTTTTGAAATATCACAAATTCAGTCAATCTACACTAACATTGGATTTTTTTCTTAAGCTTTCTTCGCTTTTCCCTCTGCAATTAGGTGTGTTGAAAAACTGAATATTTATTTATTTATGGCACAAAGAGAATGATTTTTATCCATGCCTATATACCTATCTAGATATCTTTAAACTATTTTTTAAAGTTTCTAATAACCTCTCATTGATAAAACAATCCCAACCTGGGGATACAACCATGAAAACAATTTAGATAAAAACATTTTGCTTTATAAACTTTCTATAAAATTCCCACATCTTAAAATCCTTAAATTAGTTTTAAATCCTGGTGAAGCAGGCCAGAATAAACAGAGTATCAACAGAATCAATGGAAGATCCTTAAATACAAACCAAAGAAGAAATTAACTCTGCAAAATATAGCCAGAATTCCTTTCGGACTGTGATATCTCCTCATTTTTCTTGGCTGCACAGGTATGGAGCAGAATATTGAGCAGGATGCGGCTCGATCATCAGCTGACTTGCGGATACGGAAGTCTCAGGTAAGTGGAGCTTCATGATGGTTGGATTAAAATGACTTCACCAGCTATTATCATGGAGTTAAGTGAATGATACAGACTGATATGGATGAGGCAGAACTGTATGTTTGAATATAGCAATAGTGAATTGCTATTGCTGAAGCCCTTGTCTGCCAGGTACATAACCCTGATTTCCAGTTGGAATTATGAGGATTAGCTTGTTCAGATTCCTAGGCATATTTCATGAGAAGCTCTAGGGTTTAACTGTTTCAATGTCCAAAATAAGCACTGAAACACAGCTCTAATTAAAAGGGAAATAAAGGAAAGTAATGGTTTAAATGTAGTAGGTGAATTACCAGACACAGCAGGTGAATTTCTTTTAATTTTGAAGGAAGGTGGAATTGGAGCTGTTTTTAATGCTTTGACAAAATGTAGTGATTTTAAATACCTTAAAAGTAGTTTTGGGGAACAAACAGAAATAATGATTTTTCATGTTTTTCAAAATAAAAGGAAAAAATTAGTTAGCTAAAAGATATTTGGTAACTATTTTAGACACAAATTGAGGCATATTTAAATTTTCATTTATCCAAAAAACAGAACCAAAACAAAGGCTGTAGACTTTATGAAATGGAATAAAGGCAAGGTTTCTCTAGCATGATTTATTTTTCTTATCACCAGCATTCAGTTCTTTCCCGAAAATTTGTGGAGGTGATGACTAAATACAACGAGGCACAGGTTGACTTCCGGGAACGGAGTAAAGGGAGGATCCAACGGCAGCTTGAGATCAGTAAGGCCTTTTCTGTTTGCCTTAGACATCACCTGAGTAATGTAAGATCTTGAAATCTTGGAAGAGAAATGATTCTGCCTTGTTTTTAAAAACTGAACTTTTCTGACAGAGGCATTGCACGGATTTGGGGTCTTCCAGAATATTCTTGTTGAATTCTCCTTATGATGTTTCCAATCCTGGGAGTCAAAATACACACCCTTTGCAAGGGTCCAAGTTGAGAAAATGGCTCTGCGCCATTTATTTGATACTGGCCATTCATCTCTCATGACATTTCAGTGGCATTGAATTTGGATACTCTTTTCAATATTGCTGGACTTAATTTTACTTACTTCTATCCTAAGCTCTGATTTTTGAAAATCAGTTGGTCATTGCTCATGTTTTAAACCTGCCCTACCGTTTTAGCCTTAAGAAATAGGAACAGTTTTAAAATGAAAATTGAAATCCTGAAGATGCTGACTTGATAATATTAGTATATTATGTAATCCAGGAAAGTGGATGGATTCAGTTATAGTAGCAACAGATGCATCATTGGAAGACCTGAAGGTTTGGGTTTGGACAGACCATTATAGCAATAGCAATAACACTTCGACTTATATATAGCTTCACAGTGGTTTACAGCCCTCTCTAAGTGGTTTACAGAGTCAGCATATTGTCCCCAACAATTTGGGTCCTCATTTTACCCACCTCGGAAGGATGGAAGGCTGAGTCAACCTTGAGCCTGGTGAGATTTGAACTGCAAAATTGCAGGCAGCTGGCAGGCAGCAGAAGTAGCCTGCAGTACTCTAACCACATTATGGAGAAAAGCTGCATGTGGCTTTGTCTTTAGTGCATTAATTTTTAGATTCATGATCCTCCTTGCATCATACAATCTAACATTTCCTGAAAATCATTTGGGTTTGTAACCCAAAACATGGCATCCCGTATAGGGTAGTTTTCAACCTACAACCATTTTTTGGGCAACCATTGGAAGTTATAATGGCACTGAAAAAAATGATTTATGGCTGGTCCTATCACTTAGAACTGTTGCATTTTATTTTTTGTTTGTTTTCAATGCCACACATCTTCCCTATGGCTGGTCCTCTTACTTCAAACTGTTGCATTTTATTTATTTATTTGTTTTCTATGCCATCCATCTTCCCTACAAGGTAATTCTGGGTGGCCATTATCATTCCACAGTCACGTAATCAAAATTTGGGGATATGGCAACTGGCATATATTTATGATGGTTGCAACATTCCAAGATCACAGGGTTGCCATCTGCAACCTTCTCAGCTGGCTTCTGACACACAAAGCCAATAGGGGAAGCTGGATTCACTTAATGATTGCATGGCACATGTAACCAACCCTTTCAGTGATTCACTTATCAACCATGACAAAAACGGGCATAAAATCAAGCACAACTCACTTAACCATTGTTTTGCTTAGCAATGGAAATTCTGGTCCTGATGTTGGTTGTAATTTGAGGCCTACCTGTACATGGTAACATACACACTCTATTCATGCTCTCAACCAACACACCTCTTGACATCATCAAAAATATTCACCCATAAAAAAAACATTAAATAAACTGAGTGACAGCATACATTCTTCGTTGTCTTTTTGCTCACTGCTGAACCATTTGCTAAGCCTTCTATGTATTTCCTTGTGTGCTTTATTTTCATCCTTTTACTTTCCTTTATCAACCTTTGATTCTGTTTATACAAAATGCACGATCATTCAAACCTATCGAATGTTTTTTGTACGCTAGTAAATGTATCACAATCATATTATTCTTCACATTAAAATTAATATTTTATCTGATTTTCTTTTTTATTCTTTTTATTTCATACACTTAGGATAAGCCTTTATGGAACAATAAATTACAACAAAATAATGATTGTTTATAAGTCATTAGTGTAATTAAGAATTACATTTCCCCCTGCCTGGATCTGAGAACAGAAAAGTGTTATACTATGTTATATAATAAAGTTATATTCTGTTATAATAATAACTGAGTATTATTATTGTGTGTTATTTCTTACCATGTGCATGGACATGTTCATTCATATTATAAAAATTGACATTCTGGTTTTTTTTCTCTCTTTTCCCTGGGATACAGCTGGAAAAAATACAACAGATGAAGAATTAGAGGAAATGTTAGAGAGTGGGAATCCATCGATATTCACCTCTGGGGTGAGTGTGTATGTGAAGCAGGATGGTGTGTGTGTGGGGGGGTTCATAAGAAATAACTGTACAAACCTAAATGCTAATAATTTACAAGAAGGATGGTTTGGAGTTTTTTCCCTAATGGCATTGTTATTGATAATAGCAACAGAAGGATGAATGAGTTGGGTGGGAAGTGAAAGTGAACTATCTATCTATCTATCTATCTATCTATCTATCTATCTATCTATCTATCTATCATCTATCTATCTGAAGGAAGATGCTAAATTGGGGCAAAAGAAAGCATATGTTGAATATTGTTCAAGATTATTGCAGAAAAGGCATTTCTTCCATGCAATGGTCTCTGGGTCTTCTCTAGATCATGGATTCCCAGATCTCGAAGCAAGCGCTGAGTGAGATTGAGGGACGACATAAAGACATTCTACGACTTGAGAATAGCATCAAGGAGCTTCATGACATGTTTGTGGACATTGCCATGCTGGTAGAAAATCAGGTAATGGAGCCTTGGTGGAAGGAGGCTGGAAAAATAGCCAAGAAAATTTAAAGAACGCCTGTTTCAGGAAAAAAAAAAATCTTAGGGGACTGAAATGACAGATCCTTGCAAGAAGCAGGAAAGGGAGAAGACAATGAATATATTTCCTACTAATCCAACAAGGTCTTGTCACATTGCCAGTGCTCCAGATCTGTTGTTTTCTTTGCTGCTTAGAAAACAACAAATGTTTAACTGGCATTATCATTTCCAGATGAAGCAAAATGTGACTATAAAAAGAGCAATATGTTCTCCAAATAAGACTAAGACTTTTTTTTAATACACCAGGAGCTTGGGAAGAAAGAGGCATTCAATGGCATTGTCAATATAAAATAAGGGAGGCTTTAGGCATGGGACAGTGAAATCCCAAACAGACTGTTCAGAATATAAGGATTTAAGAAGGTATGTAATGGATGTAATGTTGGTCTAAACCTGGGAGACCCGTTTCAATTATTCAGTCAGTCACAGAAACCCGTTAGGTAATTTGGGGCTAGTCATTATTTCTCAGTCTAACCCAGTTTCTCAATCTTGGCAACTTTAAGCAACATGCCGAGTAGGGAATTCTGGGTGTTAAAAGTCCACACATTATAAAGATCCCAAGGTTCAGAAACACTGCCCTAATCCATTATACATGGGGTTACGGGAATAAAATTGGAAAAGGAATATTCCTTGAAGTGTTGAAGAAAAACTGGGGCATAAATTGACTGAAAAAGGAAATAGCTTCAAATTGAGTGAATGGATGGCAAAATAGCAAATGAGGTTCAATTAAGGTAAACTTAAGTATGTTTTTGGAATCAAATTATTCTAATTTACACTCCAACACTGGAATTTTTTAAGAAGAGATGGGACAATCATTTGTCCGAAATGGTATAGGGTTTCCTGCCTGATTGGACTAGAAGATCTCCAAGGTCACTTCTAACTCTTTTATTCTGTTAATTACAGCTTAAAAGACACGAGAGAAGTCTTTTAAATTAAACTTGAATAAAAACTCTCCATTTTTAATGTGACAGAATAGAGCCACTCAAGTTTACTTAAGCATGGTTTTGAATGCTATATTATGTATGAATGCTCATACTATAAAATATTGTGGCTTATTGATTTGCATTATGGTATGGTTGGCTGTGGATACATAACGGGAGGCATTAGCTGAGGTAATTTGGATATGGTATCAGAGGTAAGATTTGTCTACACTTTGGCTTGCTGCATTGCACTATTCTAATGAGTTATATTCTAATTAGATTTTTTTCAAAAGATCCTTCACGTGATGACGATGGTTAATATAATCCTTGTTAGAATCACTTATGGGTGAGGAGCAGTCTGCTTAATAGTATTTAGGCCTTGATGCCAGTCTTTAAGGGTCTTTTCTTGTTTTTTGCTCACAATGCATTGCTGAGGAGATGGCAACCAAGTCAGTTTATGGTGAGTATATTTTTAGACCATAAACCTAGTTTGGGACGAGGCAGAAAATGTACGGGGAATTTATGCTTGATTATTGTGGATGAAAGTCTGTGGATCTAAAACAAATTCTTACCCAGAGAGGCAACTTGCTAAAATGAAGAATTGGCATTTGGGGAGAGAGGTGACAGCTCTACAATGGAAGGATGGCTGGGTCAGAGAAAAATTCAAGACAGTTTAGAGACAGGATGGTTGGGAAACTCCTTCTCCATAAAACTCCATAAAACATTCTAGCCTGTTCACATTCCTTCTCTTTCTTTTTTTTAAACTTCACAGGGTGAAATTGTAGATAATATAGAACTCAACATGATGCACACCATGGACCACATAGAGAAAGCACGTGAGGAAACCAAGAAGGCTTTAAAATATAAGAGTAGGGCACGCAAGGTGAGCCTCTCCTACAGACCTCCAGCTTGGCACTCTCAGCCACTTTGCCAGTTTACACTTTTTGCTTCTGCCTCTCTCTTTGGCTTCTGCCATCTTCTTCCTCTTCAAGGGAGCCATGATTGACCGCATAGAGAACAATATGGACCAGTCAGTAGGTTTTGTGGAGAGGGCTGTTGCTGACACCAAAAAGGCTGTAAAATTTCAGAGTGAAGCACGAAGGGTGAGAAGAATTACAGGAACCCAGCCCCATTTCACCTGCTTTAGACCCTTGTCCCAGTGTTTGTTGAACTCACCTTCTGCAGACATCTTTCTGTCAGCTTTGTGTTTTAGATTGAGACCCAGTTTTTTGTTCCTGCTTTTTCTGTACCTCAGCTTACCCTGCAGCCACTTCAAAACCCAGCCACTTTTGTCAGTAAATGTTATTAGTTATTTTGCTAAGTGCAGCTTTGTTTCCTGAGCAGTCCTTTTTTGTTCCTTCACTTCAACCTGAAGAAGATCTCTTCTTTCACAGCTTTTTAAAAAATGTTTTAAATGTCTTTGAAGTATATGAGGCTTGAATTTCTCTCAAAGGCTACTCCAAATGTCTTCTGCTTTAAATTGTCTTTTCATTCTGTTATTGTGGTTTATGTGGAAACTAATCCGTTAACTTTGGTAAGTTATATAGAGGGTATGGCACATTACTGCCAATAAACCAACTTCTAGTAAAATTCTCCCTCAACTTTAATAACTATATGATAGGCTCTTATGTTCAGTCACCTAAGACTGCTTTTGGCTTAAGGAGTAGGTAAGTAGAAGATATTAAAAGTTCTGCAGCTGGTAAAAAATGAGGAGGTTTGCTCAGCTGAAAATGGCAAGGAGAACTCATTTGCTTCTAGTTTTTGCTTCCTGCTGTAAGAAAGTCAGAAACTGAAAGTAGTTGAAACCCATTGTTCAGTGCAGTGTCAAACAACAGCGTGTCGCTTATTTTTTCAATTTATATGGGCGCTTCTCTCAAATACATGGTTCTGTAAGGCTTACAATAATTAAAAATATTAAAGAATAAAATATTTTTATTACCTGGTTTGGGAAATGTGGCACAAGAAAGTCTAAGAATTACAGCTTTTTTGCATTCGCCATGCAAAATGTGTTACATAAATTAAGGTTGAAATTATGTCCCACCTAACCAGAGTCTGCTAGCATTTTTGTATTAAAAAAATATTAAAGCAGGTTTGTCCACATTTGTAAACCTGAACTTTGGAAAATGAGTTCGTTAAACTCTAAATTGACAATTGCAGGCACTCTGCTGGCCTGCTGGAAAGGATCCTCTTTATAGCTTTGGTAGTTGGCTGAAGAAATAACCGAGATTGGGTTACTAGTAACAAGGTTGTGCAGAACTTTTTGAGTTCTAAGGAAAATGGGTGTTTAGGAGCCCATATGAGCATGCAAGTAGCACCTGTGGGTGACTCCTTATCCTTAAATGATTCCAGGAAGACTCAACTGCTTTAAAAAGCTGCTGAATGGTGCACAATCCTGTGCATGCCAGAGCATCTTTTTAATGTTGATTCCAAAGTCCTGCATAACTCTAATTAACGCATGTTTCTGATTCAGGTGTGCAAGTTTGGACAGCAAATCCCATTTTAAAGTGCAAACTGGATAAGGATCTGTATTATATTGTAACCTTGCCTGCAGTATGTGTTTGTGTGTCTGTATGTAATATCTAAGGCAAGCTTTGTATTGAATTGAGGACCAGGTATCTTACAAGGAGCTGTTTTCACAATTCTTTAAAAACAAGATAAGGAGGGTTTAGAGATCACGGTTTCTGGAATTCTTTCCCACACTTTAATATTAGTGCTACTGTGGGCTACAGAACCAGGAAGAAAGGGAGGTTCAAAGGGGAGACTCAGCACCAAGCAGTCAACAATATTCCTAGACACATTATGGAAATTTTTATGAAATATTTTTCCCAACAGCTTCTAGCCAGATTCCAGCCTATTTTAAAAACTTTATCTGATTTCTCTCACCATATAAAATTTGATCCCAATCTGTTCAATTTTCAGAATTATTCTGAAAATTAGTCCAGTGTCTCTTACACAAATTCTCCCCAAAATTCCATTGTATTGGAAAAATGATCCAATTTGGAATTTTTATTCTGCTTTACTAATATAAACAGAAGCCACCAAGTCCAAATGAAGCCTCCATCCTATTCCCTGTCATCCCGATCTTTCCAAACCCTGAAATAAAACCACTCTTGTACACCAGGGATTGTCCGTCTGGTTGGCTCTGATAATCCAATCTATTCTAAAAACTGAATTAAAACTAATGTCACTTGTTCATTTGCACATTCAATCATACCCATCACAATGTAACTTAACCTTTGAACTTTTACTTACATGATTACTTGCTTCTGTTGAATAGAACTGAATATGTATACATTTGGCAACATATTCAGTAGTTATTAGTTCATTTGTTGATTATACATATAGATTATCAATTCTAAGTCACAGAAATGCAAGTATCAGTCATGTGATAGTATGTGGAAATGACTTTGGGAGACAGGAGGAAGATCCACAGCAAGAGGAACTGTTAAATAAAAGGCAGCTTAGCCTGCAGAATTAATGGGAATATGGCAAACATCTCAAAGGGGACACTTCCTAGTTTCTTGAGTTGTAAAAACAAGAGAAGAAATGTACTTCCAGACTTGCAAGATTCTGTTAATATAATCTTACAATGAAGTATAATTAATTCATCTGGATATGCTTCCTGTCTGATCTACCTAATAGTACTACTTCAATAGTATCACAGAAAGTACACTACTACTACTAATAGTACTATTGAAGTAATACTATAAAGCACATTAACATTAACCGTCCAATTTGCTCAAACTTTACCTCTCATTTGTTGGCACACTAGTTAAACATCTTCCTTTTTTCACTCTTCTAGAAAACAATAATTATCATTGTGATAATAGTAATCTTGCTGGGAATTGTAGCTCTCATTATTGGACTTTCAGTGGGACTGAAATAAAAGTAACCAACTGGGTTTCTGGCACTGAACCGTAAGTAGCCTGGGAAGCTGAATTATTATTTCAATTCTTGACTGCTTTTTCAGGATTAGTTTAATCTATCACTGCCAGAGAAAATTTTTAACATTTTCCTCTTGGTTTGAAGATCATAATACTTGGTCAGGGTTGATTGATTTGTTTAATCACAGTACCCAAATGTATTCCTTGGTTTATAAAAAGAACTGCATATACTCCAATATGGGTCCTTCTACAACATGTGGCACAAGGGTCTGATGGTCCAATTTGCATTTTTACATATGATTCTGAATTTTGGCTTCTCAATGCTGGAAAGTGGTAGGAAAGAATGACCAGCTTCATGAATCAAACTAAGCCACTGTATGACTTATGTGGTTTCAGCTTAGTACCACATGCTCTTTCAGACATTGTTCTTTTAACAAACAATGGCTTAAGTTCATTATACATGAACTAGGTCACCATGGCTTGGTCAACTACTCTTAAAATAAACCTTGCAAATATTTGACAGTCTGGAAAAGTTTGGGGTTTTCCACAAATGTGATACATCCTTTCTGAATAGGAATCTATTGTATGTTCCTTCACATAAATAAATTGTATTTGAGAATGGTATTAACAGTACTACTGTTTACAAGGCCATCTGTACAAATTAAGTTGATTTTTATGTTTGGTTGATCTGTGAAATTTTCCCATGATAACATGATAAGTCCCTGATAACAGATCAGCTATTTTTCTTTTATTAATCCCATCACTTCTCCTCACCATTGTTCTCAGAGTGTAACTTTTGTTATACCCCAAAGATGATGGTGATGATCTCCTATTGGCTTTTTGTGGACTAAAGCTTCAGGGCTAATAAGGAAGGCCATCATGGAGTAAAAAAACAGAATTTTTAACTCATTAAGCATACTGAAAGCCAGGTAAGGGGATGATTCCTTTCATGATCTACCACTCTATAGGAGTTTATATTGATATATGACTTTAAAAAGTGGGCTGTTCTTTCCTTTTTGAGACCTAACTTTTCCCACTTTGTTCCTTTCCATCTTCCAGACATTCCCAAGCTCCTTCTAAGTCAGTAGCAAGATTTCCCTTCTTGAACCTCAATGCCATGGTTTGTGCTTTCCTTCCCTACCCTGCTTGGATGAAGTATGAATGATGCTCAGCAGGATGAGTGCACTTGCGCCCATGTTTCCTGTGAGAGCCAGACTCTTCCAGTTCCATAGCCTGAAGACCCTATGTACCTTCCTGCAACCAGAACATCCAGAAATCTCATGGCATTCCAGAGATGAGTTCCTATCTGATCTACTCCTTATCCATTCCTCCATTCCTTCCTGATTTACCTGCTTGCTTCAATTCAAGGATTTCTTCTGGAATGATCAACAACACAGTGGAAATGAACCTTAGAGGAATTTGGGGAGCCTTATTGCCTACCTCACTGCTTTAATTTAACTCTTTCAAAAACATTGTACAGATTATTGGACTTGTCAGACAATGCTATTTTCAAAAAGTCCATTTAGAACTAAGCCTTAAACTGCTATGTAACTCTTAATCTTCACCCCATTTTATACTCGACAGGCTGGAGCAGGTTTCGTATTTTTTACAGAAAACATAAGATGATAGCCCAGAGGGAGTCCTTCAATCCACATCATGGTAGCTATGAACATGACAAATGAGTCTGCAGTAAGTTAAGTTATTGTTGGAAGACACAATGGATTTAGGCAAACAAGCAAAATTGAGGCACTCCAGTTTGTATTCAATCTATGTTTTAAATCAGGCCAATATCTGTGTTTTACATTAGAGATGGACTATTAGCACTCACACCCTTGAAGTCTGAGTTGCTTGTGTTTTATTAACTACTCAGCTCAAATGTTTTGCTATAGCCATGGATATTCTATATTTTGGGAACTTAGAACAGGTCAGAGTAAGACCTGTCTTCAAATACTCATTAGCAAAGACACTCCTTGGGATATGTGTTACTTCATATTGGACAGCTCCTTTCACTTGTGAAAAGCAATTATATTTCTGAGGTGCTGTATGTAGTGGTGCATTCAAAGTGTTTTGAGTTGAAATAATCCAGTTTTGAGCAGTTTCTCTGAGTGCACTAAAATTGTCTGACCTTGGAACCAAAAAAGGAATATGTCACCTTGAGATAGGACCACTTCCAGTACACTTGAAACAGTCCATTTTAACCTAACATGTTTTGGAGAGCTCTATTTGCAAAGTTTAATTTCTTTCAAATCAAATACTGAAGGCACAATTGTATCTCATCTCTTTTTCTAATATAGAATTGTTTTTATGGTCTATCTCTTTGAGGACATGAATATTAGGGAAATTGGGGGCTGGGAGGGTTCTTTCTGTTTTAATATTTTAAATTTTATACTGATGGTTTCTGGTTGATAAATGTTGCACCCATTACTGAACTTGCTGTTTGTTGTTACCTGATCAAGATTTGTAGGGCAGAAAAAGTGGTCTGGAGAAAAACATTGTGTTTAGTTGATGTGGCATGGCAGCTGAGACCCATTTCTTCTAACATTTACAAATTCTGTTTATAGAAGATATTTTTTTTCTTGGTAAAATCCTTCTATTTTGTTAAAGATGAAAGAGAAGCTTTCTCTTATGAATACAGTTATAGCATTGTTTTTCTGATAGAAATTCCCAACATTTTTTTAACTTTTATTTTTGTATATAAGAACATTTTGCTGTGATTAACAACTTGTATGCCCTTTGGCCTATCGACTACACCTGTTCCATTCCTACAGTGGTATAACTCATGGAAATAGAAAGATTTGTGTATTGCTTAAAAATGTGTGAATTTTTTTAGTTGACGGGGTACTTTTTTGTTTATTTAGAGAAGCTAGTTATATCATCAAAAGAGTGCCAGATTTTTCCCTGGGGGAAAAGTTAACACAGTTGTTGCCTTCAAAATCAGTATATTTGCTGTATGGAAATCTACCTCAGAGACTGAATCAACCAAATTCTCTGCTTACATCTTATCTTTGATGTGGAGCTGTAAACTCATTTGATGGCAGATTTTGGGGCTCTGGCAGTAGTATTTTATGCAGATTTAGAGATCAGCAGCATATTCAAATTCTATAGAGATTATTTACTTTCTAATTATATGAGACAAAATAGTCCTTTGATTGGAAGAGAAAGTGATTCCCATTTTGTCTGGGGAGAGATGACTACTACTAATTCCTAGCAAAATTTATCAACTTTTCCACCAGTTCCACTGTTTAGATTCTAGTTTGTCTAGCCATGGATAAACAATTTATATAACACTTTCGAGAGTAGACAGACAGAGCTAAGAAAGTGTGGTGGGCTCACTTGGCTTTGATGTCTGTAACTTGTAAATGGGAGTGAAAGGACCATTTATGAACACTATCTGTAAAGATGAAAAACTGCACTTCAACATAGTAAGCTGCCTATGGACAGCGGAGATTCTACGAAATTGTTTTTGATGAAACTTTTTAAAGAAATGATGAAGTTTAAGAATAAATGAATTATTGGAACATCGGTATGTAATTTTTGTGTCTGTTCACTTAACTCCTGAGGTAGTGGGTATAACCATACAATTAATTTTGAGGAACATGTATTTTCTTTGGCCTGTATCATGTTTGCCATAAGGTTGCAGCATCTGTAGGAGGGTGTGGTAAGAATGGTTCCATGAACATAGAGGTACTCCCCCTATGTATTTTTAGGACACCAACCTTAGCTGAATATTTTCCTCTCATTGCTAGTAATTATAGAGATGTCTGGTAAAGGAATGCAGAATTAGAAATGGACTTTTGGATAGCACCCTTTCCATCTACAACAACTATGAATTGTACAAATTCCCAACATGAACTGGGCCCAACAGTGTTGTATAAAAATAACTCAGGGGACAAAAACACAATGAAGCGAACTTTGAAATATCTGGGTCTGTGAAAGAATAGTTTGTACCTTCTTCAACTCCTCTGTGTTGTGTCTCAACCTTCCTATTGTACAGTCTAAAATCACACTGTTACAGGTAGTCCTCTATGTACAACCATTTGTTTAGTGACCAGTCAAAGTTACAATGGCACTGAAAAAAGTGACCTGCAACCAGTCCTTGCACATATGACCACTGCAGCATCTCCACAATCACATCATCAAAATTTGGAAGCTTGGCAACTGGCATGTATTTACGACAGTTGTAGAGTCCCAGGATCACATGAAGGCCAGCTGACCAGCAAAGCCAATGGGGAAAGCTGGATTCACTTAACGAAGAACATGATTTGCTTAACGACTACAATGATTTGCCTGACCACTGTGGAAAAAAAGTTTGTAAACGTGACCCACTTAAAATCCACCTTGTTTAGCAATGGAAATTCTGGTCCCGATAGTGTTTGTAAGTTGAAGACTTACCTGTACTATGTGACTCATATAAAATAAGCCCTGTTCTTCCTCCAATTCTATCACCTCCATGTTTATTAATACATCTGGGTATTTTTCCTCTTGCTGAGCAGAAGAAGATAATGATTATGTTATGCTGCATCATCCTCATCATTATCCTGGCTTCTACACTTGGGAGCTTCTTTATGTGAACACTCATTCCTTGTTTCAGGTAAGTTGTAGGCAGCTTTGGGATCCTCCAAACTGCAGTTGTATTAGCCTGTATTTCTATTTTCCACCTAGACTAGTGCATCCCTAGTTGTGGTGAAAATGCTTCACCTGATACTTCTCTGCAGTAATTAATTGTTTAAAGAAAAATAGCTATCTACTTATATAAGCTTATGCAATTTAGGTAAGTGAGGTTAAATATCATATTTTTAAACTGCATCAAGTGAAAAGATAGAAGATATTTTATTCTAATCAACAGGAGGGAAACTATCTGCATATTAGGTTTGCAACTTCCAGGATCTTTTTTGTTTAATATGATTAGACACCACTTATGATCTCTATATCTTTTCATTTTTCTTCTCTTTCCTTTCAGGGTGGATCTGTAAGATGATGTTGGCCTTTCAGGCTTCCCCAATCCTTTATCTCCTGTTCTTCCACTTTTGGAAATGTCATAGCCAATGATTAACCTATCAAAATGTCTTAGTTGATACAAAGAGGGGAAGAAGGAGCCAGAATAGAGCAATGCCTAGAAACATCAGCTTGGAAGGGGGAAGTGAACATTACAACATAAGGGTCTTTTTTATAACAAGTACCAAAAGCCAACCAACCTATATCTTGACTGATCGATCAAAATTAATGCTTAGGTTGTATGAGACATCATTATCAGTTATGCTGGCTCCTTCTACCCAGTGTAAACTTTTTGGCATTGAAACCCAGTTCTTGGGAGACATTTTAAATGATTCTTATGGAATACGATAATAAGCTCCATATTCCCCTGCCTTATCTTTGCTACCAAAATCTATATGCACCTCCTTGCTTTTAAATGTGAGGTGTTTTCCCTGGCTGTACTTTCTGCTTGCGCTATGTCAAATGTCAAAAATAAATTATTTGTTCCAATTTTCCTCCCAAGACACTCTTAGCAACAATAACATGAAGTTAGACATCCGGACATAGATCTGTCCCATATTTTCTCACCTTCTGAATAATACCCAGAACAATGTTAAACCTTGTGATTCCAGTTACAGATATGTGTATATTTCTAGCTCATTTAACTGCATGACAGCAAATTTTGACGCAAGCTGCAGGCATCTGTAGTGGAGGCAAGGCTTTAATGTTCACGAAGATGATTTGTTTGGACATCAACTATCAACATATTTTTACATACTGTACTGACTTAATACATTTCTTACATACTGAAAGTTTGTCTTTTATTTAAAGAATTAAAACTTATTTATTCAAGCATGTAATATTTATTGCTTTGGATTGTGGCCCTGGTTAGGATGAGTGAGCATGGTTAGCATATGATTCATTTTATCCTGGTCCAATGATACCGGTTTAGCTTCCATTTGGGTAAACATCTATTTTCCCCTTTGAAATAAATTCCTCATTAGATAGGGAAAGGGAGATATTTGCAACTATATAATGAACAATTCTAGTAATTCCAGATTTAAGTTATTCTGCTACTGTTCCAAAAGCATAGATATTAACAAAGGAATCTTTCTGAATAAAAAGTTTATTTCTTGAGAATCGTGTGATGGACTAAGTCAATAAAGAATTACTCAGATACAGTAGTATGTGGAGCGAGAAAAGAAATTTGGGTCTTAGGATCTTCCCAATTCAGTTCCAAATACTGGAATAACTTCTTTTCCATCTAAATTTACAGCAGGGGGTAAAAGTATAAAAATGCACACTTTTAAAAAATCTATATACTAATAAAATGTTTGTGTTTGTTTGTAATATTCAATTGGTCAAAGAAGTACATCACAGGACAATTTTTGAATCAACATACCTCAAATGGGCTAACTTACAGAATGCGACCAAAATCTGGGACCCATGACTCCTGTGGGATTGAAATGTGGCAAATTTGTGGCGACTTAGTGCTGCCATAATCAACTGCAGTTACATTGTAATTTCCAATGCTCCCTGCCAATTTCCCACAAACCATGTCTTTGCTTGTAGGATGCTGGCAGAGAGTATCAGGAACAGGGAAGCAGGCAGTAGAGGTTGCATATTGCTCAGGTACATTTCTCCCATGTGTACAATCTCCCCATTCCTTTTTGTGCTCATGCCACACCAATCAATCATACAACTTTCCTGACTCATGCTGAATCCTGCACACACTCCCCAACCTAGAAGGTGTCTCTGCACATGTTGGTGCACCCTGCTCAACCTACACTACACTCCCCATGCCCTCCTTGATTCCTCCACCTCTTCTGCACCTTCTCCGACCTATGCTGTATCATGCCACACCCTAAACCAACTGGCACCATTCATACACCCTTGCACATACTTCCAAACCCATGCACCACCCTCATGCATCCTTCTGGTCCTGTGTAACACCTCATGCAGCTTTGTGCCTCCTCCCCAACTCACACCACACTTCCCGGACCTGCTGAGCACCCCTTGTGCACTCCCATCTACTCTTCCTCATCCATGCTGCACACCTTGCTCCAACCCACATAGTACCTTTTTTTTATTGTCAATTGAAATGCTGGCAGAGAGGAGGAGGAAAAAAAGAGGGAAGGTAGGCAGGAAGGACAAGGAAGGAAAGGAGATAAGAGGGTGGCAAGGCTATTTCCCACTTCCTGCCAATGTCCCATAAGGAAACTGGGGAAGTTGACAGGAAATTGGAAATCACTCCTGCTCCCATTGATTTTCTTTGCCTTCCTGTGGTCATACTGTTTGTTTATGTAAGGAAATATCTCTGAAATGAGGACCCAATGGATTGTGAATTGTCCAGTTTTTATTAAAGGCTGCCTATACCAACTGACTAGTATTTGTTAGTCTTTTAATTAACACATGAGTAGCAGCAGCAAATGGAAGCTTTATTTTTACTTCTACATTGATCCCAGATACATTTTTATTGTAGTAAATAACAATGGTGTGATGGCATATGGTATGTCCTTGGGAAACAGGAGGAAGATTCTTGTCTGGGCTGCAGCTCTTCCTCCTTCTCC
Source organism: Pseudonaja textilis (assembly GCF_900518735.1). Next base: position 731,854 of record NW_020769474.1, on the reverse strand, counting down.
CAAAGTCATTCCCACATACCATTACAAATGATGAATAGCCATATCATGCTTTGTGTTTGGAAACGAACACTCACTCAAAGAAAAGGGTATGCTGGAAGGGTAGGAAGTACTTCACTGGTTACTGTCTGGTAAATTTCTACTGAGAAAGATAGCAGCCATTTTGTGAATAGGAAATAATTCCCATAAAATGTTCTAAAATGCCCAGCATGTCTATTGAGCTGTGTGGCTTACAGGAAAAATGCTTCCAGCTTATGAGAAGATAATTTGTTTACCAAACTCATTACACATCCAATTATTTAAACTGGATTTTGATAATTTTGTCCCAACTATTTTTGCAAATCAAAAGTGCACAGAATTTGTCAGATGAAAGTCTAAATATGAAACACTAACAAATTTCCATAATGAGTTTATTTACCCAAGTTCTACATCATTATCACCACTCCATCACCCTCCCCATACTTATTGGACTTCCAGATATATAGTCACTCATTTGATTCTTCACCCACAAATATCTCTGTAGAGAAAGACAAAGTTTTCAAAGAATTGCTGCAACAATTGATCAGGTTCCTAAAATCTCCACTCACACCCTGTCAGGCAGGAAGAACTTTCCCCAGTGGCGACCCTTGTACTGTAGGTCATAAGGGCTCAGATATTTCCGTATTCCCAGCATATTGGCAGTAATAATGCGCTCAAATGTCCATGGATTCTGGTTATTACATCGCCTCTCCTCTTCTCTGTCCCGCATCTCTTGAAGGGTTTCCTTGCTGACTGCTTGGGCTTCGAAAGGCAGTTTCTTGGCCACTTGAGTGAGGAAGTATTTCACCTCAGTATACTCACATTGCCCACCAATTTCCACTATCAGGCGACCTGCTTTCACTGCTGACACATAGTGATCAATTGCACCTTTGCCACCACCCATACGGTGTCCTAGTCCTTTGCGAGTAATGGGTTTGTAAGGAGCAGGGACTCTCCACAGAGCGAACATTGTCTTGGGATTCATGTGCCGATTAATACTCAGACGCATCACTTCAAAGTGAACCCAGCGGAGATAGCCACCACCCATAGCCTGCAGGTCAAGGAAAGTCGAGGGGGAATTTTGTTTTATAATTCAAGTAAGAAAAACTGTCATTAAGTAACGTTTTTGAAATTGCAAGAGGGGATCTCCTCTTTCCCATCCAATTGCCACCATTTTATATTTGTTTTATACAACTAAGAAGATTCTTACTTACCAAAATACCAAATTTTCCTTCAGTAAATTCAGTGGCTTCTGTAGATGGACCTCGGATGTCACGTAAATTCTTGGGCTGTCGCCTAACCTTAAGCAAGTTTGGTTGTCTCTCAACAATTTTTAATTTGGGTTTCTCAGGAATGACAATTCCTAAAAGAATGGAATTGTAGACTCAGTTTTTCTCACAACTGCCTTTTAGCTGGACTACTCAGATTTCTGAATTTCAGTTCATGAATTATGCTTGTGCCTTCTAACTGCCTCCCTACCCCAACTATATAGAACCACCATCACTATCTTTTAAAACAAAACATTACTTAGAAATTACTAAGTCAAGAGACCAAGGCATCTTAATTAAGAGTGTCCGGTTAAAGTTTTGATAAAGGTAGCTGATAGGTTGACAGAAATTCTGTCCTTTTAAGTTTTATGTAAGAACCAACTTTGAAGAAATATAGAGAAGGAAGAACATTCCAACAACTTAATCCAAAGTGATAAATAGAATCTACATACAGCAGGCAAGTACATGGCATTGACCAAAAGAGGGAGTACTAGAAGTGGTTGCAAAAAATGTGCGTATTTCAGCTTTGCAACTACAGTAATCTAAATTGGCCTTAAGTTAGAAGTAGATTTTCCCCTTACATTTAAGTGGCACTTGGAGATATTCATATATATCAAAACTATTTTTATTCCCTTCAGTTAAATCTAAAGTTGGGATCAAGGAAAGAGCCTATCGTGTTGTTAATGCTAAATTCAAAAGCAGCAGAAGACAGGGTGGTTTATCTACTGTCCACTGCCTTTTTTTGAGATTGCACATTTACTTTAAACTGAGCAAACTCTCTTTAGATTTTTTTAAAGGCTCAAATCTACATTTGAAATAATATAAGAGGCTCTATGGAATAAAGTTATAATATAGGAGCAAGTTTTTATTCAGCCTTAACTAAAGAACTATCAGTGGCATAACTAACATGTTATAATTAGTTTGATTTCAGTTCTAATACAAAGAACTTTTAACAGATGTCCCAGAATTGCTTTGCTAAGTAAAGTATATGAAGATAACCATGTACACTAAATGCATGACACCTCAAGAGCAATATTATAATATTAACGAATATGGAAATATTTTAGAAATATATGGCCCAATTCCATCAAAAGAAAATAACAAAGGTGCTCAAATTACTGGTATCTGTTTATCAATCTGGAATATTCTCCCTTCTGAAATAAATGAGGCCCTGTATTATACTTTTAGGGATCTATTGAACACTTATTTTTTCCCTCATGTCTTTTATTCCTATTTATGTTTCTGTGTCTCTGTATTGGCTTCACTTGTATTCTTCCTTCTTTCCCTTGGTTTTCAACTATACTATTTTTTAAATTTATTATCTATATTTTGTATTTTGACTGTACTGTTACAAGATTTGTTCTTAAAATGAGAAATTATCTACAAACACATTAAACAAATAGCATTCATGGGAAATTATTTTATCTTTATGGTATTCACTGATTTGCTGCCAAACGTCAGCAACAAAAGTTTGGATTGTTAAAAGTACAAAATTGATTGGGAGAATGTGTTAATATCAAACCAAAAGAACGGTATATTTTTCACTACCATTTTTCACATTTAAAAGCAATAAAAGTAACACCATTTCAGTAATATTCTCCTCGATCCCTTAGCATACCTGTATAATCTGGAAGCGGATCATAGCTCCTGTAACCAGCAGTGAGAATTTTGATTCCACCAAAACCTAAAATAAAAAAATGCACAAAAAGTTATTGCTATAAAGGAATTGGCCTATACACAACTCTCATAAAGGCATCTAACAAATCAGTAGCATATCCATGAAACATTTCTCTCATAGGAAGTTGGTTAGAGTTATATTTCCTCTGAAGACATCAGGTTGTGTAGTCTACCAAACACGCTGACTGGATATGATGGGAATCATAGTCCTCATATTTCTGAAAGCCACAGCAGCTTATTTGAGACTGAGAAGAATATTACCCAACAGCACCTACTATACTAATAATGGGCAAAAACCAGTTACAATATTGCATTAAAAAAAACATAAGGAATGAAATACAAATGTTGAACAATTAACAGAATAAACTGCTGTTTCTCAAGACCATTGCCAACCTATCTCCCTTTATTGTCATCTTGCCACAACCAAGGACAGAAGGACTTCTATCTTAAAGATAATGCACCAACCCTCCAAACTTTATTGTCAATCAACAGAATAAAGCTGGAAGGGACCTTCGAGGTCTTCCAATCCAAGCCCTTGCTCAAGCATGAGACCCTATACAATTTCAGACAAGTGACTGTCCAGTCTCTTCTTAAAAACCTCCAGTGATGAAGCACCCACAACCTCTGAAGGCAAGCGGTTCCACAGGTTAATTGTTCTGTTAGGAAGTTTCTCCTTCATTCCAGGTTGCTTCTTTCCTTGATTAGTTTCCATCCATTGTTTCTTGTCCTGCCTTCTGATGCTGGAGAATAATTTGACCCCACTCTTCTTTGTGGCAGCCCCTCAAATACTAGAAGACTGCTATCATGTCACCCCTTCCTAGTCCTTCTTTTCTCTAGACTAGCCCTAACAATTCCTGCAACCGTTCTTCATATGTTTTTGTCTCCAGGACTTTAATAATCTTAGTTCCTCTTCTTTGCACTTTTCCCAAAGCCTAGACTTGCAGTGGGTAAGGACAATTTATACCGGTTAACGTTTGTCTCCTTTCACAATTATTATAGATACGAAGTAGCTGCCTAACCTGGTTCCTTTGAGCCGTACGCCTGACAAGAGAGACAGGCACGGAACAGGAGCTCAACCGTTTCACTTCATATCCCTGAAAAGGGTGGGGCGTGTGTGCAATTGGCTCTTGTTGCTGTACGAAAGATTTAAGGTAGGGGTCTTCAAACCGGACAGCTTTAAGACTTGTGGACTTCAACTCCCAGAATTCCTCCTCCAGTCATGTTAGCACAGGTATTCTGGGAGTTGAAGTCCACAAGTCTTAAAAGTTGCCAAGTTTGAAGACCCTTGATTTAAGGGCTGCCCTGCAAAAGGCACAAGGCGCTGCATCCTCCCTCTACGATACTTAAAGGAGACGGCTCGACCACCTTCTGACCTGTCGGCGTCGGCGTCCCCGCGAGGGCGCTTAAAGGGCACCTAGCCAGCCTCCACATTCCCTTAATCCCGAAGACGAGCCACCCTTGTAGAAACACCACAGGCGGGGTGATCCCTGCTATCGCTCGAGTTACCACCTCTCTCCTCCGCTGTATTGAGAAAAGCGCGGGTCTAATCCGCCCGGGTAGCAACGCTTCCGGTGGGAAGAGCTGAAGGCCATGCCCCCAGGAAACAAGTGCTGCGACATTTTGGTTCCGGGAAAGGCATAAGCGACGCCGCTGTGATGCTGGGGTGGCGGGGAGGGAAGAGAGATAGTCTGCTGAGAACGGGACCTTCGATTCATCCAGTGTTTCTTCTTTTTTTTTTTTTTGATATACCGAATTAATTTATTTTCTGTGACATTATGGCGAATAAGTGGGGGGGGGGGAGAGACAGTGAAATAACCAAGCTGTATTGAAATAGTCTAAATTTGTGGCAGTAAATCATCCTGCATCTTTAATATCAACAGATCGTAAGGCGCAGAGTATAGTTATTACAATCTGTTGCTGTATGGGTATTTTATATATATAAAAATAAAACCTTCCGGATCCTGTCTTCCTCCCCCCCGCTCCTGCCCGGCTATTTGGAACTAGGATAAGTTTATCTAGGAGAGAGAAATTCTACTGGCAGATAGTGGGGTTTTTTCGTTAATGAAGAATAGGCAGTCAGAAGGGGACTGACTGAGGGGAAAAACGTTAAAATAAAAAATGATCAGCATAAAGGCTTTTCAAAGCAGGAACTGCTGTGAAAGCCGTACAGAATTGCTTTATTAGGGAGATGGGCAACATAAACAAACAAACATAAAAATAATAAACTAAGCATGCCTAAAATATTCAGATCCAGCAATTTCTGTCCATCATTGCTATGACCATCTTTCTAAAAATGTTCCGATGTCATTTAATAGGAAGTGCACATCTGGATAGCTTGCAATTAGGAAAGAATTTAAGTCCAGCTTCTGAGGGTAATAAATGCATTTTAGAAAAAATGGGCAACTGCCTCAATTTTGATGCCTGAACATAGACATAACACACATTTGATGGAGGATATTATTGAATCTCTTCATGAACATCATTGTTGTGGGTGGAATTTCTATTGTATTAGCGGAAGTGCCCTTATGTGAGATCACATGTGATAAAATTATTTGAAAATGGCAAAAGGTGCATGTGTTTGTTGTAGCAGAGAAATGGAATGTTAAGTCTCTCTTTTTGTCCTGTGCAACGTGATTGGAATTCTCCATTTGACTTTGCAGCAGTCTTCATCTAAGGTAGGGATTTTTCTAGCTAAAAAATTGCATTTGCAACAATGCAAGGAATGGTGGGTTCTTAATGCATCAGTTATTCAATCTCGAGATGTTTCAAAATACTTCCAGATGAGCCTTTTGCACAATTGTCTTCTCTCATCCATGACCTTACATGCCATAATGCCACCAAATGTGGATAGTGGGAGCCAACATCTGGAAGCACCGTAAAATAATAATTAAGTTGGACAAGTGATCAGCAAACAAGGTTAACAATATAAGCCTTTGTGTTACTATCTTGTTTGGAGAATTGCATTCTGTTGTCTATATACACAACACAATCATGTTCAACATTTTATCACTTGCAGTGATAAAAGAGGTGTAAATCAGGCTTCTATATGTTTATTGCCCATCTCAATTTCTCTGTTTACCTCACTTAAGATGAAAAGTGTTCAGCTGGAACATGCAGACAGTGCTTTAGTGGTATCAAATTTCATATTATTGATAGTTCAGTGTTTTGTTACAGTGAACAAGGATCATATCTGCCATGATATGTTGTTAGCAGGAAACATGGGGTTAAAAATTTCAACGTGAAGAAAAATGTTTGAATGTCTGCTACAATGCTGTGAGTTTTTCTGTTTTGTTTCTTCTGCTCAAATGTATTTTTGTCGGGGTAATTTGTAAAATACAATAAATATGTTCATTTACAAATAGGTTGCCACCCTGAATTTAATAGGAATTCTGTTCTCTGAGAACAAAAGGCAAAAGATAATCAGTCAAGATGCGGGCTGATTTCTGCATAGCATTTTGATATTTTAGAATAACACTTAATAAATGTACATGAAAGATGCAAATAGTTGTGATGGTATTTGTGGTTACTTGAATGTTTAGGGGAGGCCTCAAGGAGTATTACTGTGGATGTGAAAACCACTATTGACAAAACATCTGAGAATGAATTGAAGGTGTATATTTTGGCATATTTCTGCCTTTAATGTCACCCAGATGAATTGTAAAACTCCTGTGTATTAAAAGATAAATTTGGAAGTAGCAATGTAAACTGGAGAGGAATAAAGTAGGGAAATCATGCCCCCCACCCACCCCTACCAAGCCTTACTTACAAGTTAATTACAAGTTTCAACCTATTCCTTTGAAGGAATGTAAAAGAACGTCATTAACTGTTATTTTCTAGCTCAGGGCTGTCAAACACCCGGGCCCATAGGCCAGATGCATCCCGTGTTGGCCACCCCCACCCCCGGTTTAGCGAAGGGGGAGAAAGCTGCTGTGACTACACGAGTTTGACACCCCTGTTCTAGCTGGATATAGAATGTCTTGTGTTTATGATAGCAATTGGGATTGGAACTTCCATCACTAAGTGATGCCATTGTAAAGCACAATTCATGGGACTGCATTGCTTAGTGACAGCAATTTTGACAGACATGGGTGTCATTGTAGCCTCAGGACTGCATGGATCATTAAACAGGAAGAGGCAGGAGTCCCAAGCAAGAAATGCAGGGTAGGTGGGGAAGGGCCATGGACAGTCCCTACAGAGCACAAGAGATAAATTATTTTTTTCTGTTGGTTTGTAGTTGTAGTTTTATTTTTGCTATATAGTATTCTACACTACTTTTGAGTATTTTGAAATGGGGAGGCATCAAACTAGTTAATTTAAAAAAGTAATCTAAGATGCTTTGTCTCTCACTTTAGAGGGAAGACTTCTATTTCAACAACTTTTATAAAATACAAGAATTTGAAGACCAGAGTTAAAAAGATAAAACATTTGTCCATCAGCAGTTAATGAAATTACATAGTCTTCTCCATTTCAGTAGGATGTATTTATGTCCATTTCAATTATATTATACATGCTAAATGTATATGCATATATGTAAGTCAGCATATGCAAGTGTTACTCAAGACTCTGTCCATTTATTTTGATATGTTTCAGATTGCAGAAAGAAAAATCTCTTTAAGATCTTTCTATTTTCCATGCTCATTTCTCTCTCTCTATGCTGAATATATCTCTGGCAGCATGTAATAAAATTGTCAGTCCCTTTGTAAGTATTTCAATATATCATGTCTTACAATAATTTACCTTTGTTGGCATTCAGTTATTAATTCCTTTTGAAACATACAATACATTGCATACATCAGATCAACATTTTTATTGTCATCTTGACACATGTTTTGACTGAAAAGGGGATCCTCTGATACAAAGCAGGCTTGAATGTTAGTCCTATCTTATATTGTAAGTGATAATTCAATATCTACTGAACATAGCCATAATTTCCTCCTTATCTTTCGGTTTGTAGCTGCCAACACCTGGAAAGATAAAAAAATACAATTTTAAAAAGTAAATCATACTCCGTACATTAGATATATTATAAGCCTTAATATGTGTAATGTTTGAAAACTAGTATTGCATTAGATAAATGCAGATACTCAGCTATACCTGACCACAGCCAGTCATGATGATGAAAAATTGTATGCGTACAATAATATCACAATACAACCCCCCTCCCCCCCCCAAGGATGCATAAGCTGCAGCTGCCATGTAACCAACAAAAAGACAGCTGTTTTAAAAAGTAGAAAACAAGTGCTGTATTCACACTTGTCTATGGAGATTCTCAGTCATCCAGGTCATGATTGTCCCAAAAGTTCTTTGTTCAAGAGGCAACTGGACATTCTTGTTTTTCTCTGAAGATGTTTTGCTTCTCATCCAAGAAGTTTCTTCAGCTCTGACTGGATGGCAGGGAATGGAAGGATTTATTTTCCTTGCTGACAACTGGTCATTTGCATTATTTTAGTCATTGAGGCCACTTGGAGGTTTATCAAACACATGGCATATCATAGGAGAACAAACCCACCAGGACAAGATTCAGCAGTCCATCTGCATTTGAAAGACAAAGGCCACACTTTTGAAGATAGCAAAGTACTCATTTTGGACAGAAAGGACCACTGATTTGAAAGAGTGGTCAATGAGGCCATCTATGTCAAAACTGAACAACCCTCTCTCAACACAGGAAGGGATGTGACATCGTCTATTTCCAGTCCACAACACAGTCCTTTCAGCAGTTCCAAGATGTCTCCACATTCATTTGTACTACTCAGGTGACCCTGAGGATACAGATAAACCTCCAAGTGGCTCAATGACTCTCTAAAGTAATGCAAATGTCCAGCTGACTGCAAAAAATATAAATCCTTCCATTCCCCACCATCCAGTCAGAGCTGAAGAAACTTCTTGGATAAGCAAAATGTCTTAAAAAAAAAAAAACAAGTAAGTCCAGCTGCCTCTTGAAAAAGGCACCTTTGGGATATATTCACACTTCCAAGTGCACTGAAGCATCTTTTTAGAATCAAATCCAAAGCACTGCATACTCCTATCCACTGTACCAGGCATGTCCAACACACAGCCCATGAATAGCATGCAGCCTTGAACAGTTAAGTAAAGCAACACCACAGGATAATGAAAAATATATTTTTCCTTGGTTCAAGACAATTCCTCTTCATTCAATGCAGCCCAGGCAAGCTAAAAGATTGGACAACTATGTTCTATTGTAATATATTTGTGTCAGCTTTATACACATCTATAACTGAACAGCACTAGATAATGTTAGGCAACCATTTATTAGAGGACCAGTTACTCTTCTAAATCTTTAAGGTTCTGTCCCTTTGTTTTCATGGAATCTTCACTTTGGTATTGTACTCCTCAACCTTTTCTTCAACTTGATCCTTTGCCCAGTCTTTTTCTGGGACTACATTTCACCCCTAACTTCATTTGATTGATGCTCTTGTTAATGCAACTGTCTTCCACCTAGACTGCGTGCTGAACTGATTAACAACCTTGATTTTTCTTGAGTTGCCTATCAGTCACTTTAGTAAATGGGTAAAATTTGTATATTATGTTTCCTCTATACAACTTGTCCTTTGGGAATTGTGCATTTGAGTAGGCTCTCAATTAATTGCAGCACTTGGAAATCTTGTCTGGAATCAAAAGCTAAGTAGAGTCAAAGCTAATTAGTCTCTAGATAGGGTATTTCTAAGTCATGCCAGTACTGTAGTATAGACTGAGAAGTTGAAAGCTTATTCCAGGAGAGGGCAAAGACACATAATTTCAGTGTTTCACTGAGAAAACTACCTAGATATATCTATAAAATAATGAGGAGTTGAGATCGACTTGAAGACTATGCCATCTTAACAGGCATCAAACTATTATTTTGGGTTTGTTGATTATTATTGTCATATAGCTGCATATTCACTAATAAGTTAATCATAATTAAGATATGTGATAAAGGCTGAAAGTATCTGGAGGAACTATGTTGTATGTTTCAGCACTTTCCTTCATCGCAAGAAAATGTACCTTGTTCAAGGGGTGTTTTGCCACTGAGGAACTGCCAGTAAGTCTTTTCATTGGTGCTGCCTTGGACGCCATTGATAGAGGTGACCATGGGGCCCCAAGAGGTCTCCTCTGTTTGAAAGCTGCAAGATGCCAAATTCATTAAAAATGTAACAAGAAGGAAGGATGAATACGAAAATGCTGAATTATGTCATAACACGTTAAGAGATATTTAATATACACATAAGAAAAATTGAAAAAAACCAGAAAAGATCAGGAATGTTATAGGTGAAAATAGTTCATAGAAATCAAATATTCAAATTTATCCAGCCTCCAGCCCAAAGACAATTTAAAATACATTGATAAAGGTTTACCTGAACTGAAAATAAGAAAAGTTTCACATCCTACGCTGAATGCCCCCCACCCCCAAAAAAACATTCAGAGACCTAATTTATAATGAATCTACCAGGAGTCTATTTACCTGAATTCCTTTGCATTAAGTTTTTGAGCTGCTTTTAAGACAGTGAGCAGCACAGAACCCTTCGGCACTTGCACAGTTGTGGAATAATTGAAGTGAGGTCCTATTAGCTTATTGATTACTGTATAATGCACTGTTACTACAAATGAAAGAGAAGAGACAGCAGGTAAAGTAAACTCATTAAACCTTAATATCCTATGGCCGTTTCTAGATTTTCGCAGCAGAGGGTCAGCGATATGAACTAGACTTGGCAGCAAATTTAAAGGAGGTTTATCAAACACATGCACTTCTTGGTGCAGTGAAAATAGATCCATAGGCAAAATTAAAATATGCTTGTTATACCAGAGCTCCATATCTACATTACACATTTTTCCTTGCATCTGGTATAACTGCAATGGTGTACAGCTCTCCCATTGTACAACTTTCCAGAATCACAGTACCACAACTCCAGAACCAACCCTGGCCAGTATGACAAGAAGAATGATGCTAATAAGCCCACTGTTTTCATCATTATGGATGAGCTATTGAGTAGAAGCTGTAGGTAAATAACACTGAACAAATTGGATCATTACAGGCTGGGCAATCCATTGCATACCTACATCATCACCTTTGTTTTGTGGATTCAAGAAGCATTCAAATTAGATGAAAAATCTATTTGGCTTTGGTGGCATAATTTTGTGGAGGGTTCTGCAATTCTTTCAAAATAGGAACACAAGCCACTAATTTTAGTGTTTTAAACCTCTGGTAGCATAACATTTATTTTGAATGAAAATAGATTTGAATTTAAAAATGCTGAAAATTGTTCCCCATACCCTATCAATGGCTTTAGAATGTTCCAATCGTGCAGTGGGGTGGATTTACAATTTTTTTTCCTACTTGGTTCTATGAATAGTTCCCAGAGAGCTCAAAGACCAACCTCTGTCAACGCTGGTGAGCTGAGCTGTTTTTTAGCTCAACTGAGACAAGGCAATCCACTCTGCTGTGTGAATCAGCTGAACTAAAAACCAAGGGAATATAGACAGGAAAGGGTGGCTGCAGGTGGGGTGGGGCAGCCAGAGGTGGTATTTGCCGGTTCTGCGAACTGGTCAAAATTTCCACTACCAGTATGCCAGACCCAGCTGAATACCACCTCTGGTCAAATAAATACATTTTGAAAGTATGGCTAAAAAGTGCTTGTCCTTGTTTACCTTATCTGACTCTGGCGCCCTCCAGGGAAATATCCAAAATGCACCCAGGTGAAATAAATATTACCTGGAAATAGCACTGTTTCCTCCACCTCCATCATTCCCTTTCTTCCAGGATAGCTGTTATGGGGTCCAGGAATTCCAGCATAACAAATAACTGCAAAACTGTACTTTTGGGGGGTGTGGAAATATAGTGCTGGGAAAGGTGGATTTACAATGCAAGCCTCATTAAGCTGTGCCTCTATTTCTCTATTTTTCTCTCTTTGAGAGAACAAGGGAGTGCCAGAGGAGTTTCTTTCCACTGAAGAAGCTGCCTTACCAGTTTCGGAGCTGCAGGTGAGATCCCTGACATCCAAATATGTTTTGCCCACCAGAGAAGGTAGGATCTGAGAAGCAGCAGCAGATGGAGTGCTAAAGGCTCCCTCGGTGATCTTACTCAGCACTTCATTCAGGGTCTTTGGGCAATTCCATGCATTAGCAGAGTAGAACTCAGAAGTAACACTGAGAGCCTGGAAATTGTTGAGTGAGAGAGAGAGAAGAAAGAGAGATGCTCAGTAAGATTCAAAGGGATAAAGACCAGATTGCTGGATTTTCATTCCTCCCAAATAAAAGGTCAGATGTACCTGCATTGCAAGGCCAGTGCTATAGATATTTCCAAGGAGGCCATTGGACTGCTGTTCATTAAGGATATCCTTTGTGGCCAGGGCCAAGGCTGCTCGTATAGTTCCGGTAAATTTGCTCTGTTGAGGCGAGATCTTTTCTTCATACACGCAGAACAGTGCTAGGGTTGCTACAGCAGCAGTATCTGAATTACATCAACAAAGAAGTGCACAGTGCGAAGAAAGTCAGGAGTATTTGCCAATTTAGAAAGAGTCATGGATCTCTTCGGTATAAGAGCTGGACAATAGCAGATATCTGAGAGAAGCAGGCCAAATTGGAAAAGGCCGTTTATTACAAGTTGTCATTGTGGATGATGCAATGGCTAATGGATTCCAAGCTTATCAATCACTTGCTCATCATAAAGTTCCCTGAGGTTCTACTTGCCATCTCTCAATCCAGCCTGTTCTGTACAGACATTTGAATACTCGAAATCCGGCAGCCCGGATTGGCTAAAGCGCACGGCCACAGGATTGGCTGAGTGCGCGGCACTGATTGGTCGTTCGGAATCGACCGCGATTGGCTGAGCCGATCGCGGGCGATTCAAAACGACCCGATTGGCCGCAGCACTCAGCAGAAAGTGCTTTTAAGCCGCGCTTCTTCCCCACTCTCCCCACTTGTGTCTTACCCTAATAAATGAGCTGAACCAAGTCACCGACTCGCGTCCTTTGTTCGTATGAGATATACGACACTGGCGACGAAGGTGGGATTTTAAAACAAGTCCCACACCGCACGTGGCCCACAGAACCGCAACCGGCAGCATGGCCAGCGGCAACGTGCCACCCGCTCCCTTCAACCAAGCTACGGAGGATTGGGAATCGTACATAGACCGATTCCTCATGTTCCTGGAGAGTAGCAACCTCAAGGACGCGAACGGGCAGAGGAAAAGGGCCGTTTTCCTCACACACTGCGGGCCCGCAGTGTTTAAAATGGCAAAAGCCCTCGCCAAGCCGCTCGACGTAAAGGCCATGGACTGGGCTGATCTCGAACCGCTGCTGAGGAGCCACTACGCACCCGCCGTGCCCACCCTCATCCGCCGGCACGAATTCTACCGCCGCGATCAGAAGCAAGGGGAGAGCGTCAGCAACTTTGTGGCCGACCTCAGAGACCTCGGGGGCCTGTGCGGGTTCACCGATCTCGATGAAGCCCTGCGGGACCGCGTCGTCCTCGGCCTCCGGGACCCCGTCCTGCAGAGCCGGATCATGGCAAAGGGCGACATTTCCCTCGCCGACGCCCTTGCCGAAGCCACCGCAGCAGAAGCGACCCGGAAATCAGCGGCCCAATTGCGGCAAGCCGGCACCGCGGAGCGACCCGCCATGACCGAAGCGACCGCGACCCCCGAGAACCAGTCCGGATTCGACCATCGAGCAGCCGCCTCCACACATCACGGCGATCTCGAATCCCCCTCCGACTCAGAAGATGACGAGGAGGACATCCACCGGCTGCAGACGGGACGCAACCGGCGCGAGCAACGGAACCGAAAATCAAAGTTCCAGTGCGCCGGCTGCGGCGGCGAACACCCGCGGTCGAAATGCCGGTTCTTTGATGCAATATACCGGCATTGCGACAAGCGGGGCCACATCGCCAAGGTCTGCCATTTCAAATGGAACCACAGCCCCCGCCACCGAGACAGCAGCCCACAGAGACGCGACAACGCCAGACGCGACAACACCCCCCCAAGGAACCGCTACTGGGATAGCGAGAGCCGTTGGAGCCGGGAAGCGAGGAGCCGCCGTTTCAACGAAAACCGCCAGCGCGAGGAAACGCACCAGACGGTCATCGTTGGCCATTCCTCCAACTGGGATGGCCGGAAGGTCCACGTGGAGGTCGCCATCGAAGACCGCCCCTGCAAAATGGAAGTCGACTCCGGATCTTACCTATCCATGGTCGCGTGGCGGGAAATTAAGCGGCTAGTACCCTCCATGAAACGGCACGAGCTGGAGAGCCAGAAGCTCATCCTCAAAGACTACCAGGGGAATCGCATCCCCGTGGTAGGGACCGGGCACTTCAAGGTCACATTTAAAGGGCGCACCGAAATACTACCCCTAACCATCGTCGAGCGAGACCGCCCCAGCCTCCTGGGACTTCAATGGTTCGCGCCGTTGGGACTAGAAGTGACCGGCACCAACCACGTCGCCGAGGCGGACTGGGAGGAGCAGCTCGTGCGCGAGTTCCAAGAGGTCTTCGACGGAAACCTAGGCAAGTACCGGGGGCCCCCAATATCATTCAGCCTTGACCCCACCATTGCCCCTATCCGCCTCAAACCCCGGCGAGTGCCTTTTGCCCTCCGCCCCAAAATCGATGAGCAATTAAATAAGCTCATCGAGCAGGGAGTCCTCGAGCCAACGGACCATGCCCGATGGGAGACCCCTATAGTCACCCCGATAAAGCCAGATGGGTCGGTGAGAATCTGCGGGGACTATAAGGCCACCCTGAACCGTGCGCTACAACAAAGCGCCTACCCCGTCCCAGTAGTGCAACACCTTCTACACTCACTGGGGGGGGGCAGGGTTTTCGCCAAACTCGACCTGGCCCAAGCCTATCAGCAACTGCCGGTCGACGAGGAAACCGCAGAAGCGCAGACTATAGTCACACACCGAGGGGCATTCCGCTGCAAGAGGCTCCAATTCGGAGTCAGCGTAGCCCCGGGGGTATTTCAAAGCCTAATGGAGAGGCTCCTCCGGGGCATAAAAGGGGTAGTACCCTATTTTGACGACGTGTTGGTAGCCGCGGCCGACCAGAAACAATTGGACGGCCGCCTAAGGGAAGTACTGCAAAGATTCCAAAGTGCAGGACTAAAAGTTAAGAGGGAGAAATGCCAACTGCGCACGGCACGGGTCGAATTCCTGGGGTACCTACTAGATCAGCACGGAATCCACCCCACCGAGGGCAAAATAAAAGCCGTCAAAGAAGCCCCGAAACCCAGAAACAAAACTGAGTTACAAGCATTCCTGGGGTTGATTAATTTCTACAATGTTTTCCTGCCCCAAAAGGCGACCGTGGAGGAACCGTTGCATAGGCTGCTCGACAAGGCAGCCACCTGGACGTGGGGGAGACGAGAAGAGGACGCTTTCAACAAAACCAAGGACCTTCTCACATCGGACGCTGTCCTCATCCAGTACAGCGAGACACTCCCCATCACGGTAACGTGCGATGCATCACCCTTCGGCGTAGGAGCCGTCCTCAGCCACACCCTCGCCGACCGGAAAGAAGCACCCATCGCCTTTTTCTCAAGGACCCTTTCAAAACCCGAAAGAAACTACAGCTAATTGGACAAAGAGCTCTAGCAATCGTCGCAGCCGTAAAGAAATTCCACGAATACCTTTACGGCAGGACCTTCTCCATAATCACGGACCACAAACCGCTGCTGGGAATACTGGCGGGAGACCGGGCCACCCCAATCATCCTCTCCCCAAGGATGACAAGGTGGTCCGAATTTCTCGCCGCCTACAATTACCGGCTAATCCACCGCCCCGGTAAGTCAATCCCGCACGCGGATGCCCTCAGCCGCACACCATTGCCCACCCTGGACGCTGACCCAGCACCCACCACAGCCACCCTGAGCATCGAGACCTTACCCAACCTACCCCTGACCGTGTCAGACATTGCCCTAGCAACCAATAAAGACAAACGTCTGGCGCAGGTCCTAAGATGGGTGGGAAAAGGGTGGCCGGAGAAGGACGTGGACAACGAGTTCAAAGCTTACCGGAACCAACAAACAGAGCTATCAACGCAGAAAGGCTGTCTACTGTGGGGGGACAGAGTCATAGTCCCAGAAAAATTGCAAAAAGAAGTCCTGAGCATGCTGCACGAAGGGCACCCCGGCATCGTTAGGACAAAAGCCCTGTCCAGAAGTCACGCCTGGTGGCCAGGGATGGACAAGGAGATCGAAGCCTGGGTGGCCTCCTGCAAGCAGTGCCAGGAATCAAGACCAAACCCCCCCGCCGCCCCGATCCTGGAATGGGAAACCCCTCGGGGGCCATGGTCCCGAATCCACGTAGATTTCGCGGGACCAACCAGAGGACACACCTTCCTGGTAACCGTAGATGCTTACTCCAACTGGCTGGAGGTAAGCAACATGAAGACAACTACCACAGATGCCGTCATCAGAGAACTCAGCAAGCTCTTCGCAACCCACAGCCTTCCCGATGTCATCGTGTCAGACAACGGCCCCCAGTTCACCGCGCTACCCTTCGAGAAATTCTTGGCAGAACGAGGGATCCGACACGCATTAACGGCACCGGCGCACCCGGCGGCGAACGGAAGGGCGGAGAAAATGGTCCAATTCACAAAAAAGACCATCCAAAAGATCGAAACCGGGGACATACAAGACAAAATAAACCGGATGCTACTAATTCAGCACATAACCCCGAGCACTACGACGAACAAGAGCCCAGCGGAGCTACTAATGGGGAGGAAATTGCGATCACCGCTCGACCGTTTGCACCCCACATACAACCCGGAAAGACCCCCTGACTCCACCAGCAAACGCAGAACATTCGCACCGGGAGACAGGGTCTACGCAAAAAACCTTACCGGGGACCCCCTCTGGATACCGGCAACGATCACCCAAGCAACAGGCCCACACTCGTACCGCCTTCAAACTACCGACGGACGACCGTGGAAACGCCACATCGACCAATTGAGAGCAAGAACCACCGCGGGAAATACAACCGACACGCAAATACCAGACACTGAAAGGAACCGGCAAAACACCAACCAAGAGGGGAGGGAAGCCCCCAAAGAACAAAAAGAACAAACCCACCCAAAAAGAAACCAGCAGTACTCACCACCTGAAGAACCGGAGAGCGACCCACTCGAAGCCTCACCTGGAAGGAGCAGCCGAGCCAGCTCAACCGACCCCGGAAGCCCGAGCGGGAGCAGCCAAGCCAGCTCAACCAGCCCGGAAAAGCCGAGCGGGAGCAGCGAAGCCAGCAGCTCGACCAACCCGGGGAGACCAGGAGGGAGCCGCGGCGAGAGGCCTGACTCACCCTTCCAGGCGGTTCCATCAACGAGGCGGAGAGCAACAGGAGTCCCACCCGAACCGGCCGACAGCCAGGAGACAACTGACCAGCACAAGTCAAGTCGGAAAATACGGAGCCCCGCCTACTTACGGGACTACGTCACGTAGGACCAAACCAAGAGGGGAGGGGTGTTCTGTACAGACATTTGAATACTCGAAATCCGGCAGCCCGGATTGGCTAAAGCGCACGGCCACAGGATTGGCTGAGCGCGGCACTGATTGGTCGTTCGGAATCGACCGCGATTGGCTGAGCCGATCGCGGGCGATTCAAAACGACCCGATTGGCCGCAGCACTCAGCAGAAAGTGCTTTTAAGCCGCGCTTCTTCCCCACTCTCCCCACTTGTGTCTTACCCTAATAAATGAGCTGAACCAAGTCACCGACTCGCGTCCTTTGTTCGTATGAGATATACGACACAGCCTATTTCCCAGGATCATTACAAGGTATCATTAAGACATCTACTTTGAAGACTTTCAAAGCTCAGAATTAAAAGGTAATTTAAAATCATATTCAAAATCATATATATGTTTGTGTCTCTGTGAAGCATTATCTTACCTACAGAGAAATGACCTTTGAGCTGGAAACTATTAGCCAGCACTTCCTTGGCCAGGGCAGTGGCAGCCCTTTCAAGTTCTGGACTTTTTTCTACACACAGAGCCAAAGTATCTAGAGCCAATTGGTAGTAGGTTGTCTTGGGAGTCCCAGTAGTTTCTGAAAAGTAAGCATGTTTATCAGTTACTTCCAGTATGGTCACAGAAGATATTTACCCTCCATCTATAACTGTTTGGAGGTTGAGTTCAAAATGAGGCAGAAATTGAAAACTACTTCTAAACAGTACTATTGGAGAAGGAGGGATCTGAAATCACAAATCGGCTATACTTCCATGGGATCCTCCTGAAATTTATAACCATAATGGTTCAGGATTCTAAATCACAAAAATACCCTTTTATCAACTAGCATTTTCCAGGTCTGTAGAAATCAATTGCAGAATTGCCAAGCTGGCATCAAAACTGAAGTCGTCTCATCTGGAAGATGTCCACATAGTTAGTGTATAGGGAATGATTGAGTTTATAGCTGCAGATTTTCCCCTCTAATGTGGAAGGCAGCATTCAGTCAAACAGACTCCCTGCCAATCTTTTATCTCCATTTCTAGCACTGTTGACTTTTTCTTTGCTTATCTCAATTTCCTCAACATTGTGTGGGAACCAGGGGAAATGATAAGAAGGGGCAGAAAATGAAGTCCCATTCTCCTGCTGCATGAGAGTTTATAATACTATAGGGAGAATATCTCAAATGGTCTATAAACCTCTCCAAGGCATAATTTATAATATTACCTACCCCACAATACTGACTTTTGTGTAAAGTGTCTGTGAGATATATTGCTGGAAACTCAGGATGCAAAGATACAGATATCAAATTGTTAAACTAGATTTTGTACTTTATGAGTTCTACTCTTTCTAGCACAGAACGTATCTTCAGCCTGAAGATATCTTCCCCACAAGTATATCTTCCCCACAAGTATATTACCGGTAGCACAACATCACCTTTTCAAGATCTTGAAAAGGTTTTGCTGTTTTCAGTAGGTGTTATGTAAAGTGTTGATTAACTGGGATATATAATGTGCTACATGGTGAAGTTTAGCTGTGGTGTCAGGTCTTTTGATTTTAATGATTTTATTGATACCATTTTATTTTTGAGTGGTGAGCTGCCCAGAATTTGGTTCATAATGAGTAGCTAGATAAATAATACTGTATAAATAAATAACTACATACATAATATTACAAAGCCATGATCTATTACCATCAGTATTGTAGATCAATTTTGCAGCTGTTATAAAAGTACATTTCCTTCAGAAAATTTATTTCTGCAGAATAAATGTGCGTGAAGATCAGAATGAATAGAAATTGTGAGGTATTGTATGTGGAGAACTGAATTCTGATGAAAATGTGCACTAACTAAGGGTTTAGTAAGGTTTGTAAGCAATTAAACTTGCATTTGTCTTTCAAATGCAGAAGAGAATATGTTGCTCATAAAAGGGACAAAGAACAGGTAATTGTCAACCTGACTAAGAAAATAATTATAGTATTGATTGATTATTTCTTTCCTGAGATAGATAGTTGAGTGCTAGTTTGTTGATGATCCTGGAACTGCTTGGAGCTATCTGAACTGCATAGATAACATTCCTAAAATACATGGACATTTCAATTCAACTGAATACCATCCTTGAAAGCCAATGGTGGGGGAAAGTACACAGACAGTTGGATTAATTATTCCTTTTGTTTTCTAAGTGAAAGGCAGGAATCTAATGCCCATTTGTCTCCTTACGGATATGCTTAATCTCTTCCTTTGTTTTCTCCTCAAGGACTTGGACCAGGTTGACATGTTTTTCTGGCGTGGTGACATCAGCAGGATTCTGACAGGCGGACCGAAGAGCTAGAACATAAAGGGCCACTTTGCCAGAGGTCATCTCTGCAAGAAGGGATGAGAGAGGACAAAGACTGAATAAGCAATGCTTCGAAAGCAATAAAGAACCCTTTCGCATCCTGGCTGGAAGTCTAGACTGCAGCCCAAAACATTTGGGAGAGCTGCTTTAAAATTGGGATATAATTGGACACCCTCTCTGATTCTTTTTCCTTGAATACATTGCAGAACCATGTGGTTGATATTTTAAAGGCAAAGTAGTGATAATATAAGATTTCATGGACTGGAGTTCCTGGTGTCAGATGCTCCTTACTGCAATCTGTGAAAGTCTAGACAGATATGGCTGAATTAGTACAGACTCACAGTTGTTAATATAATTTCAGCTCCAGGAAGAAAAAAAAACATGCTTCTAATCAAAACTGTTTTGCTTTTGTCATGAAGCTCTTAATTTCTTTTTTTATCATCATTAGAACCTACTGCTTTTATTCCATGGAAGGGATTTTTAGCTACAATTTAACCCACTCTCTTACATGGGAGCAGGCTTCTTTAGACTTTATGAAATTTCTGAGAGGACTATAAATAAATCAGTTGTATTTATGCCACCCAACAGACTGTGTGTGGTCTGAAAATTTATTTTAAATATGAGAGGTACAAATTATGAGGATTATGAGGACAATGTGGTCCCACATGAATGGAGAATGATGATCCAGAGTAGGTTTAGGGTACAAAAGTGTGTTACATACATACATACATATATACATACTATTGTATCCTATACTTAAAAAATAACAACTTTAAACCATGGAAGAATCACCAGTTAAAAGAGAAGTGAGAGTAAAAAGGGGCACCAGCCTGGAGTCACACCCTGGGAGGAAACATTATAAATCAGACTACCGAAGCCTTACCTACTGGTTCCCAAAGGAATGCAGTCTGGGAAGATTCTTTTAATACAGGTGATCAACAATAAAAACAAAACTGCTTTGGCCTATTCAAAAATTTGTTCTGATTCCTTGTGACAAATAATAACAGGGAAACATTTAGCAGATGAACTTTTGCCAGTGTGTACATATGACCATGATAAAAACTTTGCCAGTTAGTGGCTATTTACTACCAAGAAAAAGCTGACTGGCAATTATAGAAATAGAATAGGACATTTAATTTTATTTAATTTTGGGAAGTATATTGTGGTTAAAAGTAGAATGTACTGGTAAAAACAAAATCACAAAACTTCATGGTATTTTTCGCAATCAGGTTAGCTTTAGTAAGTTAGCTGGTTATTAAAAGTGACAGCTGAAAAACTATTTTTATGTTTCCCTCTTTACAAAATGGATCAAATGAAAAAGATCTGAACTGCTTCAGAAGTGGTTATAGAAACCAATTTATTTATGTGAAAGCTTCTCATTTCAAATATCGTACCTGTTCCAGCTGTTTCTTTTATCTGTCGCACCAAATGCATTATCACACTAAGGTTGTGATCCTTAGCCAGGTTCAAAGCAATCAGGATACTGGGGTCAGGTTTGCCCTGCAGGCTGGCCCAGTTTTCCAGTTGAGTCAGGATGCTGCTAACCAACCCTTGCTGATCATTTGGGACAGCTAAAATCAAGACAGCCAGAGATTTATCAAGAACAGCCTTTGTTCCTAGACAACTCTCATGTAACTTGTCAATGGAATTATAATTTAGCCTCAGATATTGTCGCTACAAGTAGTCCTTGACTTATTACCTCAGTTGGGCCCAAAATTTCTGTGGCTAAGCAAAACATTTGTTAAGTACATTTTGCTCCAGTTTACAACTTTTCTTGCCATACTTGTTAAGTGAATCACTGCAGTTGTTAAGTTAGTAACATGGTTGTTAAGTGAATCTGACTTCTCCATTGACTTTGCTTGTCAGAAGGTCACAAAAGCTGATCCCGTGATCCCAGGACACTGCAACCATCATAAGTATGAGTCAATTGCCAAGCATCTTAATTTTGAACACATGAGCATGGGGATGCTCCAAACCAGGGGTGGGATTCAACCGGTGTTACTACCGGTTTGGTGACTACGTTTTGCCCTGTGCGTGTGTGTAAAACAACCTTAGGCTGTGCCGCACAGACAGCTGAAAAGCACTGTGCACAGGTGCGCAGAGTTTGAAAAATCTCTTTTTCTCTACTTTTTCAACCTTAGCTGTGCCACGCAAAGCAACTGAGGTTGAAAAAGCAGGAAATAAAGGACAGGTAAGAGCCCAGGCGGGTGGGCGGGCCAAACAGTAGCAAACACAGAATTGGTTCTGTGTCTGCTGCTCTTCAGAGCTACTGGCTCTATACAACCAGGCAGAACCGGTAGCATCTCACTCCTGCTGCAAACAGTCATAAGTGCAAAAAATGGTCATAGGCCACTTTTTTCAGTGCCGTTGTAACTTCAGACAGTCAATAAATGCACTGTTGTAATTCAAGGACTTCCTGTATTACATTTTATTTTCTGTCCACCAAAAAGTTTTTGCCCGCTAGTGAGTTCTGTTATTACAACAAGGATAGCTTCAAATGCTATACATACAAGCTTAAGGTCCATTATTTTCATAGAAACTAAGATCAACAAAGATAATAGAGATTAAAGATAATGACAGATTGGGTTTTATCCAATATTACATTTTAATTACTTTTTTACAGAACTATTTCCATGAGCCAAAGTTGGCCTGACGTAAACGCCCTATGCATCAGTAATCCATGCAGTGCACAAATATTATAATGTTTCTAGGGCTGTAAAAGAGGTGCTTTGCACAGTACGGTAGTGCAAATGAAGCACTTATTTTCAAAATAACCCCCTAAGCAGGGGGTTGGACAAGTAGACCTCCAAGTTCCCTTCCAACTATTCTATTCTATTCTATTCTATTCTATTCTATTCTATTCTATTCTATTCTATTCT
>NW_020769474.1:686698-709243 GCF_900518735.1 Pseudonaja textilis | reverse complement strand
CTATTCTATTCTATTCTATTCTATTCTATTCTATTCTATTCTATTCTGTTCTGTTCTGTTCTTTTTCTATTCTATTCTATTAGGATAACAGAGTTAGAAGGGACCTTGGAGATTTTCTAGTCCAACCTCCTGCTCAGGCAGGAAATCCCATACCATTTCAGACAAATGATGGTCCAATCTCTTCGGAACACCTACAAGTTCTGGAGGCAAGTCATTCCACTGAGTAACTGTCAGGAAATTTCTCTTTAAATCTAAGTTGGTTCTCTCCTTGATTAACTTCTATCCACCGCTTCTTGTCCTGTCTTCAGGTGCTTTGGAGAATAGGTTGCCCCCTCTTCTTTGTGACAGCCCTTCGGGTATTGGAACACTCACTGCTATCATATCACCCATAGTCCTTTAGTATTTAGTATTTTTTTAGTATTTATTTGATTTGTCAATCGCTTACAAGATACAGGTATAAATATAAGGGTATAAGATACAGGTATAAATATAGTTTTGAATACATGAGATAGATACAGATACAGGTATAAATATAGTTTTGAATACATGAGATAGATAGATAGATTATAAGAAAAATAAAAAAACAATAGGACAGGGATGGTAGGCACGATTGGTGCGCTTATGCACACCCCGTACAGGCCTCTTAGGAATGGGGTAAGGTCAATAGTAGACAGTCTAAGGTTAAAGTTTTTGGGGTTTGGGGAAGAAACCACAGAGTCAGATAGAGTATTCCAGGCATTGACTACTTCTTTCCATTAAACTAGACATACCCAATTCCAGCATCCAAGTCTTTGCAAGGCTCAAGGCTCATTTGGCTGTGAAGATCAGTCAACAGATCTTCAAGAAGCATCAATCTAAGGAAGGCTAATCAAAGAGGAAGAGTGATTCAAAAAACTTACAGCAAGTTCCTGAAGAAATGGAAGCCGCATTGGTGACTGTGCAGAACACATACAGGATAATAGTGAAGAGGAACATTTTGGGATAGGAATCTGTGTTTGTCCTTTCTTTTAGGCCAGGTCTTCCTTGATGTGGTAATATTTTTGAAGTCAATGGTGAAAATGTGTTTTTCCCCCCTTTATATAGACTCCCTGCCAATCTTTTATCTCCATTTCTAGCACTGTTGACTTTCTTTGCTTATCTCAAATTTCTCAACATTGCCTGGGAACCAGTTTGAGTAGGAGATGCCAAAGAACAAATCTTTTCAGAGAAATTGGTGGGGCAGGTGTACATATTAGCAGAAGGAAGATGGCTAATGTAATTTGGCAAGATGTTGACACAATCTGCGAGAGAACAGCCACTTGCTAAGAAATCATTTGCTGAGCCATGCATCTAGCACATATTAATGGCTAGGAAGGGATACATTTCATGGAGGAGAAGTTGGGTTGAGAAAAAGGAAATAAAACTGAACTGGACCTGTCCTTCCGAGCTGTCTTGACAACGAAAAATAGCACTTGTATCTTCCACCAGAGTCCTGACTCCAAACTCTCTTAGTTTGGGTATTTGTAGAACGTGGTAGAAATTCTATAGATGAGGTGTATTATATGATTTAACCAAAAAAGCAGCCTATGGTTTATCCAAGAAGGGAACGTGAACCCAGCCTGAATATGTAGTATATCACCTCAATTGTCTCAAGAATGGAGGAAATGGCTTCCTCATTTAGGTAAGGAAATAGCTTATAGAGTTTCATTGGAAGAAGCCAAGGCACCTGCATGAGCTATAAATGAAGCCAATGAGAGGGCCCAGGACTTGGTTCTCACCTGAGAGAATTCTTGAGTAGTTGCTGTGAACAATGGAGAATTATCTAAGAACATGGGCTTTGTTGCTTTTAATCACTGCTGTTTCTACTCAGAACTCCTCAGGTAAATGCAGAGAGGGAATAAAACTTGGGAGAACTGAAAAGAAACTGCTTTGGTTGATTGCTTTTGATGTGCACTGTACTAATACTATGCCGTCAGAGGAACAGACTTAAATGTTCTCTTATTACAAAATGTTTCCCATTAGTAGAAAACTATATCAGTGCTATTATTGATGTAACAGAAGAGTTAACTTTTTTCTTTAATGTGCTCAAAATAGAAAACACCCAGCTCACCAGGCTAGTGAACCATTGTTGGGTTAGAGGAGAAAGTATATTTATTAGGACACCTCTCCAAGCTGTAAAAAGGGGAAACGTTATGGAATCTGCCTCAGAATTAAAAAGAAAACCTAATGGTTTTTAAAGTTTTGGACATTTTACTAGATTTTCAGATTTAGAGTCAGATTAACACAGTTGGAAGGGACCTTGTAGGTCATCTAGTCCAACCCCTTGCCCAAGCAGGAGACCCTAACCATTTCTGACAAATGGCAGTCCAATCTCTTCTTGAAAGTCTCAAGTGATGATGCTCCCACAACCTCCAAAGGCAAACTGTTCCATTGGTTGATTGTTGCTGCTCTTTCAGATCAATAGCAAGTCTTATTTGGAAGCCCTTAATTAGATTAGCTTGTGCAAAATAGATTTTCAGTTGCATGAAGGTTTGCTGAGTAAGAAGAAAGTGGTTGTTACTTTTTGTTTTTAAATGAACTGATACAACCCATAGATTCTGTGAGATAGAAGTAAAGAAACACGTAGTCCTTCAATTTATTTAGTGGAACTTTTTAAATTGAAGTTTGAATGGAATAATACCCCATATTGAGGATATGTAGGTTCTAAAAATATGTATTATCCGCAGCTAGCAAATAGCACTCTACCAGGTTTTGGATCCACCTTTGTGTGATTAAATTTTTTTTTTTTAAAGCTGGGCCAACGAGGATTAAAAGCCAACTAAAGATTAAAAAATAGAATCTACTTAAATGTCAAAGCACTGGGGCAGCTTTTGAATTCTCAAGAACTCCTTTGTCTAGAGCAGGGAAATCCAACCAGTTTTAAGAAGTGAGGACGCCAACTCCCATAATTCTTCAGGCAGCAAGTTGAAGTCTACAAGTCTGCTTCAGAGAACAGACTTTGGATTGCTTACAAAATGGCTAACCTGGCATATCATGGCTCATTTATGGAAAGGCAGTTGGACGAAACCAAGAAAAAGAATAGCTTGCTGAAGTATCATTTTCCATGGGAACCATGGAGTTTATAAACCTCACCCTACCTTTCTGAACCACCTCAATGCTCTGATACTTATTTCCCCAGAGATCAATAGATAAAGTCAGCAATAAATAACTTGGTCAAGAAAGTGAGCAAATGGGGGAATGGAGGAGTAATAATGACCAATATTATATTCTTCCCTCTCCTCCTCCAGTGCAAATAATGTTTTTCAGAGCACACAGTATTTTGATGTTAAAGAACACGCCCCCCCACACCATCTCTAATAAAAAGGACAGAAAGAGGCAGAGCAGAAAGAGAATAAAATGGATTATTTGTCCTTGGGTGTTTTCTGTCATTGTTAAATTCAATTCTACCCACACCATCAGAGTTAGATGTGTAACAGGCTGTCCTATTTATAAAATGGCTTGTAGAGTGAGAGGGCCAAGCAACATGGATTTTATTGCTCTTTTTAAAAAACTTTTTATATTTGATCATATAATGCAAACATTTTGTGCCTTAGCAACTAAATAATTATAACTTTCTAACTGCAAGATAAGAACTTTCTCAGGCTGAAATTATAAAGGTTAATACAGCTGTGTGTACTAACTGTTTCAATTGAAGACAACTGTATCTTTTTACAAACAACTCTATAGAATTCTTAATGTCTTTGGAGATATGCGCGCAAGGTAAATTTACAAACTCCTGGGACTGCAAACTACTGCAAACTACTGTCTTTTAGATTTAACATATTGTAATTAGTTCAGGGTTGACAGTTGGGTCAATTGAATAAGTCATAATTTAGTTAAGCATGGGAAAGTAGCATGACATGTGAACATGGGCACAAAATGGCCTGATAGGACTGTCAAATCCTCTAAAGTTGAAGTGGTGCCAACAGAGGAGGCATGCTGTGGGTCCCATCAGCCCATTTATTCTGACAGGCAGGGTCCAGGGGGAGAACCTTCCCTGCTGTTGCTCTTTCCCTCTGGAACATCTTCTCCACCCCAGCAATGGGAGGTTGGCCCCAACCCGCCTATTTTTCGTAAGAGGCTCAAGGTGTGGCTTTGCCAGTTGGTTTGGGGCCCCAGTGGGGGAAACAGTGCAATGGAAATGGTTGGTTGAATAATAACAGATCCCACCTGCCAACAACAAAAAATATACAGTATTTATGTTTTGCTCCTGACTCTTGGAGACATCTTGTGCTATTTGGTCAGAATTGATGTGAAACAAAATATTTTCAATATTTTCATTTCAGCCTGTTGCTCAAACTTATCTAGTTCTGTTTGAATCTTCTGGCTTTCTCATTTAAAGTATTAGCCATCCTGTCCAGCTTTGGATTATTATTCCATAATTCTTGGATTTGTCCTACAGAGATATACATTACTGTTGGGATAGTACTTATAAACTTACAAGCTAGCACAGTGTATACATTTCCTCTAGGAGTTTTAATTTAATTTTATTTAACACCAAAGCTCAAACAGCAAAGTGCAAATATAATCTAAAAGTTGACATTAGATAAAACAGTTTGGCATGTAAAATAATTGGTAAATATTACATAAAACATTTAAAACTCTCTCTTATTGATGTGTTACTAGAGAACTTGTTTTTATGCCATAGTAAAAATTTGTCTGTTGATGTTATAATTTTAGGATTTTTATTTGTGAGTAAAACTTTAACACATCCAGAAATGTCTCTGCCTGTCTTGATCTTAAAGTAGGTTTGATAACATCCTGCTGAAAATTCACAATACAACAAAATATAATCCATCTTGTGACAACTCTCAGAAACAACATAGACAGATTTTCTCTGTAACAGCTGCCCCCAACCTTTTGGGCATCAGGTACTGGTTTGATGGAGAGAGTTTTTTTCATGGACCAGAGAGGGAATGGTTTTGCATGCTAATCTGCATCCTGCAGATGGGGCTTCACAGACCAGTTGCTTACGTGCTTTCCATGGACCAGTGGTTGGGGACCCCTGCTCTATGATGATCCATTCCTGGTTTTTCAGGGTTTCCAAGGCAAACCTATCATAATTGTAACTGAGTCCACCTATCTTGCTACTGGTCATTCTCTTTCCTTCCACTTTTCTCAGTATTAATTAAAGCCTTCTCCAGAGAGTTAGGACTTTGCATAATATGTTCAGAGTAGGATAATTTGACCCTCATCATTTGTGCCTCCAGTGAGAAACCTGTGCTAATTTATTTAATGTTGCATATGTTTGTTTTCTTGCTGTCTGTGATATTTTCAGGAGTCTTCTCCAACACAAAAGTTCAAAAGCACCTATACAGTTATGGAAAAGGAATCAAACCTTCCCTAACATTCAATCTTCCCTTGTTCCTCAGTCCTAACCTCATAGACATTTCCAGGGCAAAAAGGTGAGAAATTACACTAAAACAAAAACTAATGAACTTGTCAAAGAAGGTGAACTTGGCCAAAGTGGGCATCCCATCCAGGCAAATATTTCTTATGTGAAGACAATGAGATGTCCTGGGAATCCCATTTTTTCTAAACACATCCCACAACTTTATATGACATAATCAAGGACTTTTCTATAATTAATACAGCACATAATGACTTCTTTTTCATGTACTTCGGCTTTCTCAATTATCCAGCGTGCATCAGAAATAATGTCTCATGTTCCTCAGCTTTTGTTAAAGTCAGTGTGAAATACACACACACATACACAAACACACTTCCCCAGAACAAAATCTGAGGATCTTTTGAAAGCTACCGTATAGCATATTTGATGGCAACACATTTAATCTGGCTTTTGAAAAGTCTGTTTTGTATCTAATTAAATGTAAACATATGGAACCGAAAAGTATATTTGCAATTTATTCCAAAAGTCACAGGTAAACATAGAAGTTTAGCCTTTGCCATTCTGTACTGAGTTATTCCTCATTTTTTTAATAATACAATGAAATGCTGATGTCATAACCTTAAAAACAAATAATCAGGGTCAATGCCGATATGATTAATCTTTTGGGTCACCTGTTTAAATCATGTATCTGAATCTATTTCACATAGCAATCCTTCCTTGTTTTTCAGAAACGTATTTGTGACCAAAACTTAATAATACTGTACATAGCCAGGTTGCTGTTCAAAGGACATTGTATAGTTTCCAAGGAAACAAGAGTTTGGAACATTACTTGGAACTTTTAAAGGAGATATTAAAACTTCTGCAATTGGTCTATGATATTCTTGACAACTGTGATTCAAATGGGAGCTCCATATAAAATTTGAGGTTTAATCTTTGCATTAAAAACTTGTATTGCTGGAGGGACAAATTTCTCCCCTTTTGAATAAAAATATTGAAGCAAAGCCACTATAGTAGTTTTAAATATTTATGATAACAAGAAGTCAGTAGGAAAGATAAAATAATCTGGATGATGGAAGCCGCAGTACCTGTAGACAGCAGACTAGAAGAGAATGAACTGGAGAAAATCACAAAATACAAAGATTTGCAAATAGAAATGGAATAACTGTGGCAAAAGAAAGCAAAGATAATGGCAACAGTAACAGACACCTTGGGTGGAATCCCAAAACAGCCAGAGCACCACTTGAACACCATCAGCATTGATAAAATCACCACCAGTCAGTTGCAAACAACAGTTTTACTTGGAACAGCTTATATCCTACAACAATACCTTCAGCATCATCAAACAACACCTGCTTTTCCCAGATCCTTGGGAAGCACTTGACACATTGATAAAAATGCCAAATCCAGCCTAAATATCTGGCTGATTGCAGCCAACCATAATAATTGATTAAATTTATATCCTGACCCGCAGCAATTTCGGATGATTTATAACTGTTAAAACATTTAGAAACAAAAAATGGTACAAAATGCAAAAACAGCGCTAAATAATAATGGCAAAGAAAACCAGAAAGGAATAGAAAGGAAGAAGGGGCCATTCACTGTTCTCTCCAAAGGCCTGGGTAAAGAGGCAGGTTTTAAAAACTATTCAAAATATCAACAGGGCAAGAGCTATTTGAATTTGGAGGGGACCTCATTCCAGAGGATAGCTGCTGCTACAGGGAAAGCACAGTTGCAGAGTTAAACAGATGGCATTGCTTAATCAATGGAATCTGGAACACACCAAACCTGCCAATTCAAACTGGCTGGGCAGATATGGTAGAAAATAGACAGTCCCTTGGGTAATCATGCCTTATGCTGGGTGCGTCACGCACTGGCTGTGCCCACCCCATTTTAATAAAGGAAAAAGTTGTGATTCGTCACATGACAACAATGTGATGCCATGAGTTTGACACCCCTGCTATGTGCTATGCAGGCCTTTATAGGTAGCCACCAGCACTATGAGTCATTCCCAGGAGCAAACAAGCCATCAATGAAGCTTGCAAAGCAGAAATGTTACATGGGCATACTAAAGCATGCCCGTCACTATCTACCCTGCTGAATTCTGGATCAGCTGAACCTTCTGGGCAGTCTTAAGGGCAGCCATATGTAAAACATGTTGCAGTACTCTAGCTGTGAGATGATTAGAGCACGAATAGTTGCCTGGAAGTCTTCCAATCTAGGAAAGGGTGCAACTGATGTACCAGATGAAGCTGGGAAAGCTGTCCTAATCCCATCTGCCTTTTGCTCATTGAACAAGAACTATCAGTCCACAAAGACCACCAAATTGTGCACTATTGTTGAATGGGGAAGTGCAATTCCATCCAAGGTCAAACTTGGAACATCCCCAAATCTGGGTGATTCACTCACAGCCACTCACTCTTGGCAGAATTGAGTTGGAAATTGTTCCTCTCCGTCCAAACCTGCACAGGTTCCACACACTGGGATAGAACTGTGACAGCCTTATTTGGCAGGCCTGGAGTTGAAAGGTATTATTGAGTATCATCAGTATATATCAGTGATGATATTGAGTCCCAAAGTGGCAGATGAGCTCATCCAACAATTTCATTTAAATGTTGAAAAGGAGGGGAGAGACAGTAGAACATGTGGCACCCCACAAGTAAGGGACTAGGGGATGATCTCTCCAACCAGCTCTTACTGAATCAGCCCACAGAGAAAGGAAGAGAGCCAAAGTAAAATGGTGCTCCCAATCCGCAACTCACAGATCCATCTCAGAAGGATGCCATGGTCAATGATATTGAAAGCCATTGAGAGATTAAAGAGTACAAGGGTGGATGCCCTATCACCATTCTGGTTCTGCCAACAGTTCATCAAATCTGTCTCAATATTAAATCTCAGCCTGAAACCTACTGAGATGGGTCAAGATAATTTATTTCCTCCAGAGTTTTCATCCTTGTCTGCAGATCCAACCAATGCCTCTTTCCATATTGCAATCACCACTTGCTCCATCAAAAAGGTTGACACTTCTGCATGGGTCATATCCCTGGAAACCCAGGAGGGACCTGGACCCAGTAAGCAGATATCTGAGCCGACAGCACAAAGATCCCTGTCCACTTCCTCTGTCCACTTGCTCAGAAGTCACTGTTTCAAATTCATCCCAAATCACAGCATTAGCCTGCTCTGCCCAGTCAGAATCCAAGACAGAGCAAATCTGATCTACTTTACCCACCAGGTAGCCTGAATAATCTTCAAAATGGTCCAGCACATGTTCTGCTGGGCCCCTCAATCAATAGGAAATAGGACATCCTAAATAGGGCCACTGAATGTGTTATATAGTCGGAGGACACACGAGGCAGACACGGAGCTGAAGGCTAACATCTCTTTATTGGAGCATAACAGGTTGCCGCGGCTGCCCTGGCTGGGCTGGCAGCCCAGAGGGTGACGACCCACGACGCCGTTTGGCAGCCACCTTTTATAGCCGCTGCCAAATGGCATCAACCAATGGGCGTGATCGGTGCTCCCGCCAGAAATGCGGACCAGACTGGGGACTGAAGTCAGGCAGGGACACAACACCCCTTCCCCCTAGCTAGGGACATGGCAGACCAGACTGGGAACTGCAGTTGTCAGGGACACAACACCGCTTCCCCCTAGGCTAGGGACATGGCTGACCTGCAAATCGGCTCCTAGTCCCAGGGGATAATGCGGACCAGACTGGGGCTGTAGTCAGGCAGGGACACACCCCTTCCCCCCTGGCTAGGGGCATGGCAGACCTGCAAATAGGCCCCCAGTCCCAGGGGATCCCCAGCTGGGGTAGCATCCTTTGCCGGTGGGCCGGGTCTGGCTGGGGGTGCTCAGTGTCTCTCGAGTTGATCGGGGCCTTCAGGGAGCGTTTGGCGTTGGCTGGGTAGACCGGAACCTGCAGGGAACCCTTGTCGGGGTAGACCATGGCTCTCGGGGTTTGACAGGTAGACCGGCTCATTGTCGACGGGTGCTTGGTAGATCGGGCTCTCGGGGCTTGACAGGTAGACCGGCTCGTCTCGGCAGCTTTTGGAATGGTGGCGTCTGTCTCCTCAGTGAGGGAGGCTTTGAACTTCGCGCTCTTGGTAGCGCCAGCAGCAGTGCCTGGCGGGGGGGTTTTCTCCTCAGCAATGGAGGCTTGAGCGTCGTGCTTTCGGTAGCGCCAGCGGCAATGCCTGGCAGGGGGCGTTTTCTCCTCGGCAATGGAGGCTTGAGCATCGTGCTCTCGGTAGCACCAGCGGCAGTGCCTGACGGGGGGGTGTTTTCTCCTCAGCAATGGAGGCTCTGAGCTTCGTGCTCCCAGTAGTGCCAGCGGCAGTGCCTGTCACCTCAGTAGTTGTGACTTCGAAAATCGCGCTCTGAGAAGAGCGTTTGTGGCTGCGCCTGTCAGGCGGTGTCTGCCTCCTCAGCTGAGGAGGCTTTTTGAATTTCGCGCTCTTTGTGAGCACCGGCGGCTGCGGTTTCAGCGCCCGTGACTTCGCTCTAGCGACTACAGCTCAAAAAGCTACAGAGGCTTTTTTGAATTTCGCGCTCTTTGTGAGCGCCGGCGGCTGTGGCTTCAGCACCCGTGGCTTCGCTCTTAGTGACTACAGCTCAAAGCTACAGAGGCTTTTTGAATTTCGCGCTCTTTGTGAGTGCCGGCGGCTGCGGCTTCAGCGCCCGTGACTTCGCTCTCAGTGACTAGCTCAGCTGATTCAGTCCGGTTGCCTCTCCTTTGTGCGATCCAATCCTCGTCGCCAGTGTTATATAGTCGGAGGACACACGAGGCAGACACGGAGCTGAAGGCTAACATCTCTTTATTGGAGCATAACAGGTTGCCGCGGCTGCCCTGGCTGGGCTGGCAGCCCAGAGGGTGACGACCCACGACGCCGTTTGGCAGCCGCCTTTTATAGCCGCTGCCAAACGGCATCAACCAATGGGCGTGATCGGTGCTCCCGCCAGAAATGCGGACCAGACTGGGGACTGAAGTCAGGCAGGGACACAACAGAATGGCTATCAGTAAATACAATAAGAGCAAAGAAACATTGACCTTTGCCGCTCTTCTCTTTATGAAATAATTCCTAAAATAGGCTCTTGCTTATGTCCAGTCAGATTCACATTGAGTCTTCCTCTAGCAATGTTTCAGGGATCTCTTTGGGGGGGTTCATCTCCACTGCAGCTTGGTAAAATTTTGCTTTCAAAATTATTGGTTTGCAGTGATGCTGTCAGGATGAAGCATGGTTAAATAAAATGCTCAGATAAAAACTTAACTGTTTTGCTTTGCAATACAAATGTTTGCCTCAATTGTGGTCTATTGAAAATTCAGGTAACGAATAAGATTAAGTACTTGGGGATACATTTGACAGCAAGATGCAGTACACTAAAAGAGAATAATTATATCAAACTTAAGCAGCAGATAGCGTTAGATTTGGCGAAACGGGAAAATATACAACTGTCATTAATAGGGAGAATATCAACAATCAAGATGAATATACTACCAAGAATTTTATTTTTGTTCCAAATAATTTCAATTAGGCTTGGAAAAGATTACTTTGAAGATTTAAATAAAATCATATTGAAATATATATGGCAAGAAAAGAAAGCGAGAATAAAGCTAAAGTTTTTGCAAGATTCTAGAATAAGAGGAGGATTTGGTTTGCCTAATTGGGAATTGTATTACCAAGCTTACAATTTTGATGTGGGTTAAGGAATGGGTAACATTAAGAAAAACTAGACTGTTGACATTAGAAGGACATGATCTATTGTTGGGGTGGCATGCTTTTCTATGGTATAAAAGGAACTAAATCACAGGGGTATTTTAGAAGACATTATATGTGGGAGTCTCTGTGGTTAAACTGGGAGAAGACTAAAAGGCAATGTTATTTGAAAATTCCAGTCTGGCTATCAACTATTGAAGCATTTTCTTATCCTATAATATATAAAAAGGAACAAACAGTTAGATAGGGTGAAATATTGAATGAAAAGGGTGAACTTAAATCTATACAAAGATTAGAGGAACAAGGTATAAAGATGAATTGGTTTTCATATGCACAAATACATTCAAGGTATGATAAAGACTCTAAAACAGAAGGTTTCTATGATAAACTGACTGATCTAGATAAGATTTTGACAGGTACTGATGAAAAGGTGATTAAAAAATTATAGGGATATTTATTAGAAATTAAACTAGAAGAAGAACAAGTCAAAGAAACAATGATTGCTTGGGGGAAGAATTTTGGATATGGGATTGATTTAGAGAAATGGCAAAAATTGTGGTCTCAAAATTATAAAATGAAAATGTCAACAGCATATAAAGAAAATTTGTATAAGATGTTTTACAGGTGGCATTTTCCCTCGACAAGAATAGCAAGAATGTTCAGGAACAAATCAGAAAAATGTTGGAAATGTCATCAGACACCTGGCTCATATTACCATATGTGGTGGACTTGTGCGGATGCTAAAAAATATTGGACTAAAATCCACACATGGTTGGAAAAAATAACAAAAAAGCATATAGATTTGAAACCAGAGATATTTTTATTGGGAATTTTACCTGAAATATATAGTAAAGAATTGAAATACATGATTGTAAATTTATTAACAGTGGCTAGGATTGTATTTGCTAAAAATTGGAAAAATGAGAAAATACCATCACAGGAGGAAATCATTAAGAATGCGCTGAAATGAGTAGATTGACATTTGAAATCAGAGAACAAGATGATAAACAGTTTTATAAAATCTGGGATCTATTTTATCAATGGTTAGAAAATAAAACATGGTAATGAAATATGTAGATTCTTAGAAAATAATAAATATATAAAGATGTATTCTTATATCAACAAAATGATTGTAGGATAGATTTGAGATGATAATATGAACTGTCACAAAACAATTTAAGTAAAATATGATTATTCGTAAAACATGAATGAATAAAACTATAGTCAAATGATTGATTAACAATGATTTTAATGTATTTAGTACTTGATTGAAAATATGAGAATATATACAATGTAATTGTAATTGAAGACTACCAAATGGAAACACAAAACAATTTGTAAACCAACCAGCACACTGTATGTATATATATGGAAGATGGTTTGATGTTTTTATGTTTTGTTTGTCTATGTTTGTCTTAAAAATGAATAAAAATTAATAAAATAAAATAAAATAAAATGCTCAGATAAAAACTTAACTGTTTTGCTTAGCAATATAAATGTTTGGCTCAATTGTGATCATAAGTCAAGGACTTAGCTGTACAAATCTTGTTAAACAAAAAGGCTTTTGCTTTCTCCTTTTCCCCAGGCCATGCAGAAGATTGGTTAATTTGTCCTTAGCAGCACCAATACAAACAGCGGCGGTATGCTACTGGTTCGGCCTGGTTCTGCTGAGCCAGTAACAGTGATGAACAGCGGAGACCAAACCAGTTCTCTCTGCTACGCTGCTGTTGGCCTCACCCACCTGCCCAAGATCCCATACTCACCTTTATCTTCTGCTTTTGAAGCGCAGCTGCTTTGCGCGGCACAGAAGAGTGCCGTACGGCAGCTACTGAAGTGACCGGGAGAGTGCAGACTTGCAGGAGGTGAGTTGGAATGCCTCTGCACCTGTGCAAATGCCCCTGTGCCTGAGCAAAGTGCGTGTTTGGTGCGCTCGTATATGCAAAGTGTGTGCACACACACACAAAGCGCACCCAACAAGCCGTGCCCACCGAACTGATGGTAAAGGTTTTTGAATCCCACCACTGAATATAAACATGTTTTCTCCTTTAAAGCCAACAGCTTTTAATGGCAGCCTCAAGATGTATAAACATTGGAATATTACCAATTATGTTAAGGCAAATTCTGATGAATAGTTGTGGGTTAGCTCAGGGCTATTTTTGTAATTCACTTTTTCTGTTGGTTTAAGGTTGATGTTATTTTTGGTATATGGTAAATCATTTTGTGTCTTTTGAAATGGGACAACATCGAACTGGCTCAATAAATCAATGTCTGAGGTGTTGCATTTCTCCCTTTAGAGGGCAATCTTCTCTTTGAACAGCTGTTAGAAAAGACAGGGTGCATTTGAAGACCGGAGTTAAAAGCAAAGACAGATGTTTGTCAGCAGTAAGTTAGCCAAAGTCTTCT
The DNA here is from genome assembly GCF_900518735.1 of Pseudonaja textilis. Next base: position 695,761 of record NW_020769474.1, on the reverse strand, counting down.
CCTTTCCGGTAAGATCTATTCATTTATGTATTAGGAATCTATGCATTTATTTAGTAAGATGTATTTGTATTTCAATTATATTCATATTATTTAAATTAGTACTCATATATGTAAGTCAGCTTTCCAAGTACTTGAGTGCCTTTTTATTCCGATTGTTTCAGCTAGCCTTTGGGTTCTATTCATTTAACTGCATTTTGTATGCCTATCTTTTCTTTCCCTATGCTGAATATACATAGCAGCAGATAGCAACATCTGATTAAAAACATTGGCAGGTTTCTTTCCAAAATAGAAGTTTTTATTAGTGCTATACTGTCTTGTAACCTACGTTTGCCTAGCAAAAATGATTTACTTTGTGAATGTGAAAGAAATCAATACTTTACTGATATAGACTTGAACCCCACTTCTTTATTATAGGTAATAGTTTAGTATCTACTGAAGATGGCCACAATTTCCTCATTATCTTTTGGTTTGTAGCTGCCAACACCTGCAAAGATAAAAAACATGATGTTGAAAAGTAAATCATACTCCATACATTAGAGATAATTGTAAGTCTTAATATGTGTAGATGTTTGAAAACCAGTATTACATTAGATATATGCAGATACTCTGCTGCCTTGCATACCTGGCCACAGCCACTCATGATGATGAAAAATAGTATGCATACAGTAATATCACAATACAACTCCACTCTTTCATAGTTGCTTCCTGATACTAGATGCAAACGTAGGATTTGAGTCATGAAGGCTCAATTGCCCTGAACTTCCCCCGCAAAGGATGCCTAAGCTGCAGCTGCCATTTAAGCCCCCAAAAGATAGAGCTGCTTTAGAGAGTAGAAAACAAATTCTATATTCACATTTCCAAGTGCACTAAATAGGTAAAATCTGTATATTTATGTCCTCTGTACACCTTGCCCTTTGGGAATTGTGCATTTGAGTAAGCTCTCAATTAATTGCAGCCCTTGGAAATCTTGTCTGGGGTCAAAAGTTAAGTAGAGACAAAGCTGATTAGTTTCTGGTTAGGCTATTTCTAGGTCATGCCAGTACTGTAGTATAGACCGAGAAGTTGAAAGCTTATTCCAGGAGAGGACAAAGACACATAATTTCAGTGTTTCACTGAAAAAAACTACCTAGATATATCTATAAAATAATGAGGAGTTGAGCTCAACTTGAAGACTATGCCATCTTAACAGGCATCAAACTATTATTTTGGGCTTGTTGATTATTATTGTCCTATGGCTGCATATTCATTAATAAGTTAATCATAATTAAGATATGTGATTAAGGCCGCAAATATCTGGAGGAACTATGTTGTATCTTTCAGCACTTTCCTCCTTCTCAAGAAAATGTACCTTGTTCAAGGGGTGTTTTGCCACTGAGGAACTGCCAGTAAGTCTTTTTATTGGTGCTGCCTTGGAGGCCATTGATAGAGGTGACCATGGGGCCCCAAGAAGTCTCCTCTGTTTGAAAGCTGCAAGATGCCAAATTCATTAAAATGTAACAAGAAGGAAGGATGAATACGAAAATGGTGAATTATATCGTAGTAATTTAAATTCAAATACATGCACAAGAAATCTTAAAAGCAAATTAATTTCAAAAATTAATAAAATAAGAAAAACTGAATGAAAAAAAGATCAGGCATATTATAGGTGAAAATATTTAGAATCTATAATGAATCTACCAGGAGTCTATTTACCTGAATTCACTTGCATTAAGTTGTTTAGCTGCTTCCAAGACAGCAAGCAGTACAGAACCCTTTGGCACTTTCACAGTTGTGGAATACTCAAAATAAGGTTGTGTTAGCTTATTGATTATAGTATAATGCACTGTTACTGCAAAGAAACAGAAGAGAAGGCAGGTGAAATAACTCATTACACCCTTAGCATCCAATGCCAATCCTAGGCCTGAACAGTTTTGATAAGGGATAGCCAATAACATGAGCTGAGACTTGGAAGCACAAATTGGCATCCATCTGAAGATGCTTAAAATGTGACTATTGCTAGCAGCTGCAGTTGATTTTCATCACTATGGGCGATCCATTCAGCAAAAGTTGCAAATCCATAACAGTGAATTAAATGGATCATTCAAAAATAGACAATCCTCAGCCCCACAACACGCTTTTTGGTGGGCGGGGAGGAGGATTCGGGAATTAAATGCCAGTTAGAATCAAGCTATGTGAAAGTAGCATAACTTTGGTAACATCACTTTGTGGATTGTGTGATTATTCCCAATGTCATTGGACACTAAATGGCATAACTCTGTCCCCTTATTTTCATCTCCAGCCTCCATCATTTCCTTTCTTTCAGCATAATTCCGGTGTCTCCAAGATAATCAATAACAGCAAAACTGTACGCGTAGTGATGGGGAATGTGGACCAGAGGTGGTATTCAGCAGGTTCTGACCTGTTCTGGAGAGAACCAGTAATGGAAATTTTGAATAGTTCAGAGAACCGGGAAATACCACCTCTGGGACTTCCGGTGGCAGGACAGGGGTGAAAGGAGGTGAAGAAGACTCTTGCGGTCTTCAAACACCTTTTCTGGCGCCAGGAGCGACCCCCCCAGGGATACACGAACCCCGGAGAGGTTCATGTCAACGTGGAGAACCTCGAGCAGTAGAGTGGGGAAGGCAACCCCCCAACAGCGAAGAAGAAAGCTCCCGAGCCTGGCGTGGAAGAGTAAGCTGTCATTCTATGGCGGCTTCAAGTCCGGTCTACCACTTAGGTGAATAAGCAAAGCAGTAACAGCCTGCGAGGTCGAGAGTAACAGGAATTGAAAAACTGTTATATAATTTGGAATCTTTGAAAACTGAAGAGAGCAGAATGATAAAAGAATGATAGCGGCGTAAAATCTTCTTTCCTGGTTGTGATCAGCACTTTTAGAAGTCGGACAGAAAGCAGCCAGAAAAGTGGCTGGGAAAAAATGAAAGGGCTATAAGGGAGAGCGGAAAAGCTTAAGCACAAGAGTGAAAGTGCAGATTTCAGCCTGTGAAAGAGAAGCTCCAGGGAAAGAGGAAGACTGTTAAAACCAGGAGATCAGAGGTCCGGAATTTGTGAGGGGCTTCATCTGACTTTCGGGTCTTTTCTTTTCTTTTCTTTTTAAACAAGTTTTATTGATTTTACAAACAAACAAACAAAACAAAACATCATTAAACATTAAGAACATAAAACCTCTTTCCATTGTAAATCTTTACAAGGCAGGTAACATATTGTTTTATATCACGTACTTATAATTTATCCCATTTCCATATAAACACGTAAATTCCCTTTACCAAATTCCACATTGTTTCTCTTTAATCATTATTCAATCATATTTCCTTTCTAATTTATCTGCTATTCAATCATCACATTTATATTTTCCTCTGGCTTGTTTATAATTATTCTCATCTAGTCTTCCTCTGAGATTTTATTATTTAATTCTTAATTAAACACACACACATAAGACGTAAACATAAAAACATAAAACTTTCTTCTAGAAAGTAACTTGGCCCCAGATTACCTCTTTTTGTATGGACTTCAATTGAATTCATGCTCTTCTTATATACCATTACCTATCTTGTTTACCATTCTATATCTATTATATAACTCCTCTCCACTTTTGCCTCATCTTAATTCTGTTTTATATATTTAATCTTGCTTTAAAGAAAAATATTTTTATATCTTTTGTCCATTTCTCCATTTACATCTGTCTCATTTCCAGTTTAAAAAAGAATAGTTTCCCCTGGAATCACTAATCGGAGTATGATGCCTTTCTATCATTCCCCTAAATTAAAATTTAAAATAACACCTAAATCCCAATCAGATTCTGCTTAGTACATTCTACTATTTCAGAAACCAATACTACAATAATAAATCCATAACAGTCAGCACATTAATCCATTAAACTCTATATTTAAACTAATATTTTAAACATTCCCTTTAGTATTTTATTAAAACTTAATATCATTCATTATTAAACATTTTAAAGTTATACCTTAATATTTTAGTTTTTTATTAGATCTTAAAAAATTCTGATTATCTACTTATAATACAAATACCACTATTACAATATCATGTGTATTTTGCAGAATCCCCTTTTTTTTTTTAAAAAAAACCCATACTTTACCCATTATCCCTAAAAAAAAATTTCTTTTCTCCATCTTGTTTTATACCTTTGTAACTTTTTTCCCCCTTTCCTTCTTAGCCCGCCTAAACTTTTTACCCACTCCTCTCCAAACCTCTGCCTTCTTGGTTTCCCCTTTCTGTTGCATTCCTCTTTCCTTTTGCTTTCTAGCATTCTGTTGTTTTTGCATCTTCTTTTTCTCTTTCATAAATATTTTTTTATTTCTTAAGTCCTTCCTTTTCGCTCCTCTCTTTCTTCTTTCTTTCTTAGTCACACCGTTTAGTTCATTAAAAATGGCTTCTTCTTCCTCGGCTTCTTCCAGCTGTTGTTTAATTTGCTGACACATGACAAGCGCCATATCTAGGAAACAAAGGGCTTCTCCCATAACATCTTTGCCTTCTTTCCTTATTTTTAAATATTGTTTTTTTAGTTCATCAAGAGATAGAGCCATTTTGAACTGTTTCTTCTTCTCTTTCTGTATCCTCTTTTTATTATTAAGCCAATCAGTTATTTTCAAACTTAAAACAGTTCCTAAAAGTCCCAAAATCCACAGTCATCAAACAGTCCAGGCAGAGTACTAGCTTCTTCTTTTTACAATTTCTCTTCTAGGGGTAAAGTCAAATTAGGGAAAGAAAAAACATCCAATCTGTGCTTTAAATCTTTTTTAGAATTAATTTCTATTCTCTTTATCTTCAAGGCATCTCCTCCAACGAAGTCTTAGAGTAAAAAAAATTTTTTCCCAAGCCTCTCCCTTCCCACTTATAACAAAGGAGTTTAGGTTTTACCTTCTATCAAAAGGCTGGTTTCCCTTGACCATTTGTTAATTCCATAAGGGAGGGAGAGTAACTTCCCCTTTTCGTCACTTTTCTTCGCAGCTGAAAACATCAATCGGGAACATTGTAGTGTCCAAGCCAATACTTTCCCAGGTGTTAAATATGTCCTTAAGGTCCCAGTTCAACCAAGAAAAAACTTTTGTTTTAAAACTCCTTCTTCTTCCTCCTGCGCATTCTTTATCCAGTTGCCGGCTTCTTTATGGTGGCCATAAAGACCGCCTCTCCACCATCTTGAGAGAAGGGGGTTATTGCCGGCTGGGGGGGGTTGCAATACCCCTCAACCCCTGTCCGGATCCCCCCTTTCTTCAGCTGCCCCAACAGGGCAGCCTTAGCCTCCAAATCCGTCAGGATCAGAGGCACCAAGGCAGCTAGCACAGCAGGGATCGCAGAGAAAGCGAATCCCTGCTGTCACCGAAGCCGACAAACCGGAAGTGTCTTTTCTTTTTGACATTACTTGAGAAAAGGGAAGCGACGGAGGCGAAAGAATTCTGGTATCGATCGAGTCTTATGAATCCTCAGATTTGAGTACAACACGACTATTACATCTATTTAATACCATGGAGAGGACAGACTTGAGTATTGCATTGGACTGTGGAAGATTTGTATGTTGAATTAAAAGTGGCAAGGGAAAGAAAGAAGAAGAAGCAAGAGGAACTAGGCAGAGACAAACAGAAGGCTGGGAAAGACGGTTTTGGGACTGAAGATTAGTCAGCACATTATACCATTTGCTGATTGGAATGCTGAAAAGAACCTTCTAGCTGGAAGATGGTTTATTAACTTACCCAACTTGCTTCTTTTATTACGTGGTACTACTTAATATCACTATTTTGGCACTATTTTCTCTTTAAGATGAATCCCTTGCTTTTTGTTTGTTGATTTTCTGAAGTTGAGCTAATCTCTCTCTTACCTTTCCTCTCATTATTTTGTCCCCTGCCTCCCTATTGTATTTTCTAAATAGCTTACATAATCTTATTTATTTGGGAAAAAAAAGAAAGAAAGAGGGGGGCATATTATCCTTATAGAGTTAAGTGATTACTGATTTAAGTATTAATAGTAAAGAGGGAAAAACTCTGTTGATATAAACTATTTATAAACTATTTAGACTACTTAAGATATTTAAGATTAATTCCTTAAAGTGTTAATTGATGTACTATTGTTGACCAATTTTCTTATTATATAGACTAGAATATTGTAGTAAATACCTATTTATAATATAGGGGAAAAGATTGTTGAGCGAGATATTTAATTGAAATATGAGAATAGACTCTTAAATACAGGACCCAAACACTGAATGGTGATTTGGGATAATATATCTAAAATTGTGCATCAACAAAAACAAATACTTAGAGAGATGGCATCCACGACAACTATGGCCCTAAAAACAGGAAGGAAGGCTACTCCGACCCTATTGACTACGTTGACACCCACCCCACCAACAACTCAAAAAACTATCGAGGAGTCCCTAATGGGGAAAAGCAGCCTAATGTCCCCAACATTAATATACAAAGTTCCTTATTATCCTTGCAGGAAGCTATATCTAAAATGCAAGAAATGATGATCAAAAATCATAATGAAACTAGAGCAGACATAAGCAAACTGAAAGATGAGATGGGGAAACTGAAGGCTGAAATGAAAGCAGATATATCGAAGGTGGAGGGAAAGATAGGGTCCCTACAGCAGGCCATGGAGAAAAATGAAGTTAAAATAAAAGATATAGAGAGTAGAACAACACGCATGGAGACTAACTTTGAAAGGATGGATGAGGAATTTAAAAATGTACTTAGAGAAATGGAAGACTCACTGGTTCATCTCGAAATGGACAAAGCAATGGCGTATTTAAGGTTCCAAAATGTGGCCGAAGCAAAAAACGAAGAATTGGAACATTTGATGGCAGAAATATTGGCTGAATGGTTAGGAAAAGGAAAAGATGACTTAATTAAAGAGTTTGATGAGGTATATAGGGTTAGCACAAGCTATGCTAGATGCAATAACTGTCCAAGAGAAATCCACATACACTTCTCTAGGAGATGTGTGAGAGATTTAATTTTGAAAATGTCTAGGGAGGAAACAATATCGTATAAAGGTAGAGAAATTACAATTTTAAAACAAATTCCAAAGTAAGTGAGGACTATAAGACAAGATTATAAATTTCTAGCCAATGATTTAAATAAAGAAGGAATCCAATTTAAATGGCTAATCCCGGAAGGAATGTTAATTACGTGGAAAGAGAGGAAAATCAAAATAGAATCAATAGAACAGGCCCAAGACTTTTACCAACAGCTCATGGATACGGATGGTCAATACACTAAAGAAGAACTTAAAAGGAGACCACAGGAGGACCACTATCATCACAGAACCCAAAAGGAACAACTTTCCCCAAATTCAGGAAGTGATAAACCACAACCTGGGAGAGATGAGCAAATCCCACAACAACAACAAGAAGAGAATCGAATCATTACTAGGCAAAAATCTAAACAGACATAGATAAATGGTGGAGGGGAAGAAGTTGCTCTCCATCAATATAAATGGTTTAAACTCAATATCAAAAAGTAAAAGGATATTTTCAAAACTTATTCGACAAAACACTGATACAATATGTCTTCAAGAAACACACATTTTGAAAAATGATGAAAGACATCTAATTTGTCCGAAATTAGGGAAACTCTTTACGGCACCAGCCGATAAACACAAGAAAAAAGGAATTGCAATTTATGTAAAACAAGATGTAAAGGCAGAATTAACTTGGTCGGATCCTGAAGGAAGAACTCTGGTTATACAAATTTGGATAAACCATATCACATTTTTACTTGTAGCAATCTATGCCCCAAATGAAGACCAAGGGAAATTTTTCAAACACCTCCACCAAAAAATAATAGGCTTTGAAAAAAGGAACATCTGCTTGATTGGTGATTTTAACTCCATTGCAAACTACCAAAAAGACCATAGTAATATGGAAAAAAATAAGAAGGGGAAAAGAGAATTTTCTATGGCATGTAAGGAAATGACGAAAGAGTTACATTAAAAAAATTTATGGAGGGAACAGAACCTGGAAGAGAAACAATTTACATACTATTCTAATCCACATAAAACTTGGACTAGAATAAATATGGCTTGGAAGGATTTGGAATTGGCTAATGAAATAAAAGAAATTAAAATTCTACCCATGAGTGGGCCGACCATAACCCAATACAGCTAAGTTGGAGAGACAGGAGAGGAATAAAAAAAATATGGACGCTAAATACCCAATTAGTAAATGAAGAAGAGTATACCAATAAGTTGAAAGAGGAGCCAAACTATTTCCTAAAATAAAATAATAATGAAACAACTTCAAAACAGAATATTTGGGATACAATGAAAGCAATTATAAGAGGTACAACAATTTCCTATAATGCTATGAGAAATAAGAGAGCTTATGCCCGACAAAACGAATTACAACAACAAATCAAAGACTTAGAAATACAATTACAAAAACCCCCTAAGAATCAAGGAATACAAAACCAGTTAATATTAGCCAAACATAAGCTGAATTTAACTGAACAAGATAAAATAGAAGTTAGTTTGAGAAGGTCCAAACAAACCTACTTTGAGCATGCTAACAAGCCAGGAAGATGGTTATCTCATAAACTTAAAAAAGAAAAAGAAAAGAGACTGATACAGCAACTAATGGATGAGAAAGGCATACTGTTGTGTAGTCGGGAGGACACAGGAGGCAGACACGGAGCTGAAGGCTAACATCGATTTATTGAAGCATAACAAGTTGCCGCGGCTGCCCTGGCTGGGCAGGCAGCCCGGAGAGCGAGAGCTGCCCTGGCTGGGCAGGCAGCCTGGAGGGCGAGAACTGCCCTGGCCGGGCAGGCAGCCCGGAGGGCGAGAACTCTTGCGAGCGCTGCTCCGTTGGTCCGCTCTCTGCTTGGCTGGCTCTGCTCGACAGCCAGCTTTTATAGCCGACTGTCAAATGGAGCCAACCAATGGGAACGGCTGGTGTTCCCGCTCAAACAGCAGACCTGGTTGGGGACCCCAACCAGTTCCAAAGACATAACGGAAACTGACAGGGACACAACACCCCTTCCCCCTTAGCTAGGGACATGGCAGACCAGACTGGGGACTGTGGTTAGGCAGGGACACACCCCTTCCCCC
>NW_020769474.1:646457-681268 GCF_900518735.1 Pseudonaja textilis | reverse complement strand
CGAGCTTCGTGCTCTCGGTAGCGCCAGCGGCGGTGCCTGGCAGGGGGGGCTTTTCTCCTCAGCAATGGAGGTTCTGAGAGTCGTGCTCTCGGTAGCGCCAGCGGCAATGCCTGGCGGGGGCGTTTTCTCCTCGGTAATGGAGGCTTTGAGCGTCGTGCTCTTGGTAGCGCCAGCGGCAGTGCCTGGCGGGGGGGCGTTTTCTCCTCAGCAATGGAGGTTCTGGGCTTCGTGCTCCCAGTAGTGCCAGCAGTAGTGCCTGTCACCTCAGTAGTTGTGACTTCGAAAATCGCGCTCTGAGAAGAGCGTTTTGCGGCTGCGCCTGTCAGGCGGCGTCTGTCTCCTCGGCTGAGGAGGCTTTCGAACTTCGCACTCTTTGTGAGCGCCAGCGGCTGTGGCTCCAGAGCCCGTGACTTCGCTCTAGTGACTACAGCTCTTAAGCTACAGAGGCTTTTTGAATTCGCGCTCCTTGTGAGCGCCGGCGGCTGCGGCTTCAGCGCCTGTGGCTTCGCTCTTAGTGACTTCAGCTCAAGCTACAGAGGCTTTTTGAATTCGCGCTCCTTGTGAGCGCCGGCGGCTGCAGCTTCAGCGCCCGTGGCTTCGCTCTTAGTGACTTCAGCTCAAGCTACAGAGGCTTTTGGATTTCGCGCTCTTTGTGGGCGCCGGCGGCTGTGGCTTCAGCGCCTGTGACTTCGCTCTCAGTGACTAGTTCAAGCCACAGAGGCTTTTTGGATTTCGCGCTCTTTGTGAGCGCCGGCGGCTGCGGCTTCAGCGCCTGTGATTTCGCTCTCAGTGGCTAGCTCAGCTGATTCCGTCCGGTTGCCTCTCCTTTGTGCGATCCCATCCTCGTCGCCAGTGTTATGTAGCCGGAGGACACACAAGGCAGACACAGAGCTGAAGGCTAACATCTCTTTATTGGAGCATAACAGGTTGCCGCGGCTGCCCTGGCTGGGCTGGCAGCCCAGAGGGCGACTTCTCCGGGCTGGCTCTGCTCGACAGCCGGCTTTTATAGCCGACTGTCAAACGGAGCCAACCAATGGGAGCGGCTGGTGTTCCCGCTCAAACAGCGGACCTGGTTGGGGACTCCAACCAGTTCCAAAGACATAACAGAATCTGTCAGGGACACAACAGGTGGCATGCATTTTTATGGGAAGTGGGGAAAACTAAACAGTTGTACTTTCATAGACACCTTATTAGAGATTCATTATTAACCAACTGGAAAAAAATATGCAAAAAACACTATTTAAAAATTCCGATTTGGCTTTCAACAATGGAGGCAATGATACATCCCAACAATTTGGATATAATGAAAATGATTAAATATAAAGATTTATTAGACCCTCTAGGAAAATTAAGAACTCAACAGGATTTACAGGAACAGGGATTTAAAATTGACCAATGGTTATACATACAAATCCATAGCAGATACAAACAAGATATCAAAGAGTTTGGAATCAATAGCAAATTACAATATTTAGATAAAATCTTATTAGGATCAAATAAAAAGAATATTTCTAAATTTTATAAATACTTATTGGAGGTAGAATTAGAGCAAGAGATAGTGAAAGGGAACATGATAGCGTGGAGCAGGAATATTGGAAGAAGCATTACATTAACAGAATGGGAAAAGATTTGGAATAGAAACATCAAGATTACGAAATCGGCAGCGTACAAAGAAAATATATATAAAATGTTATATAGATGGCACTTACCCACTTCGAGGTTGGCGAAGATGAACCCTAACATGAGTTCAAGGTGTTGGAAATGTAAAAGCACTAAAGGAACTTTTTTCCACATGTGGTGGTCTTGTAAAACTACCCAAAAATTTTGGCAAAAAATCAGAAAATAGTTGGAGGAGATAACTAAAGAACAAATAGACTATAAACCAGAGTTCTTCCTGCTAGGGATCTCTGATAGATATCTATCCAAGAAGACAAAATATATAATAATCCATATTCTAACTGTGGCTAGATTAGCGTTTGCTCAATGTTGGAAATCACCTCCTACACCTACAGAGCAAATGGTCATTCAGAAAATATGTGAGTGTGCTGAAATGGATAAACTAACTATAGCTCTAAAAAACAAAGAGTCCTCAACATTTTACAACAACTGGGATTCTTGGTATAATTGGCTTATACAGAGACAAATTGTGTAAATGATATAGAGTAACTTAAACATAATGGAAAAGAGGAGTAGATCGGATATGACGAAGAGAAATGATCCTTACAGACTGTCACAAAAAGATATTGTTTGCTTTTAATGTACTTTCTTACTCTATTCCCCTTCCCCCACCCTTCCCCCTTCTCCCTCTATATTCTTTCTTCCCCCCGCCAACCGGCCCCTATCCGGTTTGTTAGGCTGGGTGTTTTCTTTCTTTCCCTTTAGCCATTTTTTCTATTCTGTAAATGTACTGTTGATAAGTTTTTAAACTGTAAATTCAATAAAATTTATTTTTTTAAAAAAAGAAATACCATCTCTGACTGGAGATTTTACCATATCCTCCCCCTGCCACACCCACCAAACCACGCCCACAGAACCGGTAGTAAAAAAATTTAAATCCCACCACTGATGTGAACCTATAATACAGAACTCATGACTATCTCACTAGCCAAACCTGCTGTTTTTTCTCCTTGAGAGAACAAGGGAAGTGCCAGAAGAGTTTCTTTCCACTGAAGAAGCTGCCTTACCAGTTTCGGAGCTGCAGGTGAGACCCCTGACATCCAAATATGTTTTGTCCACCAGAGAAGGTAGGATCTGAGAAGCAGCAGCTGGAGTGCTAAAGGCTCCCTCGGTGATCTTACTCAGCACTTCATTCAGGGTCTTTGGGCAATTCCATGCATTAGCAGAGTAGAACTCAGAAGTAACACTGAGAGCCTGGAAATTGTTGAGTGAGAGAGAGAGAAGAAAGAGAGATGCTCAGTAAATTCAAAGGGATAAAGACCAGATTGCTGGGTTTTCATCCCTCCCAAATAAAAGGTCAGATGTACCTGCATTGCAAGGCCAGTGCTATAGACATTTCCAAGGAGGCCATTAGACTGCTGTTCATTAAGGATTTGCTTTGTGATGTGGGTTAAGGCTGCTGTAACAGTTCCTGTAATTTTGCTCTGTTGAGGTGAGATCTTTCCTTCATACACACAGAAGAGTCCCAGATTTGCTACAGCAGCAGTATCTGTGAATTACATCAGACAAGGGATTGAGCAGTGAGGAGAAAGTCATGAATATTTGCCAATCTAGGAAGAGTCATGGTTCTCTTTGGTATAAAAGTGCTGGGCAATAGCAGATATCTGAGATTAGCAGGCCAAATTGGAAAAGGCCGTTTATTACAAGGTCCAGCCTGTTTGCCAGGATCATTACCGGGTAACATTGAAAGTGCTATCCTGAGGTACTAGGAAGCTCAGAATAAAAAGGTAATTTAAAATAATATTCAAAATCATACATGTGTTTGTATCTCTGTGAAGCATTATCTTACCTACAGAGAAACGACCATCGAAGTGGAAACTGTTATTCAGGGCTGCCTTAGCCAGGGTGGTGGCAGGATTTTCTAATTCTGGACTTTTTTCTACACACAGAGCCAAAGTATCTAGAGCCAATTGGTAGTAGGTTGTCTTGGGAGTCCCAGTAGTATCTGAAAAGTAAGCATGTTTATCAGTTACTTCCTGTGTGGTCACAGAAGATATCTACCCTCCGTCTATAACTGGAGGTTGAATTCAAAATGAGGCAGAAATGGAAAACAGTAATATTGAAGAAGGAGTGATCTGAAATCACAAACCAGCTGTACTTCTGTGGGATCCCCATGGAATTGATAACCATAATGGTGCAGGATTCTAAATCACAAAAAAATAATCTTTTATCAACTAGCATTTTCCAGATCTGTTCCAAATCAATTTCCAAATTCCCCAGCTGGCATCAAAACTGAAGTCTACTCATCTGGAAGATCTCCATTAACCTAGTGCATGGGATGGTTGGGTTCGTAGCTGCAGATCTTCCCCTCTAACTTGGAAGCCAAGTTAGATTCAAATGCAGGGGAAATGAAGAGAAAGGGCAGAAAATGAAGTCCATTCTCCCGCTGCATGAGAGTTTATAATGCTATAGGGAGAATATCTCAAAAGAGCTATAAACCTCTCCTAGGCATAATTTATAATACTACCTACCCACAATATGGATAGTCTTCAACTTAAAATCATTTGTTTGGCAACTGTTCAAAATTACAATGCTATTGAATAAAGTGATGACTGGTCTTCACATTTATGACTGTCATAGCATCTATACAGTCATGTGATCCAAATTCATGGCTTTGGCTACCAATATGCATTTACAATAGTGGCAGAGTCCTGGGGTCACGTGATTGCTATTTGCAACCTTCCCAGCCAGCTTTTGAGAAGCACAGTCAATGGGGGAAATCAGATTACCTTAATGTTTACATGAGTCACATAACAACTGCAGTAATTTGCTTAGCAGCCATGGCAAAAAAGGTTGTAAAATCAGGCATGACTCACTTAGCAACTATCTTGCTTATTAATGGAAATTCTAGTTTCAATTATGGTCATATGTCAAGGAATACTTGTACGGAAATTTAGGATGCAGAGATGAATATCAGATATGCTAAACTAGATTTTGTACTTTATGAGTTCTGTTCTATCTTGCACAGAACATGTTTTCAGCCTGAACTGAAACAAATCTTCCCCATAAGTTCATCGGTGCAACTTCACCTTTCAGAGATCTCACAAAGATTTTGCTGTTTTCATGTACAATGTTGATTGGCAGAAAATGTGCTGCATGGGAAAGTTTAGCTATAGTAGCAGGTCTTTTGGTTTTAATATTTTTATTGTAGGTATTTTTGTGGACAGCTGTGCAGAATTTGGTTTATGATGGGTGGCTATATAAAAGTTTTGACTAAATAAATGCATGATACAAAGCCATTCTCAATCATCATCACCACTCTGGATCAATTTTGCAGCTGTTATAAAAGTCCTAAAAGAATAGGAAAGTAAGAATGCAAAATAGGGATCAGAATTAATAGCAGGATTGGTATTCTACCACCAGCAGATTGATTCAGCTGTCATCTGCATTGTGAAATAGGGAGAAAAGTGATTGCGTTATCTGGGGAAAAGATGTACAAACATTTTAAGTTGTACCAATCTTTCAAATGTAAAAAAGAAAAGGTTACTCGCAACTGAGACAAAGAACAGGCACTGCTAACATGGCTAAGAGAGCAATTCTAATAGACTATGAATTGGGCATTTCAATTCAACTGAATACCATCCTTGAAGGCGATGATGGGGGAGAGCACAGACAGTCAAGGAGCCATGCATTAATCATTCCTTTTTTGTTATCTGAATGAAAGGCAGGAATCTAATGCCCATTTGTCTCCTTACGGATATGCTCAATCTCTTCCTTTGTTTTCTCCTCAAGGACTTGGACCAGGTTGACATGTTTTTCTGGCGTGGTGACATCAGCAGGATTCTGACAGGCGGACCGAAGAGCTAGAACATAAAGGGCCACTTTGCCAGAGGTCATCTCTGCAAGAAGGGATAAGAGAGGACAAAGATTGAGTAAGCAATGCTTCGAAAGCAATAAAGAACCCTTTCGCATCCCGGCTGGAAGTCTAGACTGCAGCCCAAAACATTTGGGAGAGTTGCTTTAAAATTAGAGTTATACAATAACTGGAATCAGACTTGTGAAGGCTTATCTGCTGGTTCTCAAGGGAATGCAGCCAGTTGGATGAGATTCTTGTAATATAGGTGATCAACAATTAAAAAACAAACAAACCTGTTTTGACCTATTCATGAAATTGTGGGAAATATTTAGCCAAGTTTGCCAAGTGTGGACCTATGATCATAATGAAAACTTTGCCTTGTACAGATAATCCTTGAGTTACGAATGTAATAGAGCCTGCCAATTACATTCGCAATCTGAGGATTTGTTAATTGGATCACATTAAATGAATGTGACCCTTCCCTGCTTTCCCCAATGCATTTGTTCATCAAATGCACAGATTAAGTGCGCACAAGATATTTCAAGGTGGGGAAGACCATGGGGGACCTGCTTCCAGACACCCAAGGCCTCCTCCCACCTCGTGCTCCACTTATAATCCCCTGGGGTCCCCATAGTTGCTTCCCCCACCCTGTCTTCCCCGCTGGGTCTCCACAGGCACTGGACCTGTGGAGACTCACCTTTCAAAGATGTCCAGAGTTCCAGAACAGACTGACTGCTCCTTCTCACTCATCAAATGAGCTATCTATCTCCTCTCCTCTTGTGGGGTTTGCACAGCAGTGAGGTTTCTTTGCAGAGGCAGAGTGGGATGAGTGCACCCTGCTCAGTTTGGCTGTCTCACCAAGGTTGCATGCACAGGACACCAGATCCACTTTTGGAACATCGGGAAGCCTTGGTGAGTCTGAAGGAGTGTGATCTCATGCTCCTCCAGGCTTCCATCCTCTGCACCAAAAGCTTTTGCAAAGGATTTGAAGACCTGGAGGAGTGTAAGATTGTGCCACTGAAGGCTTCCGTCCCCTTGCAAAAGCTTTTGGTGCAGAGGACAGAGACCTGAAGGAGCATAAAATCTCACCCCCAAAGGCTTCCATTCTCCCAGTGGGATACGATAGCAATCCAATGACTAGTAAGTCCTTTGGGGGCAAAATAGGTAGGGGGAATATTGCAGTGCCTCTGTGGTTGGTCGTAAGGATGAAGGACTGCCGCAGTGCTGCAACATTTGTAATTTCGGGACTGTACCATAAATACTTTGTGGGCTGGTGTCATAACTTTGAACCACCAATAAGTGACCTGTTATAACTTGAGGACTACTTGTCATGTGCTACCTATTATATTACCAAGAAACAGTGGCCATTCTAGAAATAGAATTGGACTTACTTAAGTTTTAATTAAGCTTGGGAGATATGTCATAGTCAAACCTAGGAGGTACTTGTAAAAACAAAATAAATCATAAAGCTTCATGGTATTTTTCATTATCTGTTTGGCTTAACGAGTTACCCACAGTTTTCAAAAGTGACACATGGAAAACTATTTCTGTTAGAGTTTGCAGCAATCCAACCAGCACACAAGTAAATAATTCAGCAGGATTCATTTATAGAAGACGCTTGATGCATGCATACAATACCATGTGGCAGAAGTCAGAAACAGAAGAATCCAGAAGTCATAATCACAGAAGCAATATAAACACAGAAGCAAAGATCCAAGGACAAACTAACTCTTATATACAGACCAGTAATCCTAAACTACCCCAGTCTCCAACTCTGGCTGACAACAGGTGCTGTTTCTTAGTCACCAAACAGTTCCCATTGGCTGACCTGTTACCATGTCTATTCCAATTCATGAGCTCTTATACATTGACAATTTCCATGTTTCCCTCTTTACAAATGTAACAAAATAAAGATATGAACTGATTCAAAGTGGTTATAGAAACAATACAGTCATTTATGTAAAAACTTCTCATTTCAACATCATACCTGTTCCAGCTGTTTCTTTTATCTGCCTCACCAACTGTGTTATCACACTAAGGTTGTGGTCTTCAGCCAAGTTCAAAGCAATCAGGACACTGGGATCAGGTGTACTCTGCAGACTGGCCCAATTTTCCAGTTGAGTCTGGAGGCCTCTAACTAACCATTGCCGATCACTTGGGACATCTGGAACAAAGACCAAAGAGGTTTACCAAGAGCAGCACCTGTTCCTAGAGCACTCTGATGTAGCTTGTCAACAGAAGTAGAGTTCAGTCAAAGAAATTGTCTCTATTATATTTTTCTTCTGCATTGGTAGAGCTTGGGGCTCTTACTAGTGGTGGGATTCAATTTTTTTACTACTGGTTCTGTGGGTGTGATTTGATGGATGTGGCTTGGCTTGGTGGGTGTGGCAGGGGAAGAATACTGCAAAATCCCATTCCCTTCCCACCCCACTAACCTGCTTTCCAGCTCTGTTCTCCTGTGCAGGGCAACAAAAGAAGACCCAGCTGATCAGCTGGAATTCGGGAGGTAGTGAATAGATGTGTGTGTGTGGGGGGGGGGTCCAGTCAGAGGTGGTATTTGCTGGTTCTCCGAACTACTCAAAATTTCCGCTACCGGTTCTCCAGAACTGGTCAGAACCTGCTGAATACCACCTCTGGCTCTTACTCCTTTTTTTGCCCACTAACATTTTTTGTTCACTAATGAGTTCTATAATTATAATAAGAATAACTTCAAATAATTTGTATATATCATGCAAGATCCATACAACCAAGTTGTTATCACATAGGCAGACTTGTTATTCATAAAGATATCCAGACCTATGTGAATTTATCTGCTTTTGGGGAAAAAACATTGCACATGAACTTTATCACTCACTGTGAGCAAAAAAAAAAAAAAGCTGTTTAATTATTTGTGTACATTTAAGATTTTTTCACTTTTGTTTCTCTCTGTACTTCCTTTTTTATTGAGGCTATATACAATTCTCTGGGCCTCATCTTTAGCTATGAATGTGGATATTTTGAATGGATTCTAGCCAAAATTGCCATCCCACATACCTTCATGCAAGATTTTGTCACAGTTAACTCAATCAAACCTATCTCTCTCTTGCTCTATTTAAGGTGAACTGACTTACTGAAATCAATGGAAGAATAGAGTACATACAACTTTAAGCGCTATTATTTTCAGTAGGAATACAGATCAAGTAAGTTAACTAAATTAATCCAGTTCAATACACAGGAAGCATTTTTGCTCAATGAGACACTTGGCACTAAGTTTTGAGCTTTTGTATATCATTTTCTGATGGGGTACTTTCCTATTCTCTATGTCTTCTATGGACTTACTGTGATGTATGAAAACAGGCAGATAGCAAGTGAAGTTATAGTAATAGATCAGCAGGTGGGGTGACTTAGATAGGCTGCTGGACATAATCTCTAAACAGCTGCTTCCTCAAGTTCCTTTAGTCACTTCTTATATTCTTTGATATAAGGACAATGGGACCTGTCTTTCCCATTGGCACTCATTGGTGTGCAATTCATATCATATGAACACAGACATTTGGAAGGCTACTAGGTTAGGGAAGGTTGCACTACAAATTTATTACATTTCAGATGATATCAATAGCACATAAGGAGATAAACCATTTCTGCATTGTACTACTTTATTTTTCTACGTGTAGGAAGTGATTATTCAGCTCTATGCTTCTATACTTTTTAAATTCATGTTTTATTTTCAGTTTTCCTTTCACATACATATTTTGTGGACACTGTGTATTGACTAGGTCAATACACTCTGTGCATCTGTATTGAAAACTATTTGTGTATTCAGAAAGCTAATGTATGTGCTGGCTTGGAATTTTAGCTCTGCTGTTCAATCAGATGGGATCATTAGAAAGCTTCCTCACCTGTGTTGCTTTTATTAAACATGAGAAGATTTAGGTAGGGCATAGCTTTTTGGCTTCATCATTAATGAGGTATGGAGAATAGAAACTGGCAGTCATGATGGCTCAAGTTCACAGTTTAGTTCCAAAACTATTTCATGAAGGAAAGTTGATCCAGTCTAAACACCCTCTGTGCATTAATATTTCATTCAGCACACAAGTATTTGAAATGTTTACATACATTATCTAGGGTTGTGCAAAGAGACATTTTTCACAGTATGTTAGTGCAAATGAAGCACTTCCTTTCAAATTGTTAAAACAATCATGTTCTTGGCAAAGCTCAAAAAGTTGCAAAAGTTGATTCTAGTTGTCTTATGTGCAGACGCTTTTGGTGAGTCTGTCGTGAAGTAATGTCACTGCGTGAGCATATGGAGGCTCCCAGTGATAGCCTTTGAAACAGTTACATGTGCCTTCGAAAGGACATAACTGCAGAGGTAGGCTTTCGACTGTGTAAGAGACCTATTGTCACTTAAATATAGGGCAAACCCTGCCCCTACTTGATCACCGTGACCCACCCATTTGAAGATCTCCAAATGTGTTGGACTAAGACTCCTTCAGTCAAGCTATTGACTGACTCCTATATTATCCTTCAGTCAAGCTATTCATCAAGTTAGGGAGAAGCAGGGCTAATGCAAGAGGAAGATTAACTTGAAATACTTACAGCAAGTTCCTGAAGAACTGGAAGCTGCATTAGTGACTGCGTAGAACACACACATGATAATAGTCAAGAGGAACATTTTGGGCTCAGATGTGGGCATATCCTTTCTTAGACCAAATCTTCCTTGATGTGGCAGAATATTGGAAGTCAAGGGTGAAAACCTGCTTGTCTTCCTTTATATAAACTGCTGGGACAGCTCTGGAACCTCCCTACCAACCTTTCACCTTCAAATAGTCACTTCATTTCTAGCACCGTTGACTTTCCTTTGTTTATCTCAGTTTCCTCAACTCTGGCTCTAAACAGGTCTGGCAAGGTGATGCGAAAGAACGAATCCTTTCAGGAAAATCAGTGGGTTGCATGTTAACAGGAGGAAGGCTACTTATGTAACTTGGCAAGATATTGCATACCATCTGTGAGAGAACAGGCACTTGCTTAGCAAGAATTTGTTGAGTCACATAGGTTAATGGCTAGAATGTGATAATTTTCATGGAAGAAAAGTTGTGTTGAGAAAGTTGTGAACTTCCTACCTTTCTTGCCCAGGAAAAATAGGATGTTACTAGGCTACTCTAGAGAAATAGAAGATGGCAACAGAGCATCTCCTAGGCCTTTCGCCACCACCGTTATGTCACAGTATATGCCAAAACTGTGCTCTTAAAAACATACTATTGCTATAAATGATCCTACATTCAGAAATAAGGCTGTTCAATTTTTTTAAAAAAAATACTAATGTAGAACCATGTGGAAAAACTCAATGTGACAATAATTGTTATAGCAATGCCACGCAGGTACTAGAAGCTCTTCAGAAATGAGTGATCAAGGCAGGCCTCAATTGCAGAAATGCATCCTACTCTTCTTGAGCTTACCTCTCTGGAGGATCAAGGGCTTTTCCTTAAGAGTCAAAGCTTAAATGGAGCTTTTGGGACAATTCCTCTGATTACTAAATGAGGGACCCGCACTGTGTATATATTTACAGTTACTGTAATTCTGCAGATATTGTTTGGATTCTAATATGGAGCACCGTTTTACTTTATTTTTCAAGTCTCACACCTTAACCATGAAAGCCAACTGGGTGATTTTGGGCCAGTCACTCTCTTTTAGCCCAACCCACCTCACCAGGCTTTTTTTGTGAGGAAAATAGGAAGAAGAAGGTGTGTTGGTTATTTTTGCTGCCTTGAGTTATTTGTAAAAATAATAAGTAGCAAGAAGCAATACCACTTATATCACCCCATAGTGTTTAGAGACCTCTCTAAGTGGTTTACAGGGTTTGCATATTGCCCCCAATCATCTGGGTCCTCATTTTACCAACCTCAGAAGGATGAAATGCTGAATCAACCTTGAGCCAGTCAGGATCCAATTTCTGGCAGTGAGCAGAGTTAGTCTATAATACTGCATTCTAACAACTGCACCACCATGGCAGGATAGAAATAAATTAATTTTAAAAACATTTTTTATCCAACAACTACATGGTATAAAAAGCTACATTCATTTGATGCCAAGAAGGAGCTGTGAAACTCCAATATCACCTTTTTTACAGCCACGAATGATGTGTAGTTTTGAGCAAACCACTATCATTCCTTTTACTCGCGAAGTCTCAGGCTTTTATGGATTGTTCTGCCTTAAGAAAGTTCAAAACATTCTCAAAGGTCCATCTCATCCTCGGCACCCTTTTTTTTAAAAACTATTACCATCTGGCAGATGGACAGGATAATAAAAACAAGGACAAATAGGCTGAAAAACAGCTTCTATCCCAGGCCAGTAGCTCTCCTGAATTCTACTGCAATATCAGGGGTTTTCAATTCAATGTATAGAATGTGAAGAATGTGTGTTTGTGTTTATTTTCATAGTCATAATGTACACTGAAGATGGTATTTAATTTCATTGTACGAGGTACAATGACAATAAAGTAAAGTAAAGTAAACTAAAATCAGAAGTGGTTTACTATAGGACTGTATAGCTAAAGTTTCTTGAGTGTTATGAATGAAGGCTAATGGAATTAATAGTTATTTTATTAATAGTTGACATATCTATTGCACTTGTAAGAAAACATTGTATCAGTAGCATGTCTCATCTCTTGGAGAAATGGGAAAAATGTAACAATACTGCATACAAGAAGTAGGAAAATAGTTGATATTCCCTAACTGGGATCTAAGCAAGAATAGGTGCAGTGCCCTGTAGATTAGAATGAGGATGAATATGGAGATGGAGACAACTCAAACTGACAAAATTGGTATGAGAAAAATCTAATTCAGTCACTTAACCCAATTGCTGTATTAAAAATCCAACTTTTAATCATCCAATTTGTAGGAACTTGGAAGTTTTTCAGTGCATGGAGATAAACTTTAGTCTCTATGAATTGCTGCTGAGTCTCAGCAAAAGATTAAGGAAATGGTGTTGCGTAAGACAGAGCTGTATGAATGACCAGGTGAGCAATGAGTTTTGGAGGACTGATTAATCTGAATTCTTTTTGAGGATTTATTTCCAAAACATTTCTCTGAATGGAGAAATTAGTATAATTACCCCTGAGGCAATCTGTCTTAAGACACAACTAAGGAACAATTGAGAACCATTATTTTCTTGTCAATGACTCATAAATCAAGTCATTGCCAGAAACTGAACCTGGACAATGATAGTGGAGATAACTCATTTTTCTTACCCACTAAGAATCTGGTTGTATAGATAGTTGTACATAGACCTGTACTGAATTGAGAAGAGATAATAAAAAACTTGATAATAAATGGTATGCCAATAAGGGTTTCCTAAGAATCTGATGTAAAATAAAGATCAGTTACAGTAAACCTGTTATTAAATTCTATGTACCCATATAGTTGTATTAATAAACTCTTTTATCATGGAAGGAGATTATGTTCTCCCTTCCAAAGAAATTAATGTTGAGTACCTGCTAACATTCCTGAAGTTTATCACCCCTTAAAAGTGGGATACAGGCAGCTAACAGTAGGAATGCAAAGATTTTGATAAAGAAGCTAGTGAAGCATAAGTTACCACAGCAGATTTTTTGTATAGAAGAAAATGTATTTTGTTTTCTAAGAGCACCTCTTGAAATAAAGGAAATAAGGACCTAAGGAACCAGATACCCAAATGGCCCATCCAGTTTTTCCTACTTACCACACCCAAGACAGTGTTGTCCTTGGCTGAGAAGCAGGAGCAGGAATCCTACCAGAGCTCTCACCATCATGCAGGGCTATCATGCAATGTGGCAAGCACAGAGAAGTATTGCTATGATTGAAAAGCAGAGGCAGAGGGCTCCTCCCTTGTCCTCTTGCTTTCCCATAACAAAGCAAGAGATATTGAGTAATTGCTCCTAGTGTGGACATGTCCTTCAAGACATGTAGGCCGACATGAGTGTGATTGTAAGGCTGGACTTCAGTATGCCTGGAAGCAGTGGTGTATTAGTCATTAAGCACTTGCTTAGGGCACCAGGCCCAAAGGGAGCACCACAAAGTTGAGAAAGAAAGAAAAAAAAACAATGAAGATTTGTAAAAAAGGAGGGGGGCATCAAGATTTGTCAGTGCTTAGGGCACCAGTGAGCCTTAATCTGCCACTGCCTGGAAGGTGGCTGCTGAGTACCACTGAAAGATGATTCCCAGAGAGTCCTGTTTAACAATAAAACAAGGTTCAACTAAAACCACCGAATGAGCCAAATTCTTATCTTGCCTGGTTTTTCAGTTCTGTAGTCAAAGATCAGGGGGAGAAAGAAGAGAAGGATGGCAATGGGGCATCAGCAGGCAGTGAATGACGCCTTTACCTTACCTTCTTTGGAATATCTGAAGTCATGATTAATAGCATGTTTCTCGCTATTAAAAAGGAAAACAAGTAGTCTTCAGCTTACAGCCACAATGGAGCCCGGAATTTATGCTGCTAAGTGAGAAATTTGTTAAGTGGGTTTTGCCTCATTTTACGACTTTTCTTGCCACATTTGTTAAGTGAATCACTGCAGTTGTTAATAACACAACAGCTGTTAAGTTTATCTGGTTTCTCCATTGACTTTGCTTGTCAGAAGGTCAAAAAAGATGATCACATAAAACTGGCGCAGTGGTGGGATTCAATTTTTTTTATTACCGGTTCTGTGGGCGTGGCTTGGTGGGCGTGGCAGGGGAAGGATACTGTAAAATCTCCAGTTAGAGGTGGTATTTGCCGGTTCTCCGAACTAGTCAAAATTTCCATTATCGGTTTTCCAGAACTGGTCAGAAACTGCTGAATACCACCCAGAGGTATCCCCATGGTCACATGATCAAAATTCAAAAAGGCAACAGGCCTGTATTTATGCTGGTTGCAGAGTCCCAAGGTCATGTGATCAGAGATGGTATTCAGCAGGTTCTGACCAGTTCTGGAGAACCGGTAGCAGAAATTTTGACTAGTTCGGAGAACCGGCAAATACCACCTCTGACTGGAGATTTTGCAGTGTCCTTCCCTTGCCATGCCCACCAAGCCACGCCCACAGAACCAGTAGTAAAAAAAATTTGAATCACACCACTGATACTACCTCTGACCCTGGGACACTGCAACCGTCAAAAGTATGCATCAATTGCCAAGCATCTGAATTTTGATCATGTGACCACGGGTATGCTGCAATGGTCATAAATGTGAAAAATGGTCATAAGTCACTTTTTTCAGTGCTGTTGTAACTTTAAATGATCACTAAATAAACTGTTGTAGGTAGAAGACAACCTGTAGAAAAGGATGCCACTTTTCATCTTTTTAAAAGATCTGTATGGAGATGATATTATTTTGTTTATTTCTAAACCTCACATTGTTATTTCAGTGTTGATGCAAATGATAATGCTTCTTTAAACAGAGGGGTTAAAATGAGTTACATAAATGTATTGGAAGTATAAATACAGATGTACTTGAATAGTATTTGCATTAGATAGAGAATTGTAATTATTTACTATTGAAATGATGCATTTTTTTTTCATTTTTGCTGTGTTGCATTTTTTCACTTTTTCACTTACTATACATTTTCTTTCTTTCTTTCTTTTTTTTAAAGTTTTATTGTTTTTTTAAGACAAACATAAAGAATCACAACATAAAAACATCAAACCATCTTCCATATATGTGCATACAGTGTGTTGGTTGGTTTACAAATTGTTTTGTGCTTCCACTTCATAGTCTTCAATTACAATTACATTGTATATGTTTCTCATATTGTCAATCAAATATTAAATACATTAATATCATTGTTAATCAATCATTTGACTATACTCTTATTCATTCATGTTTTACAAGATAATCCATATTTTACTTAATTTGTTTTTTGACAGTTCATATTATCATCTCAAATCTATCCTACAATCATTTTGTAGATATAATTTAAAAAATACATCTTTATATATTGATTATGTTCTAAAAATCTACATATTTCATTACCGTGTTTTATTGTCTAACCATTGATAGAATAGATCCCAAATTTTATAAAATTGTTTATCTTCTTGTTCTCTGATTTCAAATGTCAATCTTTTTCTTTTAGTATAGTATTATTAAACATCCATCTAGATCTTCTTCTTTGTCCTTTCCATTTAATTGCCATTGGATAATGATCTGCCCAAGTACTTGTTTCAATATTTATTTCTTGGATATTAGCTAACAATTCTGTTGACATCCATATTATATCTATTCTGGACCATGATAAATGTCTGTTTGAATAGAAGGTGTATTGTTTAGTCTTAGCATTTCTTTCTCTCCATGTATCTTTTAAATTTATTTCCTCTATCATTTTAAAAAAGGATTTAGGGAGTCTTTTTGTTTTGCTTTGTTGTTTTCTGTGTTGTATAGTCCAATTTATTGTCTACAATTCCATTAAAGTCTCCCATCATAACTATATTAGCATAGTCCAGTTCAATTATTTTCATATGTAGTTTTCTATAAAATTCTTCTTGATTGTCATTCGGGGCATAGATTGCAATCAGGGGTGTTTTCATATTATTGTCCATTATTTCCACCATTAATAATCTTCCATCGTCATCCCTATGGATTGATTTCGCTGGGATAATATCTTTAATGTATAACACCACTCCTCTTTTCTTGCATTGTGTCAAAGAAGTAAATATTTTCCCTAACTTTGACTGTATCAACAGTTGTTCATGTTGATTTTTAATATGTACTTCTTGTAGGCAGATTATATCAAATTTTAATTTTTCTAATTTATGGAAAGTTTTCCTTCTTTTAACAGCTGGGTTAAGTCTGTCTATGTTAATTGTAATCAGTTTTTTCTCTTCCATGATTATACTTTATAGGTAGGTTTGGCAGCTCTCGTAAATTTTGGTTCATGTTGTTCTTTAACTTCCACCTTTCTGCCTATTGCCCCTTCTTTTTCAGTGGCTATGTGGAAGTCCTCTTGGAATTCAATTAGTGACATTTCTTTTTTAGTCTCCTCCTCTTTCCCTCCAAAGTATTCTATATAAAATAATTCAGCTTTCTCAATTGAGTCAATTCTGTGTCTCTGTTCTTGCCATGTGAACATTAAACCTTCTGGAATCAGCCATCTATAATTCACCTCTTTTTAAAGTAGGATTTTAGTCAGGAATTGGTATTCTCTTCTCATCTCTCTCACTCTTCTGGGTACTTGTTTCAGGACAACAATCTCCTTATCTTTATATTTCAATGTTTTCTCTCTTGCCACCTGCAATATTTGCATTTTAATGTCTTTCTTTGTAAATCTGATGTGAACTTCTCTTGGTAAGCTATTTCTCATTGCATATCTTGTAAAGACTCAAAAAATCTCATCTATTCCATCCATCATCTTCTCTTTGGTTATTTCCAGAGCTTCAGCCAAGATTTCTATCATTATCTCAGCTACGTTTTGTCCCTTTTCTTCCTTTATGTTTTGGAATCTGAGATAAAATTTTGATCTGTCCATCTCTCATCTCAGCATCCCACTTTTATCTTGTTCAACCACAGTTAATCTGCTATCAATATCTCCAATTTTCTTATTTTTTTGTTTTTCTTCAATTTTTTGGAATCTCTCATCATACATCATCATCATTTGTTGAATGTTCTCCACCTTTTCATCAGTTTTTCCTGTTCTTTGTTCAACGTTCTCTGCTCTCTTTTCAATATTCTCTGTTCTTGTTTGTATATTTTGAATTCCTTGCATAATCATTTGCAGCGTCATGTTTCCTGTATTGAGCGTTGTCCTCCAGAAGGTGAAGAGGAAGAAGTAGAAGTTGAACCAGCCGCTGTTGGTTTCCTGATTATTTCAGACAATTCAAAATCTTCAGATTCTTCTAGACCTTAATCCACTCGTGAAATAACCAATTGTAATTCCAAGTAAAAATAATGGGAAAAAAGAAGCAAAATAAGGAAATGATGCATTTTTTTTTCATTTTTCCTTTGTTGCATTTTTTTCATTTTTCACTTACTATACATTTTCCTTCTTTGACAGTGGTTGTAAATTTATCATAATTATCTTTGTGGATTAATCCCTTTTTGCCACTTTAAAAGAAATAAAACTAATACAGTTGGTCAAAAGTTATATTCCTTTCTTTTTTGGTATCTCTTCCAACAATATGACATCTGTGTTGATGATCTGTAATATATCATTAAAATAGAATAGATAATGTTCCCAACCAGGATGATTAGGGGACTGGAGACTAAGGCATATGAAGAATGGTTGCAGAAACTGGGTATGGCTAGTCTGGTGAAGAGAAGGACCAGGGGAGACATGATAGCGGTCTTCCAATATTTGAGGGGCTGCCACAGAGAGGAAGGGGTCAAGCTATTTTCTAAAGCACCTGTAGGCCAGACAAGGAATAATGGATGGAAACTGAACAAGGAGAGATTTAACCTGGAAACAAGGAGAAACTTTCTGACAGTGAGAACAATCAAACAATGGAACAGCTTGCCCTCAAAAGTTGTGGGAGCGCCATCACTTGAGATTTTCAAGAAAAGATTGGATTGCCATTTGTCAGAAATGGTGTAGGGTCTCCCGCTTGGGCGAGGGGTTAGACTAGATGACCTACAAGGTCCCTTCCAACTCTGATTATCTGTTTATCTGTTCCCAATACTTCCCTAGTCATATAGAATCATAGCACTGGAAGGGACCTTGGAGGTTTTCTAGTCCAACCCCCTGCCCAAGGCAGGAGTCCTTATACCTTTCCAGACAAATGGTTGCCCAATCTTTTCTTGAAAACTTCCAGCGATGGAGCACCTACAACTCTGGGAGGGAAGCTGTTCCACTGATTCTCAATATCAGGAAATTCCTCTTAATTGCCAGGTTGGCTCTCCCTCTGATAAATTTCCACCCATTGCTTTTTGTCCCGACCTCAGGTGCTCTGAGAATAAATAAACATTTTGTTTTCCCCTGTGATGGTCCTTCAAGTACCAAAATCATTCACTACAGGTAGTTCTCGACTTACAACCATGTGTTTAGTGACCGTTCGAAGTTACAACAGCAATGGAAAAAGTGAATTCTGACTGATTTTTCACACTTATGACCATTGCAGTATCCCTATGGCAGTGGTGGCTAACCTTTTTGGGCTCCTGTGCCAAAAATTGCGAATGTGCCAGCTCACCCACACTTGCATGCCATTACCCAGAATTCAATGCGTGCCCCCTTCCCCATGCCCCCTGTGCATGCGCTCGCAATCCCCCACCCCCTTATCTGCACTGCACTTCACAGCTGATTTTTGGGCTGGTTTGAGGCCTTTTTTGGCCTCCCAGAGGCTTGGAAAAAGCCTCTGCAAGGCTTCTCAGACTCAATATTACAGGAAATGACAAAATGGGCCTATAATTCAGTCTGAGAAGCCTTGCAGAGGCTTTTTCCAAGCCTCTGGGAGGCGAAAAAAGGCCTCAAACCAACCGGGGGGGGGGAGGGGGGTGGAATCAGCTGTGAGGCATGCGCATGTGCAGTAAGGTAAGTTTGCCTGTGGCTCGCATGCCAGCACAAATGGCTCTGTGTGCCAATTGTGGCACGTGTGCCATAGGTTCGCCATCACGGCCCTACGATCATTTGATCAAAATTTAGATGCTTGGCCACCGACTCATAAGTTATGACAGTTGCAGTGTCCTGGGGTCATGTGATCGCCTTTTGCAACCTTCGGACGAGCAAAGCGAATGGGGAAGCCAGATTCACTTAACAATCGTGTTACTAACTTAACAACTGCAATGATTCACTTAACAACTGAGGCAAGAAAGGTTGTAAAATGAGGCAAAACTCACTTAACAACAATCTTGCTTAGCAACAAGTATCAAACCCTGGTATGCTAGTTGCCTTGGGGGGCCCAAAGGAAAGTGGGGTTACTGGTGGAGATAATCAATAGGGTAAAATCCTTGCTGTCTGTCCCTTTGGTTCTCTTCTTAAATATAGTCTTTAAAACTTGTGTTTAGGAGGCAAAACAATTGTCTCACTTAGCAACAGACACTTTGGGTTCAATTGTGATCATAAGTCAAGAGCTACCTGTACTCAGGTAGGATAATGAATTAGAACAGGGTTCTTCAAACTTTAAGACTTGTGGACTTCAACTCCCAGAATTCCTCTTCCGGGCATGTTAGCTCAGGAATTCAGGGAGTTGAAGTCCACAAGCCTTAAACTTGCCACGTCTGAAGACCCTTAAATTAGAGGCTAAGATCTGTGCCTTCTCACTGGCAAATTTCAAAGATCAACAGAGTAAGAGAGTTAAAACTAGAACCCAATGTCCTTTTAAGTAAGTTACCCAGGAAAAAGTTTGTTTCAATTAATACCTCTGCACATATTACATACTAATATGTAATTACATAGGAACCTGAGCTCAGGCAATTTCTCATGGGTGAGATCATAGTGTTTACAGGCTGTTTTAGGCATATGTGGATGTGTCCCCTGTTGTATTTCAAGGGAAAGAGAGGCTTAGACCAGGGCATGCAATTAACACGTTTATTGAAGGAACAGTGGTTGTCGCGTCTGCCAGCCAACGGGCAGACTAGCTTGCGAACAACGGCTGGCTTGGCTTGACAGCCGGCTATTTATAGTCGGCTGTCAACCGACGCCAGCCAATAGGAACGGTTGTTGAACTTGCTTAACGAGTGGACCCGGTTGGAGCCCCAACCGGTTCCCAAGACATAATACCCCTTCCCCCCAGATGGGAACACTTTTGAAGCTGTTTCTTTGTCAGTCTGGGCTGGATCTTCTTAAGCGTGTCCCAAGATATGATTGAGAGCGCTGACCCCGTGTCTACTTCCATGCGGCAGGGATTACCTTCTAGTAAAACAGAAAGTGTAATTTTATTGGGGGTGTAGAGTGTGTGGTTGGCTTGGTAGCAAGTATGGCATTTTTCTACTTGCCTTCGGGGAACAGGAGGGGAAAGAGATCTTTGTGGAGAGGTGCGCGCTGCCTGGCAGACTCTTGCGAGGTGACCTTTCTTGTGGCAGTTGTGGCAGGTGGCGTTTCGGAACCTGCAAGATGCCCGGGAATGGGAACCTCCACAGGTCAGGCATAAAAGAGTTTGTTTTGGACCACTGTTGTTTCTTGGCCTCGCTCCTACCTGCGGCTGTCTCGTTGGTTTGAGGCGATGCACATCGGAGTATTCTGCCGGGTCATCCTCACTTACCGCTTCTTCAGAGTGTACAGAGGAAGTGCTAGGTCTGGGAGCGGTGCCCTGGATCTCAGCTGCGGACTGTGCTGCAAGTTCTGCAGCTAAGGCTTCTTCAACTGCCTGGGGGAGGTTTAGGTCTCTTCTAGCCAGCAAACGCCTCTGGAGTTTTAGATCCCTCACCCCACAGACGAGTTGGTCTAGCAGCATGTCGTCCAAATAGTTCTTGAACTCACATTGTAGAGCTGCTGTCCTCAGGGCTGCCATATATTGATTTATGGATTCCCCCTCAGCTTGCTTCCTCATCCTAAAAGCGAAGCGCCTAGCAATCTGAGACGGTTTTGGGGAGTAGTGGTTGGATAGCGTTTCCACCAGCTCTGCCCATGGGACATTCCCTATTTCTCGTGGGGCCAGGAGTGCTGTGGCAGTGTCATATACTACAGCCCCACAGTAGCTGAGGAAGTAGGATTTCTTCCTCTGCTCCGAAGCTTCAGCCAGTCCAATGGCATCGATAAAGTGGTTGAAGCGATTTTTATATGAGTCCCACTTTTCCTCATCGGTGAAAATGAATGTCAATTCAGTATTCCCCCCTTTCAAAACCTCATCGGGTTTGAAAGGGGGGAATACTGAATTGACATTCATTTTGGATCCCTCAGTCTCTTGGTAGACTGGTCTGCCTCACTGGGAGCTCGTTGTCTTGGATTGATGCTGCTTGGGGGCGTGGGCGGCTGTGGCTACAGTGCCCTATTCTCACTCAAGGACTTCGGCTTTTCTGAGGCGCTTGAATTTTCGTGCTCTTTTGCTAGCGTTAGGCGGCTGTGGCTGTGGTGCTGTACTGACAGCGCTTTAAATTCGAGCCCTTTTTCTTCTTATTATTAATTATTATTTTTTTTTGGCGAGGCGGCTGAGGCGCTCACAATTTCACTGGGGAGTCTTCACTTAGAGACGGCTTCTGTAATTAGTGCCCAATTGTGATCGAGCCGGCTGAGGCTCTCAGCGCCGTAGCTTGCTCGGGGCTGCAGCTCAGTGACAGCCGTTAGAATTTTCGCGCCTTTTTTTCGCGCGCGCGGGCGGCTGCAGCTTCAGTGCCCGACTTTCCCTATCCGTGGTGCTCTAACCGACGCGCTTTCTCTGATAGCGCCCGGCCTTCTCTAACCCGGTTGATCTAACCTGAGCTTTCACTTTTGCGCTGACAGGCTGCTGAGTCCGATGGCACGGTAAGCAAACGGCAAGCGGCTGCGGCTTCCGAAGACAGGCTTCTGAGTCCGAGGCTCGGCAGCAAAACGGCAAGCGGCTGCGGCTTCTGCTGACAGGCTCCTGTTCCTTTAGAAAATGCTCCTGGCTAGCCTTCACATCCCACCCTCGTCGCCAGTGTTGTATTTCAAGGGAAAGAGAGGCTTAGACCAGGGCATGCAATTAACACGTTTATTGAAGGAACAGTGGTTGTCGCGTCTGCCAGCCAATGGGCAGACTAGCTTGCGAACAACGGCTGGCTTGGCTTGACAGCCAGCTATTTATAGTCGGCTGTCAACCGACGCCAGCCAATAGGAACGGTTGTTGAACTTGCTTAACGAGTGGACCCGGTTGGAGCCCCAACCGGTTCCCAAGACATAACACCCCTTTGGTCCCTTTTTCTGTAGTCCATCTGCTCTTATTTCCCTATAAAGTTGGATAGAGATGTCCCATGCTGGTGGTCTACGAGACCATCATTAACACTATCATTTTACATTAAGACTGCCATTAACACTAGATTATTCTGGCAGTATTCTAAAGAAATGAATTCTTATTTGATGGCCCAATATTTAATGCCACACAACATTCTTAAAAGATGAACAAGTTGAAAATGCATGGACAATCATTTGAAAATAAATTAAATTGAATGTGTTATAAATGCTCCCATTTGTAGTTCTTTTATTCCTTATAATGCATAGTGAGCTTGATATAGCAATAGCAATAACACTTAGATTACATACTGCTTCACAGTGCTTTACAGCCCTCTCTAAGCAGTTTATAGAGTCAGCATATTGCCCCCAACAATCTGGGTCCTCATTTTACCCACCTCGGAAGGATTGAAGGCTGAGCTGGTGAGCTGGTGAACCGGTGAAACCTGAACTGCCAAACTGCTGGCAGCCGATGATCAGCAGAAGTAGCTTGCAGTACTGCATTCTAATCACTGCTCCACCATGGTTTGTTTTAGCTATGGTCTCCTCAACAAGTAAACTGCTGGGTTTAAATATCATACTATTCCAAGTAATTATTAGTTCTGTCTATGAGTTTATTTACAATGCATTGTAACAACTTTCTGTATACTTCTATTGAGTATATTAGAATGCTGAATTCAGAATAGCTGCCATTTTGGATTAATAGAAACTAGAACTTGTAACCTTCAATAAACTTTGGTTACAAAATCTTTTCCTGATTCCAAAATGTCTTAGTATTTGAACAACATAGTGGAATTGCTATTGACAGAGCATATTACACGAACTAACCACAAAACCAATACCACTTCTGAATTCACTCAGAGTAAAGGAAATGGCTTCCTCATTTAGGTAAGGAAATAGCTTATAGAGTTTCATTGGAAGAAGCCAAGGCACCTGAGTATTGCATGAGCTATAAATGAAGCCAATGAGAGGGCCCAGTCTTGGTTCTCACCTGAGAGAATTCTTGAGTAGTTGCTGTGAACAATGGAGAATCATCTAAGAACATGGGCTTTGTTGCTTTTAATTGCTGCTGTTTCTACTCAGAACTCCTCAGGTAAATGCAGAGAGGGAATACAACTTGGAGAAGTGAAAAGAAAAGGAAGAAAGATTAATTGATTGCTCCTTAACTAGCTATTGTAATTTGTTTTTGGTTTGTACTCAATCCAGAGAAGACCAGGCTTAAATGTTTTTTTTTATCATAGGCTGTTTCCTGTTATTAAAGATCTGCCAAGATGCAAGTTGAATTACAAAACAATTTTTCATGAGGATTAATTAAAACTGATGTGTATTGCTTGATGTTAGGGAAGAGTTAGCTTTGTTCCTTTAATGTAGTCATAACACAAGCCACCAAGCTCACTAGGCTAGTGAACCAGTGCTGGGAATGGGGAGGAAATATATTTATTAGAATATCTTACCAAGTTGTAAAATGTGAGGGAATGGAGAATTTGACTCAGAATGAGAAAGAAAACCAAATGGTTTTTGAGTTCTGGGCATTTTGCTACATTTGGTATGCTTTCAGATCAATAGACAAGTCTTGTTGGAGGCCCCTTAATTAGATTAACTTGTGCAAAATCTTTAGTTGCATGAAGGTTTACTGACCGGGTTAAGGAAAACAGTTTTTTTTCTTTTTTAAATGAACAGATACAGTGCATGGAATCTGCGAGTTCTATGTAAAGAAACATGTTCAATTTATATAATGGAACTTTCTAAATGGAAGCTGAACTGTAATAGTGGTTGGGGATATGCAGTTTCTAAATATATAAATCATCTGCAGATAGCAAATTTAACTCCACCAATTTTTGAATCCATCTTTGCATCGTTTCCAAACTGGGCCAACCAGGGGCTGGGGAAGCTACAAGATTTTTTTAAAAATAGAATTTATGGTAAGATGTGCCTCAAGCTGTTTTATTTATAAAATGCCTGTAGGGTGTTAGAGAATTTAAATATGGTGTCAGTTAGGTCATCTCTAGATACAGTAAAGGGAATATTAAAGAAGTTCATGACTGTTAAGAGGGAACCTAATGGTCAACATCAAAAAAATGTTATTTCTGGAGACAGCCTGATTTTACTACAGATTCATACATAGGCAGTTTATATGTGCACAATCTTTAGCAGAAGAGTTAGGTTTTTCCTAGGAGTCTTTAACTTGGCTTGTTTGCTGCAAGACTTCACGTTTGATAAAAAGTTTGTTTCTTAATTGCTAAGTAAAATGCTGGTTGTTTTCCTATCATAGTCTGGTTAATTGGGATAGCTGCTGGGCCACAATATTTGGAAATAGCCACACACACACACAAATTGAAAAAATAAAGAGAAAAAAAATGGAAGAAAAAAAGATACAAAGAAGTAGTTTCTGGTTTCTTTGCAGAAATTGTAAGTTAGTGTTATAAGTTACACCAATATTTTCTGTGTATTGGAAAACGGGATAAACCAAATTAAAAGAGTTATGTGAACTCAGCTAATGTATCAGTATCAGGGGAGCTTTAGAGAAAGGCATGCAAGGTAAATTTACAGACCTCCCAGGACCACAAACTACTAATTACCTTTTAGATTTACATATTGTAATTAATTCAGGGTTGACAATTGGGTCAATTGAATAAGTTGTGGTTTAGTTAAGCATGAGAAAGCAGCATGGCATGTGAACACAGGCACAAAATGGCTTGATAGGATTGTCAAGTGCCCCAAGAGCTTAGTGGTTTAGATGTAACAAAGAGTTTGATCCTAATTTTCTGCCTGAGTAGTTACTTCACCTGAAGTGGCTGCTTCTGTGTACCTAAATAAAGGACAAGCTTTGAATATGTGGTTGCTTCAGTTACTTGTTGGTTTCATTACAAAAGAATGAGGGATGGTGGCTTCCTAGACACTCTGACTTTTAAGCAGAGGCTTAACAAATAAGGCTGATGATCAACAACAGTTAAATACCAATACTCAAATACAGCTCATCAGTCTGGAACCCACATTACGTATCTGATATTAGCACAGTTGAGAAAGTACAGAAATATTTCACAAGAAGAGTTCTCCACTCCTCTACTTGTTGTAGAATACCTTATGCCACCAGTCTTGAAATTCTAGATCTAGAAAACCTTGAATTATGCCATCTTCGGTCTGATCTAAGTATAGTATATAAAACCATACATTGCAATGACTTACCTGTCAATGAATAATACTTCAGCTTCAACCATAACAACACAAGAGCACACAATAGATACAAACTCAAGGTTAACCGTACCAAGCTTGATTGTAGGGAATACGACTTCAGTAACAGAGTGGTCAATGTCTGGAATACTCTACCTGACTCTGTGGTTTCTTCCCCAAACCCCAAAAACTTTAACCTTAACCTGTCTACTATTGACTTCACCCCTTTCCTAAGAGGTCTGTAGAGGGTGTGCATAAGCGCACCAACGTGGCTACTGTCCCTGTCCTATTGTTTATTTTTCTTATATGTACCCATTTCATGTATTCATAACTATGTATATACTTATACCTATTATCTTATAAGCGATTGACAAATAAAATAAATAAATAAATGGTGTTAAAAGAATACACTTCCGATGGCAGTAGACTTCACATAAGGGCTTCAAACCAGCCACAAGTCTCTCTTCCTCTCAGTGGCTGCCCTCACTCTCCCCACTATCTACCCTCTGAGCTGGCTAGTTGCTCTGCCAGCAGCTCTGAAGCTAATTGGTGGGAACCAACAATAACTGAGGCCTTTATATGTTTTGCTCCTGACCTCTTGGAGGCAACTTATGCAATATGTATAATGATGATCTTAAATTGATTGGGGCTCTGATTTGATCCTCTGGATCTTCCATCTTTTCAGGAGCATAATGGTGCCATTTATGAAAACCCCTTGCACATTCCAGTTTGTGGGGAAAAAATATGCTGCTCCAGGTTGCTCTATCTTGACCCCTTATATCTTCTGCAGTTTCGGTGTCGTGTGGAAGCTCACATCTATTGATCACCGTTCCTGTGAATCTCTTTGGGACTGGTGTGATGGTTAATGCCAATGAACTCACTCTGGGATCTGACTGTAAAGTGACAGCTGTACATCCAAATGTTCTCCTGCTGGAATATCCTCTCTTTGCTTGTGAAGCCACCAGACAAGTAAGATAACTCTGGGTTTAGAATTTTGTTAATAATTTTAATTACAGAGGTCTTTGCAATAACACTACTTGGGAAGGCAAGTACCCTTCTGGATAATAACAGTAGAATGACAGAACCACTAGATCTCTGGAGGTCTATCCTGAACCTCCTTCCTTGTTATTTTAACCCTTTGGATATTCTGCCATAAATCCATTCCTACTTCTATGCAACAATCTTCATGTATTTGAAGATTGCTATCATAGCTCCCTTTAATAATTTCTTCTATAGGCAAGGCATACCCAAATACTTTAATTATACCTTATAGAGTTTGATTTCCATATCATCTTGGTTGCAGTTCTCAGAAGTTGTTTCAAGGTGTCATTGTCATTTCTGAACTGTAGTGCCCAGACACAGCATTCCAGGTATATGCTGACGCGCATAATATATTGAAGTGATTGCTTTCCCATATTTCAATTTGTGGGCAATTGTGTCTTGAAAATTATTTAGCAACAATTGTTGGATATGTTCTACAGGTGCAGATACTACATAATATTGGGATTATATCAGTAAGAAATAGTACTTTCAAGCATAGCATAATATATACATTTCTCCAGAGTTTTCATTTCATTTTATTTCTAACCAAAAACCCCAAATAAGAAACTACAGATAGCATCTAGAATTTGGCATTTGATCAAGCAGTTTAACATATCTACTTGTAGTCCTTAATATATTTTTTAACTTTTTTCCTTATGTTCCTTTTTATTTAAACTTTTTAAATAATGTATGTCATTTTTTTTTCATTTGTAATGTCTTTTCTGCGAAGCAATGATCTGCTTGTAAGCTTTGGGCATTTTGAAAATTATTTCTCTTCTCGGATTCTTCTGTAATGTAATATATCTATATTCTGTAATATATCTTCATGAGCCATGGTGGCACAGTGGTTAGAGTGAGCACTGCAGGCTACTTCTGCTGCCTGCTGGCTGCCTGCAATTTGCAGTTCGCATCTCACCAGGCTCAAGGTTGACTCAGCCTTCCATCCTTCCACGGTTGGTAAAATGAGGACCCCAGATTGCTATTGCTCTCTCCATTTTTACCATTTGCTGAAGCAATTTGGTGAGGGCAAAACATTGTCCGTATACTCAGTTATAAAGTTTTTAATTAAGAGACATCTGCACCCCATTTCTTACTTAATTTATTAATAGATTCCTGAAGTTGCTCCAAAATATCTCACACTGAGTAGGAGGTTTTCTGTTGCAAAGTAATAGCTCTAAATCTAGCTGACAAGGGTGCTTTGTCAAAAGATAAGCTGGTTTTATTTGTTTTCATTTCACCCTCTACCCACCTATAGATGCCATTTCTTGGAATGAAGCTAGAGTCTTGGCCTTGATTATTAGCAAGATCGAGCTACTTAACAAGAGTCACACTAATTTCATTGATTTTTTTTTCTGAAATCAGAAAGAAGGATCTGTTAATACAACCTTAGTAGTCTTGAGGTGGGGAGGAGATTATTTGTCTGTTGGGATTTCTTTTCATTCCTTCCGAATTCAACAATGTTGGAACAAAATTATGCAATATCCAAATTATACTATACTGTTCACCCATGAGCAGAACAGAGGCATTAAACATAGGATAAGGATCAGCAGATGGGGAAACGGTATCCTATTGAGCTCATGTTTATTCAAGGATGGGTGAATGGCACTTTAATTCAGCAGTGGGGTAAGCCCCTTAATCGTCTTAGAATATAACCTTAAAATGAGCTTCTGCAGATATTTTTTTATTTGACCCCATAGCTTCTTCCAGGAAGCATCCATTATAAGAACATCCTCCACTATGTGCCTTCAGCTCCAGATGGGGTGATCAGGACCAATCCATTCTCCCATGCTATAAACTGTTTCTATCCTAGGTAAGTCATGGAATACTGGTGAAAGAAGTGAGATAGTCTAACTTATAATTACTCTGTAATTATAGACTAGGTCTTAAATATTGAAATGTAGATATATGTATATGTGCTTAAATGGAAATGTGATGATGTGGAACTATGCCTTAAAAAATAATGTTTTATTTGCCTTGTTAAAACTTATAAGTAATTTTTAGAAAGGGGTTTTTATGCTTTTATGTCCTATGTTTTGTTTGTCTTTAAAAAAAATCAATAAAATTTGTTCGAAAAAAAAGAAAAAAAAAGAAATGTAGATAGAAAGTCTCTTATGCGATCAGAACTGGCATTATTGCTACCAGCCTCCTGAGTTCTGAGAATTAATTTGAATTGGTTTTGCACTTAACTGCAGCTTTTCTTCTAGGAAATTGCATAATGTCCTTTATTTTTACATTAAACTTATATACTGCTGCTCTCACCTATAAGAGGACTTTGGGCAGCTTACAGATAATAAAAAGATAAATATAAGAACAATTAAAGAGCTTTGGAAATGCAAAGAGGATGTGAGCTGATAAACATGATGTTTACATTTAGGTCCTGGAATGTCTCTTCGCTTGGACTCCATCCTACTTGGATCCCTTTCACTTCTACCGTGATGGACCATCAGAGCCTGGTGTTTGCCCTGGAAGTCTATGACAGTGAGTGTGCTAATCGAGTCAACTACAATTTCAATTGACTTATATAAAGTTGCAATACAGGTAGTCCTCCACTTATGACCACAATGGAGTCCAAATATTTTATTGCTAAGCGAGGCAGTGAATTTTGCCTCATTTTATGACATTTCTTGCCACAGTTGTTAAGTGAACCGCTCCAGTTATTAAATTCGTAATGCAATTGTTAAGTGAATCTGGCTCCCCCACTGACTTTGCTTGTCTGAAGGTTGCAAAAGCTGATTACACGTCCCTGGGAACACTGCAACCATCATTAATATGAGTCAGTCACCAAGCGGTTGAATTTTGATCACATGATCATGAGGATACTGCAATGGTCGTAAGGATGAATCATGGTCATAAGCCACTTTTTTCAGTGCCATTGTAACTTCAAATGGTCACTACATGTACTGTTGTAAGTCGAGGACTACCTGTGTTAAATAAATCTAGTAGATAGCCATTTTTAAATCCCCATTGAGCATTTTAAAGAGCATTTAAAACAGAAGAACACTGACACTGACATCCGCTAAACTCCACTGAAGATGTTATCTAGCCTGGTAACAAAACATTCAGAAACCAACCCACGAGCTCAGAGAACAAGCCTTTGCCCTCTGTATTGTTGGAAGTTAAAAGCCACCCCTCTACTAGAAAAATGAAATATCCTAGGAAATACTAAAAAGGCAGAATATTTCCCCTAAAAAGAGAAATAGAAACTCAGAAGCAGAAACTCACCTACACCTTTGTTAAAGGGTGGGCCATTAAGGCCTGGGACAGTATATTTTACATAACAAAGATCTCCAGGTAGAGCTATAGAAATTGCCCAAAGCCATTTCATTACATCATCATCCAGCAAGGCTCAACCAACCCTAGCAGTCTGATAACCAATCAGAATACAAGCTCAAATTCAAATCCCAACAGAGGGTATAAAACCAGGCACTTTCAGACCTCCTCCTCCTCCTTGATCTTTTCCTTCACCTTGAAGCATGTGATCATCCTTTTCACTTTGGAGCTCCAAGTCATGTGGTCCTGTCCACCATTTAACCATCTTTCCAAACAGCCTGCATGTTTCCAGTGTCTTTTTCCCCACTTGGAACTGAACCCAGAAAGATATTTCTTCCAACAGTATTTAAAGCATTAAATCCATACCATTGAAATTTGCATTGGGGAAAGGAAAAACTTGAGAAATTATTAAGAAAAGAATAAAAGATTTTGGGATTGACAGCAGGCTACTAGTTACTTTTCTGTGATATTGATAATGCTCTATTAATATATTGTTTTTCAGGTAGCTGGTCACAACTGATGCCTGACCCTACTTACTATCTTGGGGACTTCATCAACATCCAGGCATCAGTAAGAAAAGATAACCATCTTCCATTGAGAATCTATGTGGATGAATGTGTTGCCCGGCCAAGTGCAGAATCCTCTGTGAAATATGAGGTTATCACAAATCATGGGTAAGTCTCTGAGAGTTTGGGCTCAGCACAATGAGAGGTGGTAGTCATTATCTTTACAAGTAGCCTCATGTTTCTTAGTAGAAGTGAGCATTCATAACTGAGTTCCAGTGTTTATGAAAGTAAGGTCATACTCATTGGACTTTGAGGTTAAATGGTGTTTGGTTATTTTCTTGGAATTGAGTGGTGACTACCCCACTTGGAAATTAAAACAGCTGAAAAAGCAGAATGTTTGGTAAAGTCATTGTTTGAGAACTTGGAAGCTTATAATTTTTCCCATGGAGAGGCCCATAACATTTTAGCACACTTGCACCATTTATAAAAAGCATATAGATGCCCCAAAGTGACTGCTGGAGAACAGACCTATTCTGAGTTGAATTGTGTCCAAAGATAGAGTGTGTTCAGAGTACTGCAGCGTAAATTCGGCGCCAGAAAAGTAAACACAGATAGCTGAAGCTTCATTTAACTTCTTTATAAACCCAAGTAAATTTTACAATACCAGTTGTAGATTTCTTCTACATGGAGCAAACTCAAACAGAAGCAGACATGTTACAGGTTCAGAACAGAACAGCAATTCAGGAGCTCAGAAACAGACATCAGTTTCACTTTAATTCAGCAGGCAAGCAAACAAGTTAGTTTCTCTTTCAATTTAGAGCTGAACACAGGAACAGAGATAAACCATGCTCAGATTCTCTCTTTAAATTTCAGCCCTCAGTTCAGCTCTCATTGGCTGACCTTGTTACTAAGCTCTATTCCAGTTCATGAATATACTCTGATGGAAAGTTCATGTTTTTCTTCCTGTCTGTTCTCAGGAAGAAACCTGAGAAAAAAGAAGTGAGGGGGAGCAGTCCTTTGGGAGGTGTAGGGAGACCTGTAGAAACCATGGCTATTTATTGTTTATCATCCCTAAAATGAACCTCCATAACCAACCCTTCCTTTGACCCACTGAAGCGTCTAAGGCTAAGCCATAAAATGAGGTTGTGGTTTAGCATGACTAAAGAAGCTGGCCACTATTTCATCATCATGTCAACTTGAATTAAGATTTAGAGGAAATTATTTTTGTTTCTAAAATATGTAGAAATAGCAATGATTTCCTGTTTCTCAAAATAAAGTGTCTTTCTAAAGTAAGGGGTTTGTCTGGAAATCTACCAATTCTACTGCTACTAGCTTACATGCAGACGTCAAAATGATGGTTTATTTTGGGATCCTACTTTAGTTTGTGCAACTTCATGTGGGGTACATTATGTTCCCTCCTCCTGTTTTCCAATAGACAGTAAAGAACATGACCTTGATGGAGATATGCACAATGCTGTTTCTCCTAAGCAAAAGGGCCTAAACATATTTAAATTCAGCAATGTCTAGATAACATTGCGAAGTGGCTCAGGCACCACCTCCCATAATTCACTGAACTATAGAAAGGAGGAAGGGCACAGCACAATCAGATTTGCAAGATTCTGTTGTTTCAGCCAATCTCAGTAAGAATAGTTTAGCCATCCATGTGGTGTTTATCATAGTCTGGTCCACTTAATGGACATTTTTGCACAACAACAATCCTGTGATGTGGGCTGGACTTAAGAGAGGGGGTTTCTGGCTCAAAACCACGCAGCTTGCTTTTGTGTTCATCATTGCAATACTGTTGACGAACACAAAGAAAGACATATTTAAAAGCATTGATAACCTGGGGAAGGAAAACAAGCCCTTTCATGTTGTTTCTGTCTAATCTGCAGATGCTTTGTAGATGGGCAGCACGGTCGCTCCCATTTTCTTGCCATGCGAGAAGATGGATTTCTCCGTTTCCAACTGGATACATTTACCTTCACTGGAGCCTCCAACAATCAGGTTAAGATAGAAGATGGAAGAAATGGAAGTTGGATTTTTAAATGTAGGGCTAGGATACTTGATTAGTGTGTGGGTATGAGTTGGGGTGGAAAATCTAAGTACATTATGATGTCATATATCATCTTATGATATCATCTTATGATATCATCTTCAAAAGGTGAGGAATAAAGCCATCCTCCTAACTTAGTTCTAGAACTGCCTGTATTGAGGGGAGGTATTGAAATGGAAGAAGTCCTCCTTATGCATCACAACAGATGCCAATTATTATTATTAATAGTAATTATGCCAACAATAGCAGATGCTTTGGTGTGTTGGAAGAATTATCCTTCTGGGTTCAGTTCCAAGTGGGGAAAAAGACACTGGAAACAGGGAGGCTGTTTGGAAAGATGGTTTAATGGTGGACAGGACCCCATGGCTTGGAACTCCAAAGTGAAAAGGACGATCACATGCTTCAAGGTGAAGGAAAAGATCAAGGAGGAGGAGGAGGTCTGAAAGTGCCTGGTTTTATACCCTCTGTTGGGATTTGAATTTGAGCTTGTACTCTGATTGGTTGTCAAACTCCCATGGGGCCATGCAGGGGCAACTCTGTAGGCTGTCTTGAGTTCCAGCCTTGGTTGAGCCTTGCTGGATGATGATGTAATGAAAAGGGCTTTAGGCAATTTCTATAGCTCTACCTGGAGATCTTTGTTATGTAAAATATTCTGGCCCAGGCCTTAATGGCCCACCCATTAACAAAGGTTGGGGTGAGCTTCTGAGGTAAGTTTCTGCTTCTGACCTTCTACTCTTTTTAGGGGAAATATTCTGCCTTTTTAAACATTTCTTAGGATATTTCATTTTTCTAGGAGAGGGGTGGGTGCTAACTTCCTACAGGTGTAAGGGATTACCATGGATTTTTCTGTACTTTGTCTTCCCTTTCTCAAATACAGGACAGTTACAGTTACCAGCTAATATCTATTCTGATTCTTTTAGATCTACCTCATCTGCCACTTGAAGGCAGTACCTGTGGGCTCAGCAAACCATCTCAATAAGGCATGTTCCTATGATCACACTACTGCAACCTGGAGCTCTCACGAAGGGGTTGACTGCTCCTGTTGTGCATCTCATACTGGCTGTGGCAGCAAAAAAAGAAAAAGGAGACAGCAGCAGAGGAGAGGTAGTGTGATCTCCCATATTAGAATGCTCCATCTCAGGCATCTGGTGGATCTGATCCCACTTTGGCCTCTGGTACCAGGAGGAGATTTGGGTCCTTGACGAGATTGCGTCCTGGGTGCCAACCCCTGTTGGTCAGTCCCAGCATGTCCTTTCATATTCCGTGTTGCTCTGAGAAATGAAGTGCTAGAATCAATACCTGGACAATGGTTAAAAAAGAGAGAGAGGGAGAATGAGGGCTCCTGAAATTGCTGCTTTTAATTTATAAACCCTTATACCTGGATGCCCAGATATCTCTTCTAGCCAGAATCAGCCCATCCAATGTAGCTGTCCTGGGGGGAAATGCTGGTTGTGGTTCCACACTTTCATGAGGCAAGAGAGGCTGAAGGTACAAGACATTATTTCTGGATAATTGTACCCATATTTGGAAATAGCATCCTGGAAGTAAGATTAGGTCCCTCTGAGGTAGCTTTCCAGAGGCTGCTGAAATCAGAGCTCAGAACATTTTTTCAGAGGATATTTGGGGGTTAATGAAGATATTGTCATCTGGGTTTATTGGTTATTGTTTTTTTCTTTTCCTTTGTATTTTTGGGTCAGGGTTTTTTTTATTATTATTACTGTAGACCCAAAGATCTCCAAGAGTCCAGTGTATAAATTTAAAAAATAATATCCTCCTTGCAGGATAATCCCTGAGCTTCAATGTTTGTTATTTAAAAGTTCAGCAAAATAATGCTTTATTTACTGGCCTTGTTTGGCACCTGCTCAAATAG
Source organism: Pseudonaja textilis (assembly GCF_900518735.1). The sequence goes on along the minus strand of NW_020769474.1, from coordinate 647,131 downwards.
ATGCATCCAGTGTCTTCCTCTACATTAGCAGAGTTCAGGCTAATTTGGGAATTCTGAAGTCCATAAAATTTATTCACTTATCAAATTTCTACACCAACCATCTCACATGTATTCCAAGTAGAATTAAAAGAACAGCATGGATAAATTGAATCACTTTGCAAAAGAGACATTGTGGTAATCATGTACCACAATGTCAGGGCTGAATTCCAAACTCTTATTCACCTCTTTCCAGGAACATTTGGAGAAGGAGACCTCACACTTGGTCCCATTGAACTGAAAGGGGAGCAGGCCCAGACCTCTTTGCAGAACAGCTCCAGGACTTTGGAGCTGGTGTCCATTGTGACCAACTTTGCCCCTGCTATATTCAACACATCCCCTGCTGCTGGGCCATCTCTGAACCAGATGGCGAATATTATCGTGAGGAAAGAAAAAATGAAAGAAGATGTAAACGGTGAGAATATCAAATTTTTCCATTTTTCAATGGGTTGAGATTTGGGCAGGGGGGGTACAGAACCGAGGCCATAGATATGATGATGTGTTTTACAGAGCAATTGGTAAGTGGGCAAACTGCACATTTCTTCCTTCATGCTGTGGTGGCCAATGGATCTGGTGTCAGTAGAAATAAACATCTCAACCATTTTTTATGCTGCAAATATTTCCATCCTATTGATCAG
>NW_020769474.1:475501-631522 GCF_900518735.1 Pseudonaja textilis | reverse complement strand
AGTTCTCTCTTATCAGCAGCTTGCAAATTAAGATTCTGTTTGGAGAAAACTTTATATATCACAGATACATCTAACCTCAAAGAAGTGTCCAAACCAACATTAAAGAAAATAAATCCTTAATTTTTCATTTTGTTTTTGTTGTTGTTATGTTGTTGTCTGTCTCTGTGTGTATTTCTTTTCCACTTTTTGCAATTCTTTCTATAAAATGGTTAGACAAATGTTTAAAATAGCCTATAAAAGAAATGGAAGGAAAATAATTAACGTAGTGTTTAAAAAAGAAAAAGTTTCAGTAGTTTCAAACTAGTTCCTCTTCAGTTTATTTTAGGAGGCAGGGTGGCCGCCTTACTCAACTTCATGGCTTGATAAACACCAGGATGTTGCTTAAGATGGTTTGAAAACTGCTGGTGGAGAATGTAGTTCTATATATTCTCAGCCTAAAAATTATGTATTTTGTGCTCAGTTCTGGCACTGTCCAACTAATACAAATACTAGTGCTTTTATCCTGTTTCGGTTCTACATAAAAATATGAAACCTGAAGCCTCTTTTTTTGGTGGTAACTTTCAGCCTTCATATTTCAGCAAAAAGATCCATGCCTAAAGGCAATTTAAACGTCAGGAAAACATTGCAGATCTAAGTATGCAAGATCTAAGTAAATAAACACTAAAGATGGTTCGAGATATATTTCTATCAACTCCTCTTTGGAAACCCCAGTGCTAAACTTTGTGTACAACTGTGTCCATCAAGTTCTTTCCACAATGTGACAACAATGAGGGGTTATTATCAATCAATCAATCAATCAGAAAAGAGCTGGAAAGGACCTTTGAGGTCTTCTAGGATAATTTGTTCCATTTCCCAAACTGTTTAGAATCATAGTGATCAGAGTTCCGGGAACACATCAAGCTACCTTTAGAAGATACGTTACTATGTATGTGCTAACCTTGTGGAATAAGGAAGGAGATACTTCAAGTGGGCCAATGCTGGTGTTGAAAATGTCTTCAACAATAGCCCATTTGGGGTGTCTGGGGTGGTGGTTTGGGGTTGAGACATTTCCTGATATTGTTACAGTGCAATTTGTAAACTTCCGGGTGTGAAGAATGTTGGGAAGGAGATATATTAGGAACAATGTTGAAGGAGATATGAAGCTAGCACAGGAGAAAGTAAAAGAAGATAGATAAATCTTCCTGGTTTGGGTATAAGAGTTTAATCAGGATTGTTCATTCTGACTTCCAGGAAAAAAGCATTGTTTTACATTGTTCTATCTATGATCTACATGATTTTTTTTCCTATCCAAATAATCAGCTGGGTTTAGGAACCTGTAAGAGTTTTTGTCTCTGACAAGAAGTGGTGAAGCTGGCATGTCAGAAGCTGGAGTCCTTCTGCAGAGATTCCTCCAGGGACATCCCACAGTATTTGGGGTAAGCATTAGGCATGGGACTTTTAGAAGTTCAAGGACACATAGGTTCTTCCTCATACAACTTATCAGTATTGTATGTCCTTACCCAAATTTCCTGGGTGCAGCTAAAGCAAAACAGTATCCTTTGTGAATGGTCTTAATAGACTAATTCCTTTACCTGTCAGTGAGCATCCCATTCCCTATCTACCTTCTGGTATAAGTTGTCATTCTTCTCCATGTTTTCTCTATACTTGGGAAAAAATTTTAAAAAAATGTTTATCTTTTGCTTTGCAGGCACTCTTGTTGATGATCAGGCTCCTCCAATCAGCTTTTCCTCTCCCCTTGTGCTTATAGAGATGAGCTGGGCACGCATTTCAGTTCAGCTGCAGTGGTGAGTCACCAGCTCTGCTTCTCCTGCTCTTTCCAGCCTCTGAATCAGCAACAATGCTGTACATTTTCCATGACCTTACTTCAAAAACTTTATCTTTCAAACCCCACAGAGCTGGCAAAACAAGCAGTTTTGTATAGTGGTTAAGACTCAGAGGCTAAAACCCAAGAGGATGAGAGTTCACAAAGCCAGCTGGGTGACCTTGGGCCAGTTAGTCTCTCCCTTCCTCCCTTTCTGCCCTAGGAAGTGGGCAATAGCATACTATTTCTAAGAAATTTTGCCAGGAAAACTACAGGGACCTGTTCAAACAGTCACCAGGAGTCCAATACTAACTCAACGATGTGCACGCACATGCATACACACACACACACAAACACACATAAGCTGGCAAGACCAAGAAAGCAACAGTGACACAGACTTCAGTGAAGGATCTTTAAAATGTAACAATCTTGAAAACTGTATGAGGAGTTTCTCAACCTCGGTTATCATGAGTTAAAGTAAGGTAGCATCTTTTTCTAAGGTTTTCCTCACCTTTCTCAGAAGTTAGACCAGGGGTCTTCAACCTGCGGCTCTGGAGCCACATGTGGCTCTTTCGGCCCTCTGCTGTAGCTCCCTGTCAGCTGATCCTACCACTGACCGGCCTCACCCCACCCCTCCTCATAACTCCTCGCCTGGCCTAAGAAAGTAAGGGTGATGGTAGGAGATGGAGATTTGCTCCATATTCCAGAGCAGAAGGTCACTGGGTAGAAGTGAGTGACATTGAGTTGGCCACGCCCACCCAGTCACACCAGTTGTTAAATTATTGGCTCCCGGTGTTTTGTTTTCTGTGGGAACAGGTCCAAATGGCTCTTTGAGTGTTTAAAATTGCAGACCCCTGAGTTAGACTGAAGTGTTGTTTCCGAGCTAAAGCTTTGACTGTCTCCCATTTGGCTTTCCTACAATTTTTCATGCTATCTGTGCATTATGTAAAACAGGGGTCTCCAACACCCACCTCCCCCGGGCCCAGGAATGATGCATGAAGCTTCATTTGCCCATGCATGGGATTTAGGTTGCACTTAAATCCATTCCTCACCACTACCAAAACCACTGAAGCCGCCGCTGCCACCACCGGTCCACAGAACCAAAAAGGTTGGGGACCCCTGATGTGAAACACATGTAATCATATTTCAATTTATGAGAGTAGAGACAGACAGCTGGTGTCTTACAGTCCAACGAGGATGGTCCTCCATTCATTCTTCTCCACCGTAACATTTGCTTGGCAAAGGCCCCACTTTCAATCCTTCTACTCCCAGGAAACAGATCAGATAGCAAACAATAAGAAAGACTCCAGAGATGTTGGCCAGCAAGTGAAGGGGACAGTATCAAATTAGCTGGACAGTGGTGGTTTGACTAAAATGCAGTAACTTCTCTTGTTTCTACTCTTCAGAGGGGAAGGAATAATTCACAGAACTGCATTGGGAGATGTTAAATAAACATACAAGTATGTTTGCAACATTAATATCCAAAATGGCAATTGACATTTATAGAATGCCCATGGTTCTAAGGCAACATTTCCCAACTGTTGGAAGAAATAGCTTTCTGGGATCAGTTCCAAGTGGGGAAGAAAACACTGGAAACATGGTGACTGCTTGGAAAGATGGTTTAATGGTGGACAGAATCACATGCCTTGGGTGAAGAAAGAAGGAAAAAAGGCTGAGATGCTGAGAGACCCTTAGTTTTATAACCTCTGTTGGGCCCCACCTTAATGTTTCCTCTTTCTGTGCAAGAAATGTATCCCATTGGCTGTCAGACACCCATGGGTGGGTCTTAGCTAACTTTGTAGGCTTTGTCTGGACCACTTGGCTTCACCTGAGTGCTGGCTGATGCAATCTTCCCAGTCCAGGTGGTGAGATGGGCAGAGGCCTTTATTATGTAGAATACTCTGGCCTATGCTTTAATGGCCCATTAACAAAGATGGGGAGGGGGCTGAGTTTCTGCCTCTCTGAGCTTCTGCTTTTCTTTTTAAGGGAAATATTCTGCCTTTTTAGTATATCCTAAAATATTTCATTTTCCTAGGAAAGGGGTGGGTTTTAACTTCCAGCACAACCTTGGCAACATTGAGACTGGTGGACTCCCATGGCTGCCTGGAGAATTCTGGGAGTTGAAGTCCACCCATCTTAAAGTTGCCACCATGGGGGAAACTCTATCCTAAGGTATCTAAATAGCACAATGTTAAGAATCTTTATTATATTACATAAAGCTAAATTATATATATTATTGTCAGGTGCAAGTTATGGACCAGGATAAGAGTTCAAAAGTACAACATGTTTATTTCATGCTACCTATATACAAGAATTTGATCTACTAATGGCCAAAGGGAATTGGCGGCAGATAAGATTCAGTGGACTTTGGGGAGGGCTGGATTTAGGTCTCTTGTGTGGGCATACAGATTCCGAACTGATTATGCATTAGACCGCACCCTTGGGCTCAGCCTGGTCGTCTCCTACAATTATTTTATATATATAATATAGATTATATGTACATTATAAATATAATCATTGAATTAAAATAATATATTGAACTAAAACTGGGAAAAGGAATGAAGCAATAGGTCATCTAAATGACTAGATTTAATAATATGTTAAAGGCAAAGCTAGCTGTGTATCAATACTCTATAGATGTATCTTTTATTTCTTCAAATCTCACTCATTTAATAACTATTGCACATTATTTTTTGATTACATTAGCAATGTTATATTTTGGGGTGTGTTTCACTATATCTTCTAGTTGTTATACTTAACCAATAAAATATGTAAATGTGAGCCACAACAAGGATTTATAATGTTGCCTACCACTCTTCTTCCTCAAGGAGTATGGAGTAGTTTGCAAATAAATACAATATAAATAAGTAGCTAATCATAACAGTGAAATGCCAAGCTTTTCAGGAATGAAGAACAGCTGTCTGGTTTTATGTGCTCATCTGCTGAACTGCCAAAAGCTTGAAGCTTTTCAACCTCCTACGTCTGTGTGGGAGGGGACTCCAACTCCCAGAGTGCTTCTTTTTACTTCCTAAGTCCTTGGATTTATTCTCCAAACAGTGTGTCACTATTCTGCCTGAACAGGAACTTGAACATTCTGAGACCATGACAAGAACCGGGCCAGCTCAGCCTTCCTTGCTTCCATGCCATGTGTTCTGTCAAAAAAACTCAAGATGGCAATTTGCAAGGGCAGGTCTTTGATTTGCTATTGTAACCACCATCTTGATTTTTTTGATCAGAATCTGCAGCAGTGGTGGGATTCAAATTTTTTTTGTTAAAAAAAAACTGACATCCCCAGCAATTGGGAGGAGTGGTAAGCAGATAAATTATTTTTTATTTTTTATTTATTTATTTTGATTTGTCAATCGCTTACAAGATAATAGGTATAAGTATAAACATGAGTAAGAATACAGGAAATGGGTACAAATAAATGGGGATAATAGGACAGGCTCGGGGGGCACAATGATGCACTTATCTACGCCCCTTACAGACCTCTTAGGAATGGAGTGAGGTCAATAGTGGATAGTTTGAGGTTCAAGGAGTGGGTGTTAGAGGATGTAACAACAGAGTCAGGTAGTGCATTCCAGGCATTGACCACTCTGTTGCTGAAGTCGTACTTTCTGCAATCAAGTTTGGAGCGGTTAACATTGAGTTTCTATCTGTTGTGTGCTCTTGTATTGTTGTGGTTGAAGCTGAAGTAGTCATTGACTGGTAGGACATTGTAGCAGATAATTTTGTGTACTATGCTTAAGTCCAACCGTAGGCAGCATAGTTCAAGATTGTCCAAGCCCAAAATGTCAAGCCTGGTGGTATAGGGTATTCTGTTGCGAGCAGAGGAGTGTAGTACTCTTCTCGTGAAATACTTCTGGACTCTCTCAATTGTATTAATGTCTGGTATACAGTGTAGATTCCAGACAGATGAGTTGTATTCGAGTATTGGTTGAGCAAAGGTTGTGAATGCCCTAGTTAGCAATTCAATATTTCCAGAGGAGAAGCTTCGTAAGATTAGATTTCCAACTCTTGATGCCTTTTTGGCAATGCTGTTACAGTGAGCTCTAGCACTTAGATCATTAGATATGAGTACTCTGAGGTCCTTGGCAGAGTGAGGGTCATCAACAAGGTCATATCCGCCTAGTTTGCATTTGGTGAATTGATTTTTTTTAACCAATGTGTAGGACAAAGCATTTGTTGGTCGAGATTTGGAGTTGCCAAATGTTTGACCATTCAGACACATAATCAAGGTCACTTTGAAGGACAGTAGCATTGTCGGTGGTATTGAATAGCTTTACATCATCTGCAAAGAGGACACAGTTGCTAATAAGGTGATCGCAAAGGTCATTTATATAGAGTATAAAGAGCGTGGGTCCTAAAACGCTGCCTTGGGGGACACCACTGTTGACTGGAGCAGGGTTTGATATAGCACTCCTTATTTTTCCTATTTATTGCCTGTTTGACAGGAATGCAGTAATCCACTCGTGAAAGGATCTGGAAATGCCGTAAGAGTTTAGTTTTAGCAGTAGATTGTCATGTACCACTGAATCAAAGGCTCTGCAGAAGTCTACGTAAATTGTGTCTATTGCTTTACCCTGGTCCATATGTTTTTGCAGAGTAGGAGTTGTAGGTTGCAGGACAATTTTTTCCTGAAACCAAATTGTTTTGGGGAGAGTAGGTTGTTTGACTCTAAGTGGAGGGTGATGAATTGGTTAATGATTGATTCCATGACTTTGCACAGTGAGATTGGTCTGTAGTTTTCAACCAGGCTGGGGTCACCTTTTTTGAAGATAGGGATGACCGTAGCTAAGGACCATAGATTCAGTAAGGAGCTGGTTTTGAATGATATATCATATATAATGCTTAGGGGTACTGTTATGGCAGAGGAGAGCTTTTTAAAGAAGTAGGCACATAATCCATCGGGGCTAATAGATAGGGATGGTTTTAGGTTTCGTAGTGCCTTTCCACATTATCTTCTGTAAAGTCAATATGTAGTAGATCATTGCAGTTAGTTGTGGTACGACTAGGAAATGTGGGGTATGAGCCATTGCTGTTTACAAAGACTGAACTGAAGAATGTGTTGAAGAGGTTGGCCTTAACAGCTTTGTCGTTGCAGTCTTTTTCATTTGGTCCCTTTACAGGAGGGATGGTTCTTGAGTCTTTAAATTTGGAGTTTACAAAATTGTAGAAGGTGCGTGTAGATTTTGTATGTAGGAGGTTTTCCTCCTGCTTGCAGATTGTGCATTCTGCCTTTGTCTGTTGGCATAAGGTGTTGTATTGGTTTTTAAAGTTTGCTCCATAGCTAGTTTTGTTTTTACGCCATAGTGATTTTTTTAATTGAAGTTTCCTTATGATGGGTAATTTGTTTTTTGTTTTTAGGGTTTACTAATGGTACATATAGTTTAATGACTCTTTCAAGTTCAAATAAGAATGCATTATAATGGTCTTCTGTAATATTACAGTTAGAGAATAGAAAGTGCCAATCAAGAGATGATAGGGCGGCATCTATGAGATCATAGTTGGCTTTTTTGAAATTGTATTTTGGAGATCCATCATTATGATCTTCTTTGTGAGGGCGTAAATTGAGACAAAAGTCAATCATTCTGTGGTCACTGTTTGAAAAGGGTTCTTGTATTTGTAGGCCATAAATTGAGTTTGAGCTGTTGCAGAAGATGAGGCTGAGGCAGTTGTTGAGTCTAGTGTTGTTTGTTACTAATTGACCCAGTCCCAGTGTGGTAACAGCATTGTACAGGGTTGCATGTATGGGTTCGGGTGTATATTCATTTAGGGTCCAGTTTATAAGAGGTAGATTGAGGCCACCAAGGAAAATAAGAGGGTGTGGACAAGAGACAGCCCACATCAACAGTGAAGTTAGTTTGTTTGCATGAACTATGTCACAATTAGGGGCTCTGTAGCATAGTAAGAAGTGGATAGTGGTATTTAAGGACAATTCACAAATGATGGTCTCTGGAAGAGCAAGTTCTTGTGTAATTAGAATCTTTTTTAGATTTAGGGATTTTTTATAGAAGATAGCAACTCCACCTCCTCTACAGATTCCGCGATCTGACTGATAAATGTAATATTCTCTGACTGTGATAACAGTCTGGAAAAGATGCATTCAACCACGTCTCACAGACAAATATAATATCGAATGTGGTTGTGCTTAGTAAGATGAGGAATTCATGCATTTCGTTTGCGAGGCTTCTTGCTTTGAGTAGTTTGCATTTTAGATATGTAATAGTGGATCCGGATCTCCCCAAATTCCAGTATTCTACTACATCTGCTTCTCCACCCTTCTTTTTAAAGGCTAGAAATTGTTGGGAAGTTGTCACCAGGATTGTCCAGCCATATAAATGTGTGGTAATTTTAAAAAATTCTGTTCAATTCTGTCTGATTCTCAAAGACTATCTGGACAGCTTCCCTTAGTTTTCTTGGTGACTGTTTTTTCAGAGGTTGTTGGCCATTGCCTCCTTCCTATAGCTGAGAGTAAATGACTGGCCCAAAGTCATCCAGCTGTCTTCATACCTTAGGTGGGACTAGAACTCACAACATCAAGTTTCTAGCCTGATGCCTTAACCATTATACCAAGCTGGCTCTCATAGTAAGATAGATGTTCTCATTTAGATCTTTGAAGTGAGGTAGCAACTTGTCAGCTTTTCTGGAGTCAATGTTCAATTTTGCATAGGGATCTTGAATCAATCACATTATTATTCTTTTCATTCTTTGTCTCCAGCTGATTCTGGCAGGCAACCTCACCCATGCTGCAGAAAAAGCCAAACGCCTGAACTTGGTAAGTATGTGAGGAGTAAGTATGTGAAAAGGCAAGAGACACCAATGCCAGTCATGTTGATCAAAGTTTATTGGTCTTGTTCATTGATAGGGTAATAAGCCATTGTTTTCCAGTACTCCTTCAAGATACTTCATGTTATCTTCTCTCTGTTCTTACTGTGTCTTGGTAACTTCATTAAAGAAGAAAGGAAGAAAAGAGCAGTACAATGTATTTTGATTGGACTAGGAACCCATCATGAGTAAGTTTGCTCCTCCTTAGAGAGTGGGGATTTCCAGATACATTGACAGTTCTCATGATACTGAAATGGTTCCACCTCCAGTGTGATTCATATTTTCCCCTCCTGTCACTTTGCCCATTTATTGGGAGGGAGATATTGTTGGCTGCTGTTCAGAAGCTCCTGTGGTAGTTCTGCTGCCTGTCTACTGATCTATTTTCACATTTTATCTCAATTCACTTTCTAATCTCAATCAGCCAAATAGCATGAAGTTTCTTCATTGGCCTTATAATAAAAGTTTAGGGCCTAGTTGATGTGTATTCTTCCAGTCTTTGGGTCAGCCAACAAGTATGCCAGCATAATTTGTGCTGTTTTGACAGCTAAGCTCTATTTTGCTTCAATTACAAGGCCAGCAAGAGGAATTCTCCTCAGAAATCTAATATGAGACATTTTAAGGACAATGGTGGATGAATTACTCTCTTTAAGGTGCTTTGGCAGGGGAAAGGCAAAGCAAGTTGTCCAACTGAATTTATTCCTGGCACAGAGAGTTTGCCAGGATTGCCTCAGGAAAGGCTCCTGATGCTTTGCAGCAACAATTAGTCACTTAAGATTTTTTTTTTCATCATGGGTCTTTTTCATTTCTGAAAAAGTAGCAAAGGCATTTCCAAAAACAGCCCCATCAACAGGTCAGCTGGGGATGCAGGGTGAAGGGAGGGAGGGAATCTCCACTGATTCAGGAAGCTTCCCTCCAGAGGCCACTAGTTGTTTTCCTAAACATTGGTTTAAAAAAGAAGTCTAGCAAAACTATTTCTGTCTACATAAGAAAGCTATGTTTAGCACTTGGCAAAGGGTAGTAAAATCTTAACTCAAGTAGAAGCCTCCGTTGCATCTAGGAATCTGGTCTCCCCTTGCAGTCCAAGCCAAAATACCACTTCAGGGCGGTGTCCCCAGAGAGCTAGGAAGGGGTGCAATTGCAATAGCATCCAGAGTTGGACTGTTCTGGCCCCTGGATGACCCATCACCAATCGGTCAGTGTGTTGTTATTCATAAAATGAGACTTGTATCAAGAGAAAATGGAAACCACTGCTTTAAGAGTGGAACAGTTAAAGATTAATTTAACTTGGGCTGAGCCCAGAGTTTGGGCTATGGATGAGAGAAAGGTGACACAACAAGGACATGAGCTTAATAAAAGTTACAGAAGCATGTGGTACTGTACCATTGTTAATGAATACCAGTAATCCTCGACCAACCACCACAATTGAGTCCCAAAATTTTGTTGGTATGTGAGACCGTTGGCAAGTGAATTTTGCCACAGTTTCTTGCCACAGTTGCTAAGTGAATCACTAAAGTTGTTCAGTTAGTAACACGGTTGTTAATTGAATCTGTCTCCCCCATCGATTTTTGCTTGTCAGAAGGTTGCCAAAAGGGATCAAGTGACCCCAATCATCATAAATATGAGTCAGTTGCCAAGCATCTGAATGTTGATCACATGATCATTGGGATGCCGCAACAATCATGTGTGAAAAACAGTCATAAGTCACATTTTTCAGTGCTGTTTAACTTTGAATGGTCTTTAAACAAACTGTTGTAAGTCAAGCACTGCCTGCACGAGCATTAGCACTGAATATTTTTTCTTAAGAGCTTCCTGAGTTATTTTTATTTACCTATTCATATCCCACCTTTATTATGTTTTCAAATAACTCTAGGCGGCAAACGTATCTGACACACCTTCCTCCTATTTTTCCCATAACAACAACCCCGTGAAGTGAACTGGGCTGAGTGAAGTGAACTGGGCTGAGAGAGAGTGAGTGAGTGGCCTAAGTCACCCAACTTGCTAACAGCCTCTGGCTTTCTAGTCGATATCTTAATCACTAGATCACTTTACCCTCTAAAATTTAGCTCCTTGTTCATGGAACTTCCAATGTCTTAGTGGTTTTTTTTTTTTTTTGAAAAAAATCCCTGCTTCGATTTTCTCCTAAGCCCAAATATACAATGCCATTTCCTCAGCAGAGTAAATTATTCCAGGATTTGGAAAGTAACTGAATAGAGCATCATGTGATGGAAAGATTTCTTGGGATCTCAGCGCACTTGTTTACATATCAATCTTTTCCCCCATATGCCTCTTGAAGGGAATTTATTTGCAAAACACTACAAATATACCATTTGTAGCATATGTGGGAAATGGAAGTTGGGTAGTTTTGTTTTATTTTGAGTGAAGGATGAAGCACATTCAACTATTGAACAATGATGATGTCACAAGTGAGAACAGGATTGCTATATTTGCTGTCTTTTATGCTGCAAGCTCTTAAACCTGAAAACCTACAAAGATGCCTAATAGTATTTGCAAAATGGTAGAGATCTGATGATGTCTTGGGGAAAAAAAAGACTTCAGATTAAGCTGGAACATTGGTGAATGCTTGCAAAATAGAAAGACTAGCAATCTGGAAGCATCAGATGGTTTTCATGCCATGTTGAGTGGTTTCTCAATTTGAGCAGCAGAACCGTCCCAATCATCTTCTGTGACTTAAACAGCAGTATTATCAGATGTATTCAGAGTTCAAAACATTATCAGAGACCCCACACATCCACTCTATCGTCTATTTCTGTTACTCCCTTCTGGGAGGAGGTTTCAAAGTGTTTCTGGCAGGACTAATTACAGATTCCCTAACAGCTTTGTTCCCTATGCCATCCAGTAATCCTGGTAAACTCATAGGATTCTTTTTTCTCATCATGTACACATATAACATAAAAACTACACTGTATCATATAATATAGCACTTAGCAATAGCACTTAGACTTATATACAGCTTCACAGTGCTTTACAGCCCTCTCTAAGTGGTTTACAGAGTCAGCATATTGCCCCCAACAATCTGGGTCCTCATTTTACCCACCTCCAAAGGATGGAAGGCTGAGTCAACCTTGAGCCTGGTGGGATTCAATCTGCCAAATTGCAGTAGATGTAGCTGGCAGTACTGCACTCTAACCACTGCGCCACTGCATAAATTATTTATTTTATTTTGTCATGTTTATGTAGTGTATATCGGAGATAGTGACCTTTGAGAGCTGTATGCAATGAAATTTCATGTATGCTGATTAGTGTACATTCAAAAATGACAATAAAGTATTCTATTCCCATTCTATTCCATTTTATTATAATGGAATTTCCTACCAGTTTCAGATCTAGAAAAATGTGTCAACAGTACTTCACTTTTCTCCTAAAGGTGTCAGCATGAATACTTTTCTTTCAGGTGAAAGCTTGCCTTGTCATCTACATTATCTGCACAGTGGTAGTGTCTGTGCTTTTTCTATTTGATTGATTTATTGCACAACCCGTATCCAAAATACTCGATGTAGTACTACTAATGATTATTTCTGTCAACTGCATCATCAGATTGTGGTGAGTTCTCCTTGGGGCCAAGTTTCTGTTTTCTTTGTGAAAAATATCTGAACATTCAGGGCTGATACAACTGGCAGAAGTTGAACTGAGTACCGGGGAGATTGCTTTTGCTGGTAGAATATTGAATGTCCTCGTTAATTAATTTTGAATTTACACATGGCACATGCACCAATTCTACAAAAAGAAAATCCATCTTCTGTGAAAAGGACATACTATGGATTTTGTTTGTGTTTTGGTGGAGCATTTCTGATTAGAACCAGCCCAAGCTTAGTAGACTCTGTCTCTTGTGAAGTCACTCTTCAGACTTTCTATGGTAGCCATTTTATGGCTTTGTCACTAAGGTTCTTTTGTACAACTTTATTCATGTCACAGACCTTATTCCCAAAAGCAGTGAAAGCCTGAACTAAAACAAAATGTGATTGAATTAGAGATACTAGGATAATTAATAGGATTACTGCTCATGGGTTGGGGGGAGTCTGAGAGGTACAACCTAGAGCAGAGGACTCCAAACTTGGCAACTTTAAGACTTGTGGAATTCAACTCCCAGAATTCTCCAGCCAGCATACCTGGCTGAGGAATTCTGAGAGTTGAAATCCACAAGTCTCAAAGTTGCTAAGTTTGGGGATCCTGACCTAAAGGTTGCATGCATTGCAACACTCTCTCCACTCCAGCTCTAAGTAGTCTTGAGATTTCCAATAGAGATTGTTAACTCTGCTCATAGAATTATATTTCTCAATCTTATGAGAAGTTCTGTTTTGTGGAATACATGCTGAACTGCTTAATCATAATGTCAAGTGCCAGGGAGATCAAGAGATCCAGGTAGTTCAAGTGGGTATAAAGATTTATTGCAAAGTTACGCTCTCTACAAGAATCTGAACTATTAACAGTCAAAACATTGGTAGATAAGGAACTTAAATCTCTTGTGAGCACATAGGGACTCGGGACTGATGACATGTTTGACCCACCTCCCTTGGGCTCAGCATGGTCATCTCCTACACCTATATTGTGCATTTGACTTCATACACAGAAGCTAAATGAATTTCAATTGAATGGGGGTGGGGAAGACACCCAGTGATCACTAGTACCTCATGAGTAATGAGGTGGTAGTGATCATTGTGCCCCCACTCCCCCCAATTCAAGGTTAATGTGATTTTTGTTACCATTATAAAACCTGTGTGAATGCTTCAAGAATTGGTTTCTATCCTCAATTCTATCTCTTAACCCCCTGGCCCCTGCAATTGAGCTAGAGTGCCTTAAAACCATAAGACTTTAATTGTGTTTATTAAATCTGCTTCAGAAACATTTGGGGGAAAGACTGACTACTCTTAAGTCTCTCTCAGGGGAGGGCAACAAACAAGGCAGCTTCTTGTCCTTCATTTCCCGTTCTGTTTTTCAGTTCTGTTGCATGGCCACACATGGCATTGTCCCACTTTTAACTTTCCTGGGATTCTTTATTTGCATTTCCATGGCAGCCTTTGGATGCAAAGCAGTGTGTCACCAAAACACAACTGCAGATTAGGAGGTAATTTGTTTCCATCTGTTTTGATGGGGAGAGGAGGGTTATGGCAGTGGTGGGGTTCAATTTTTTTTTACTACCGGTTCTGTGGGTGTGGCTTGGCCTTGGTGGGCGTGTAAAATCTCCAGTCAGAGGTGGTATTTGCCGCTTCTCTGAATTTCCGCTACTGGTTTTCCAGAACTGGTCAGAACCTGCTGAATATCGCCTCTGGGTTATAGACAACGGGATTAAAGGTTAAAGAATGGTGAAAGGAAGATGGGTGAGGGGTAGAGAGAGGACAAGGAGGACAGGTTAGGAATAGGTCACTAATACACCGTTCTGTATCTCTAGCAGGTGTGGGCAGTTATGGCAACTTTACAATCTGTGAATTTTTGGCTGGCTCAGGAATTTCGGGAGATGAAGTCCACAGGGTGTATAATTGCCATACTTCCCCACCCCTGCTCCAGCAAGTACCAGGGAGGTCCACCCAATTGAGATGAAAATCCAGTGGAGAACCAGCATTAACCAGCTGTGCTGCGAATCAACTCCATGTATGAATTTCAAGACAAAGAAGCAATGGAATAAAAATGAAACAAACAAAAATATTTCTGCATGTATGAGAAATAGCTAGATACTAGGATAATGGAAATAGCCAAGATGATGATTTGAGGACAATTTGAACATTGTAGCCTTTGATGAGAGGCTACCTAAATTTAATAAATGCAACTGCCCACTTCATGGGTTAGCTTTGACCACAAAATTTCTTGGTTATGAGATGCAACTCCCAGCAGTATGATTTTCAGGTAAAAGCTATAAAATAAAGTGAAAATGGAAAGCATCTGTAAAGCAACTGTGAACTGAAGTCTTCTACTGCCATCTTGCTCATTTTCCCAGGCAACAAAACAAAACAAACAAAACAAAACACAAAACCCAGACTTATTTAGTCCTGCTCTTTCTAGAGATCTTGCTAAATCATCAGAATGTGTCGTAATGGCCCACCAACCAACTGGAAGTTTGAGTTGGTGCTCGAAGATAAAAGAAATGTTGCCTAGCCTTGCCTTAACCTTTCAAGTAAACCCAACAAATCATCATGATTAAACAAATTATATCTTTGCATGATTATACTTTTGTCTCTTTCACAGACCATTGTTATTTTAAAGCATTTTCTTGTTCTACTAAAATTAACAAAGAACCTGAACATGTTTATTGTCCAAACTTCAATGTGTAGAGCAGTGTTTCCCAAACTATGAGGTGAGGCTCCCTTGGAGAGGTGCAGACAGAGTCCAGGGAAGATGTGAAGAACCATTTAGTTGAACATTGGTGCAATAAATCTACCTTTCCCAAAGTTTCATTGTGTTGTTTTCATTATTTCTTTGTATTCAATTCGGTGTTTGGGTCATTACTTTTTTTCCCATTTGTGTACATTGATAAATGGAAGCATGATGGCAAAAAGCTGAGGAATTTCTGATCTAGAGGAAATTTGAAGTAATCATCCATATCTGTCCACATTCTCACCTAGTCCCCTTGTTGCCTTTTATCCAGTCCATTTCTCTGAACATTGACTGTACTATTAGTGTTTCTAATGCTCATTTGCTTTTCTAGGTGCAAATTCAATAAACTGAACTGAAGACAATTCAATATGTATTGTAAACAACAAAATTTCTGCTTAGCTTAAATTCCACCTCTTATATTTATTTATCTCGCCTCCCTATTTTTTCTGTTTCAGATTCTGCAAGGGGAAATCTTCCTTAATAACCTTGGAAGTTCTCAGTAGTTCAGACAAAATGAATGGGCATGAAATTAAGAAATAGCTTGTCAAATTCTTCTCCAACAATGGACAAGAAGAAAGCGGTAGGTTAGCAGTGAGAGGACTTTTTTGGGTGAACAGATTTCTGTTGCTGCAAGAACTTTTGGCAAGCAATCGTCACTTGTTTTCCACATTTCATGACGTAGAAGTGAAAAAAACCACAGAATCCCTGCAAAGTACTTTTGTAGCTTTCCCAGAGTCTTCCTTTATCTCTCACTTGGGGCCCTTCCTAATGTCTTAAAGCTAACTTGCGTGCTTTACAGTGTTGAGAATTGGGAGCAAAGTCGTAATTTCCCTCCAATATCCTCTAACATCACAAGCTGGAAACATGTCAAATTACTTTTCCCCTTCTAACAACCTTCACTCAGGTTCTATAGAACTACAGTATTAGAAACCACACATACAAATTATTCTAGGGCACTCCCACATGCACTTTGCAATTTATATCAGGATCATCTCTGAATATCTTTAATCCCATGACAGCTTCTCTGCTTAGTAGTTGAGCCTACTGATGTCTGGCTTTATAAATCTAAATTTACTTTCCTGGAACATATTGTTGCTTCAGGACTTAGGACAGCTGGAACAGGATAACAATTTTCATTCCTCATTCTCAGAATATCTGTTTCAGCATCTCTGAAGCCAATGGCAGGTCATCTTCCAGACTGTTCTTATGGGAACGGAGAATGAAAAAAAAAGTAGTAATGTATGGCTATGTCTGCTTTATTTCAAATGTACTGCAGCAGAGCTGAAAATAATAAAACTGTATTCTTGAGCATAGCCAGTTTGATAGGATCACAACTCGGCTTTATAACTGGGGCAGAGTCCTCAGACAGTGGTCATAAGGTCATTTTTTTTCATATCCTGCCTTTGGGGATAGTAAAGATCAAGTCACATACTTCTTCTACATATATCTTCCCACGCCTTCCTGGAACTATAAAAGCATTGACATCTCCTCCGTGCTCAGATTTATTTTATTTTTTAGCTCAACATAACCAGTTTTTCAATCTCTCTTTCAAAGACTTAGTCCTCAACCCCTTGGTGAAACTTCCTCTGAACCTTGCCTAATGTGTCTGCGTCCTTCTTAGGCCTAAAACCACATATTAAATCTGCACTCTTGCCCTGCCTCTAGGTAATTTATGCTCAAAACAGGACTGGTAAGATCTGTTGCTTGGACTGGGTGCTTTCAGGTTGTAAATTAAAGATGCAGGCCTCAGTCTCTACACCTTACAAGAAAAAGGAAGAATTTCCATTTTACTGCTAATCCCTTTTATCTTGCTTGCTTGAGAGGCTACAGAAGACCATTCACAATGGGAAAATAAGGAGAAAGCAGCAACAGCATTGTCTGCATGCTCCAAAACTGATTTTGGAGTGGTTTAGGCCTTATGCAAATGCATAATCTCTGCTATTTATTAAAGTTGTCAGATTTTTTTTCAGGCTTTCACATAAACCTAGAAAATAAAGTGCTTCTGCTTTAAGAATTAGATTAACTAACTGTAAAAGGCAGATTCTCTGAATAAGATTTCAACAACCCTAGGGAGATTTATGGCATCTTAAATGTAAACAACTTTATTGCCACAAAGACCTTGCTCATGTCATCATGCCTCTGGCCACCTGGGGTTTGCAGGCAGCTGTTGGAAACAAAATCAAGCATTTCTTGTTTGAGGAAAACACAACAGCACACAATGCACATCAAAAGAAATTTGTCAGCTTACTGTTTTGAACCATGTTTTACAAATCATGCTACTATAGCTTAGAAGAAAAGAAAAAGAAAAAGAAAAAAATACACAAAAACTTAACTCTTCATGTATTTATTTTCTGGGTAGCAACTTTTTTTTTGTCTAGATGATAGCTCCTTTTTCTTGGGGATTTGTTTCAAACATGCTATGATTGAGCAATCCATTAATGTATGATTTACAGATCAAATACAGCTACCTGGGCTGGTACTGCAGCACCTTGAAGCATCAAGTAACTACACTGAGCCATAAACTAACCAACTATATTTTAGTGTAGTGTTGCTATAATCCCACCCACATAATAAGCAAGGATGAGGTCACTAGCACTTTCAAACCAGCTGCTGTATTTTAGACTGATCTATCTTACAGGTTTGCTCTGAGAATAAAACGGACAAAGAACCAAACCGAGTCTATTACATCAGATAAAGGATAAAATAGTAGAATGGTACCAAGAATGTTACCCAAGCATGTTACCCAAGCAGTCTCCACAGTATAGGAAACCAGCAGGTTTATACTGTAGTCTTAAGTCAACAGAAAGAAACCCCATCAAACTAGAACTTAATTTAAAAACATATAATCTAGCACTATTATACAAATCTCTCCACTGCCCCAGCCTTTTTTCAATCCTGTGCAACACTGCTAATATACTACTACATTATCTATCAATCAATATCAGATTTGTTTTACATATCAGCAGATTCATCCAACTGTTATCACATATATGCAGATCTAGTCAAGTTTCCTAATGGTTGCATTTCTCCAAGAGATAGGCAAACAACATAATGTATACACAATTGACTAGGACCTTGGCCATTTTAGCATTTTAGCAACCACTTGTTGCTTTATGGTGAAGGTGTTTTCAGCACTCACAAAATAATTGGAATAGCAGAGATGTAGCTTAAACAAAAAGTATTGGAGGAATTATTTATATTGAATTAGACCTGCAGGAATCTGTGATTCCAACAGGGTGATGAGGGCATAACTGACTAGGAGTCTGCAACTTGAGCACCAATTAAAGCTGGACAGTTTATCTGCCTTTTCAGTCTCTTATCTCCCTGAGCGGGAGTGGAGTCCAAGAGGACATCAAAACATGATCCTGTTCTAAAGGGAAATTGTGACACCTTCCCAAACCAATCTCAGAAATAGAACTGGGTCAGATTGATCCCTTACAAAAAGCAATTTTGTATTGGGATTTAATTTAAACACATACTGCACAAACATATACATGCATGGAGTAGCAAGAATGGGAGAGGAAATGGCTGCAGGGGACAAATTGCAATGCATTGTGGGCAATCATTCTGTTGATCTTTATTGGGAAACCCTGCTGGAATTTGTGGAGCCTAATTCTGAATAGATATTTGATTCACTTACCACTGCCACCCTTAATTAGGGGACTGATCTGTTTCAAAAATTTACAGCACTCTGTAATCCAAGGAAAGGGCTTTCTAGTTGCTCAAAACATTGGTACTCTAAGGATAAGGGGGAGGGATAAAAGGGATGGAAACTCTAATAAAGATTTAAATACAGTATTTCCAAGATTCTCAATCTTAATGTTTATGCACCTCTCAATAAACTTGAGGCATTCTGGCAACCAGTAATCATCTTTCCTTTTTCTATTCTAAATTCAACCTGCCTGACATTTTTCTTTCCATTTTTCTACCTTCTATTTAACTACAAAGTCAACCCTTTTTACAGTTAGCTGCTTGAGCCAAATATTTGATCCCAGAAGCAGGTATTTTCTTCCTTTAATTCTACTTTTCTGTCACTAGAAATACACATTTTAGGAAGACCCTCTTACTGACAGTAGAGTGCAGTTGTACTGAAGCAAAGTGGTTTTTGCTAAATCAAGAGCTCTTTCATTTTCCAGGAACCACAACTTTGGCTTTTCCTTCCCTAGCGCTAAAAACAGAAACTCTGGTTTCTGGCAAGCGGGGGAAATATAGTGACTAACCCCATAATGTAACATGTACCTCATTTTTGTGTGCATGTGTGCATTTGTACCCAAGGAAGACAACGTTGCTACCACAAATATAGACCACTTATTTATTTTATTTTATTTTTTTTTGTCAAGCAGTTATAACAGGTATAAGTATAAACATAGTTATGGATACATGAAATGGATACATATAAGAAAAATAAAAAAGAAACAATAGGATAGGAACAGTAGGCACGTTGGTGTACTTATGCACGCCCCCTACAGACCTCTTAGGAAAGGGGTGAGGTCAATAGTAGAAAGTCTAAGGTTAAAGTTTTTGGGGTTTGGGGAAGAAACCACAGAGTCAGGTAGAGTATTCCAGACATTGATCACTCTGTTGCTTAAGTCGTATTTCCTGCAATCAAGTTTGGTGCGGTTTACCTTGAGTTTGTTTCTATTGTGTGCTATGGTTGAAGCTGAAGTATTCATTGACAGGTAGGACATTGCAATGTATAATTTTATATACTATACTTAGATTGCACTGAAGGTGGCATAGTTCTAGGTTTTCTAGGTCTAGAATTTCAAATCTGGTGGCATAAGGTATTCTGCAACGAGTAGAGAAGTGGAGAACTCTTCTTGTGAAATATTTCTGAACTTTCTCAAGTGTGTTAATATCAGATACATAATGCGGGTTCCAGGCTGATGAGCTGTATTCAAGCATTGGTCTAGCAAATGTTTTGTATGCTCTCGTTAGTAGTGTGATATTACCAGAGAAAAAGCTACGTAGGATTAGATTAACAATTCTTAATGCCTTCTTGGCTATGTGGTTACAGTGGGCTCTAGCACTTAGATCATTAGAGATGAGTACTCCAAGGTCCATGACAGAGTTTGGATCATCAACAAGGTCTTAATTATTCAGCTTGTATTTTATTTTCTGATTTCTTTTTGCCAATATGTAAGACAGAGCATTTATTTGTTGGGATTTGAAGTTGCCATTTGTTTGACCATTCTGATACATAGTCAAGGTCTTTTTGAAGGGTAACAGTATTGTCTGTGGTGTTGAATAGCTTTACATCAGCAGAGAGAACGCAGTTGCTCTTAATATGATCACAGAGGTCATTTATGTAGAGTATGAAGAGAGTTGGTCCTAGAACACTGCCCTGGAGGACACCACTGTTGACAGGTACAAAATTTGATAGGATGCTCCCAATTTTGACCATTTGTTGTCTGTTTGACAGGAATGCTTCTATCCAGTTATGCAGGTGTCCAGAGATACCATAAGATTTTAGTTTTAGGAGTAGTTTGTCGTGTACCACTGAATCAAAAGCTTTACAGAAGTCTATGTAAATTGTGTCTATTGCTTTGCCCTGATTGAGTTGTGTAGTCCATATGTTTCTGCAGTGTAAGTGTTGCAGATTACAGGATAGCCTTTTTCTGAAACCAAATTGTTTATTGTAGAGTAGGTTGTTTGTCTCTAAGTGGAGGATAATGGTTTGGTTAATAATGGATTCCATGACTTTATAGGTAATGCAGCATAAAGAGATTGGTCTGTAATTTTCAACTAGGCTGGGGTCTCCCTTTTTGAAGATGGGGATGACCGTGGCTTGAGACCACAGGTTTGGCAAGGAGCTGGTCCTGAAAATTTTTTCAAAGATTATGCTTAGAGGTTCGGCTATGACAGTGGATAGTTTTTTTTTAAGAAGTAGGCACATATTCTGTCCGGTCCAGTAGAGATGGTTTTAAATTGCGTAGTGCTTTTTCAATGTTGTCTTCTGTGAAATCGATATGTATTGGATCATTGTAGTTGTCTGTGGTTCTTCCTCTTGACTGCCCAAGAATTAGAAGTTCTATTCATGGTGACTTGACCAGTTCTTATCCGGAGTGAGAAAACTCGAGTTTATTGGGGTGGCAATTATGCAGCTACTAAGAGAGCTGGGTAGATTTTTCTCAATCTACTGGCTGGATTGATCAGTGTAGTTGGTATTCATGGTTTATGGTTTTGCTGATTGGGAAATACAGCCATGAAATATTACAATGCAACTAAATAGTTAAATAGCCAATTGGACCAGAGTTCCAAGAAATGTTTAAAGAAGATACTTTGATCCACATTACAGCAAACACCAACAAAATATGGTGCTACAAGTAAGTTTATTTGTGCAAGCACAGATGTGTCCTGTGATCTCTTGATTCTCACTTGACTGTAATTTTGCTTTATAGAATAAACAAAACTGTAGGCAAACCCAAAGTGCAATCTTGCACCATGGGACAGATCGTATGAGACTAAACAAGCCAGAAGGTTATCTACTTTCCGGTTCCCCAGAGTTTAGGCAGACGTTTCTCTGTCTTTTGCTCTCATTTGTTTTTCAGCTGGAGCTGTCAGGAATTGTGCCAGGAAAAGATGGCAGGAAAGGAATATTCCTCACCAAGAAGCAATGAGGCTAGCCGGGATTGAAACAATCATTTGATTACTCTAGCCCAGTGTTTCAGAGGTACTTAAAATCAAATTTATTTCCCAGCCTATGTTGACAATTAATAGAATATTAAAATCCCATTAAATAACCATGAGAAGCAGTTGTGGCAGCAAGCACATCAATTTTCATTTTAATATAGTAAATGTTATCCATAGAAACAAAAACTCTTTTGGGGGCCTCCAGAATTTTTTAAAATGGGACGACATTCTGAGAGGAAAAAATGTTTAAGAAGCACTGCTATAGGGAAACAAATAGCTGATTAAGAAATGAAATGTAGTTTTTTCCCCCTAGAGCATGGTTTGGTTTTTTCTATTTAATTTAAAAAGCTAAACTTCATTCTCTATCTCAGCGGTACCCAACCTTTCTAGCTTAGCAGTTTGAGGGGGGAGGGAAGTGATGGTTCCGTGTGAGTGGCAGGCACAGGCGCAAGCGTGCACAACTCCATTTGCACAAGCAGTGGGCACAGGTGCCCTCTGCTTGCACAAATGAGTTTCACGCAAGTGGAGTTGTGCACACATGATTGCCCACTGCTTGTGTGGCCTAGTTCCAAACAGGCTGAGACCCAGTCATGGGTCATGGCTTGGGAATTGGGGAACCCTGCTCTAG
Organism: Pseudonaja textilis; assembly: GCF_900518735.1. The sequence goes on along the minus strand of NW_020769474.1, from coordinate 609,305 downwards.
CTGACAATAGAAATAAATGGTTGGTATTCAGTAGGCCATCACTTTCTCTGTAAGCATCATCTTGGAAACTTTTTCAGAGGTTTCTAAAGTAAAATAGGAGTGGTGCGGTGGCTCAATGGTTAACACACTGAGCTTGTCAGTGGAAGACTAGCATCCCAGATTTGGGACCTGAACAGCACACAATGGGGTGAGGTCCCATCGTTGCCCCAGGTCCTATTAAACTAGTAGTTTGAAAGCATACAAATGCGAGTAGAAGAACACTCAATGTCATGCTGGCCACATGACCGTGGAAATATCTTCAGACAGCACTGGCTTGATAGCCTTAAAATGGAGATGAGCATCGCCCCCTATAGTCAGCAACCACTAACGGAATAAAATCCACAGGGATTCCTCTACCTTTACCTTCACCTAAATTAAAATATCTACTGTCTTTGTTCACTGGATTAAAGTTCAAAATTCACTCTTCAGCAATCCTAAAAATTACAATAAAGCATAGACTGTTGCTCAGGCATTGGGCGCTTCACCATATCATAATTTTCACCTTGTTTCTATCTCCAACCCATCATATAACAATTTGAAGGCTTCCTTCAATGATTATTATGTGTGCCAGACTCAAAGTACTGAGAGCAGTCATGGAACCAGACAGCTCTCCCACCATTTGCTAACCTATACAACATAGTAGGTTTGTTTTTAAAAGACTACAAGTAGTATCTGTTAGTTTAACAACAGAGCTTCTGGAATAATGATAACTTTCTAAACCCTATCACTATTCCATGTTCATATATGTATATCTATCTACACACATACAATTATTAACAACTCCCTCCATCTGCATTTTCAGTTATGTTTTGTCCATTTGAACTTGGGGGGGGGAGCAGATATTATGGGAAGAAGTCACCCCTGCTGTGAAAGTACCATTCCTTCATTCTGTTTGAAAGTTCCCTGCTAGTTATGGTGCTCGAATAACATGAAAGCATTTTAGTAACTATGTGCTTTTCACAATAGCTTTAACCATAGGTGTAGGTTGCATATCTATATCTGTATGCAAAAAATACTGAATAACAGTACATTTGACTCAGACTTCCATCTGTCCTAGGTCGGTAAAATGAGGACCCAGATACTTGGGGCAATATGCTGACTCTGTAAACCGCTTAGAGGGCTGTAAAGCACTGTGAAATGCTATATAAATCTAAGTGCTATTGCTGTTTGGGCTCAGAGACAAGTGTTATGTGCATACTTATATACACAGTGGAAATAAAATAAATAAATAAATAAAATAAATTGCTGCTGTGTTCTTCTCTTACTCCATAAGAATTAGGACACATATTAGAAATTGACTAGGTATTTGGTATTGGAGAAAACTCTTGAGAAATGACAACCAAGAAAAGAAAAAAATGGATCATCAAATAAAACAATGCAAAATTCTTATGTGGCTTAGCTGCCTTAATTTGATTCTGTTTATTCCAGTTTGTTTTAAAATTCAGAAGCAAACCTAAATCACTAAGATTCAATCTATAAAGTCTAATGAAGAAACATCAAAGATCCATTTTATTTATTTTTTGATGGCATGAGATAAAAATAATAGGGATAAATAGGCTCTCCAGAGCCTGTTGTTTCTATTGAGGATACCTTCAATTGTTTCACTGCAAGAAAGCTGAGGTAGTAGGAAAGTAGAAAAGACATTCTTAAAATTATCCAGCAGGGAACCTGCTGTGCTATTTGAATTTCAAGTGTTTAACCTAAGCTTCTATTTTTTTTTATAGTCACATCTGTTGTTGGAAACACCCAGAATTTAATTTTGGATGAAAGCACTGACCTGGGTGCACAACAGAGATTTAGTTAAGGGGGGGAGGGGGGTTTAAGCTCTCTCAGCTCTGCTAGCTGGATTACTCCAAGATACAGCAGACTCTCTTTAGTTAAGAGATTGCTGCACTCAGTAGGAATTCCACTAGCAAAGGTTCTTTCAACAATTTTCAGTATTTGCTGATTGTAAAAGTCTCTCTCCCTGAGCTAACAGGTAAGATCTATGGAGGAAATGACATGGGTGTTTTGTCTTGAAGCACCCCAAAAACTAGAAACTTGCACTCAACCAGAGTGCCTCAGGGCCTCCAGTTTGTTGTACTGGTCATAGGCCTGTCTTTAATTTGTATCTTGCAAAAGGCTCTATGTTGGATATGATGTTTTGTTCCTTGAAGGAGGCGTCTCTAAGTCTTTTGAGAGACAGATCACCCTTTGGTGAGTTTTAGACTAATAGCTGCTACAAACGTCTGGCAGAAGGGGAAACGAACTAAAATGATCCAACCCAGGCACTTGATATAACTAGTTTCCTGTAGGCACTTGGAGAACATTTGTCACTGGTGTTGTTGAAATCTTGGGTGATCTCCTTGAAAGTCTCACATAAGCAAATCTCCCTACAGCACAACTCACTTGGCTCAACTAGTGGGCCAAGTCCATTTCTTCCTTAAATAGAAAAAAAGAGAGGCAGAGGACAGCCTCTGAAGATGAATGATGACTGCTATTCACTAGATCCAATGTGTAATAGAAACGTAATTTCAGACAGCCTTTGGTGTCCTGATCCTCTTGTTACTTTTTTGTCACTGCTTTCACTTCTCCTTTGTGTAAAATAATCAGGAGGAGAAGCTGTATTCGGAATGAAGATGACAAAAAATACAGTAGGTGACAGAGAGAAGGAAAAAGGAACTGAGAACATGCAAGATCACACTGGCCAGCCATAAGAACACAGAAGCTAGTTGGTCAAACTCCATGTTTCTTAGATTTCTATCCCACTTTCCACTTGTGGCAGCTAGTAATTTTAATAATTAAACTGAATATATTAAGATTAGTAAAGATACATTTTGGCCAATAGCAGAATGTTGCTTACAATCTCTAAATCTATAGAAATTCAGACCAAATGTATTCTATAGCCTGTCACTGAAACTTTAAGACATATTGTCCCAAAGGTGCTTTTTTCCCAAAAAGGCAACTGGACTTTTTTTTTGGGGGGGGGGGGAATGTTTAGTTTCTCATCTTCAGTTCAAAACTGAGGAGAATTCTTGTATGAGAAGCGGAATGTTTTCAAAGAAAAAACACAAGAAATCCAGATTCCCTTTTGGAAAAAAAAAGTACCTTTGGGACAACCATGACCCGAAGATTCCAAATCTCCCTAGACATATAGGACATATTCTATGCTGTTTTATACTGACACTTGCCCTTAAGATGATAATGACTACACTTCAGAGATTGTGAAAAAGAATAGTCTGCTGAAAGATTAGACGTTATCTCTTTCCATGCCCCAGCAGTGCAAGTTTTCTGTTAAGCAGAGTAATGTTTCAACTACATTCTTCTCTTCATGGCAACAGAATTCATATACAAGGTGTGTGTAAATTATAAAGCTGGAATCTATCATCCTGGCTGCCTTTTATCCACAGCCTCCATGATCAAACTGCAGATTTCAGTGACTCCTAACAGAAATTCACTTAAACCTCAACATATACAGTTAAGCATCTTTATGCCAAATTTAATACATACTTTTAATGTGCAACAGTTTTAAAGGTATAAAATGAATATGGCTGGTGCAGAAGCCTGGTACCTCCATTCAGTCAGCTCTTTGTACTACCTCCTGTAGCAGAAATAACAGCTTCCAGAAATTTCCTATAGCCACCTGAACTAATTTAATTTACTTGAGAAAAATTGGAAATGGCTCTTGATTCCTGAAGATGAACTTGCTCACCCTTTCCCAGATACAGAGAACATAGGATTGATTCCAGAGACGATTACTGTTAAAGAAGTAAGATAGCTGCATAAGCTGCAAAAATGTCCGGACGGAATGAACTTTTGCTTGTTCTAGAACTAGTACTAGCTCAAGATCTAGAAATAGATTAGTAGTGCAGCAAATGTTGTGATGAAAACTTTTCCCTAGTTTTACCTTCCAATAAGGGGCTCATCTAGCTGCAAATCATGGCTTATGGCTTGAATCATGGCTTCTTGGCTTTAATTTTTGAGGTCATTTTTTGTCATTTCTTTTTTAACTTTCTGACAGTTGTGCCAGCAAAGCTATCGAGCTCTGGAAGATCACATCATGCAATGCTGCAGAGAGCTCAAATGGTTGAATCTCAGAAACCACAATGAGGAAATGGCAGGCAGGCAGTGAAGCAGAACAAGTGAGTCACAGATTTCGGTGTTGTCAGTGTTCCCCCACCCACCCAATAACGTTTTACATTTTATTTCATGGTGACTGGTTACACATTCTCTTCCTGGTAATTTATACAATAGGTCTTTACCTGAGAATTGGTACAGAATGCCAGGGAAAGGTATGTTCAGATATAGTGCGTCCAAGTGGCATGTCAAAAAGCAAACAACACAAGCTAATGTTAACTGTTTCAAAGGGGGAAACAATCAACCTGTCTTGAAACTGAAATATTTAAATGAATACATTGAATCTCATAACAATGAACAGAGAAATTATTTCAAATTGTACTAAAATTGGGAATTCCTTATATGGATCCTCATGTCATGCTTTCCTAACATTGAAGCAGAATTTAGAATATGAGAAAGCAAAATGAACACTTAAAAACGAAGGCCATATGTTGCCGGTCATATTCTACTAAGAAATGTTATTTTTATTGTTGAATGTGCTGACAGTCAATGTTGCATTATTGATCCATGCATATTTATACATGGATTTTATGTGTCAGGATGCAGTACTTTGTGTGCATGAAAATGTGTATTAGTAACGCATCTACTTCAGTTAGCATCCATCCCATCTTAGTGGTACATAAATTCATCAGTTGGAGATTTTTTTTGAGTTTCTCATTTAATTTCAAGAATCTATATCTTAGTTTTCTTTAAGGGATATCTTTTACATTTTGCTAACGATTTCCCCCAATATGGCTTTTGCAATCCCACAACAATCATACATTCGCTCTATGTTTGTACATTTCATTGGAAAATTAGGACTTCAGTACTTAAACCTATCTTTTCTTTTCATATTCCAGTTGGGGAACTGCAAAATAATTATAGATAAGCACTTTTTCACCACACCCAGTTCATCAGCTACCAGGTTGGGCAAAGTTTAGATGTACTTTGATTGAGAAAAGTCTCTCTCCTTTTCTCAGTATTCATGGGGAGGCTGGGAATGATTGTTACCTTTCCCATTTCAGTGGAGAAAGAGAAGCGAAAGTGAGCTCCTCCTTAAAGCTCCAACCTTTTGCTATTGTTTTAGTGTTTTACAAAAACACACACACACACTCACTCACTCATTTAGATCAGTGGGGCAGAATTTACTTTCCTGTTTAGAAGCATTCATCCCTACCTAAAATAATGTTGAACTAGAAATCCCAACTGCTTCAAGACATTTGCAATGTTTAATACTTAAATTTTATTGTTTTGTGAACACATTGAAAGAACGAAAATTCCCATAAGACCTCCAAAGCAGGGTTCTTCTTTCTGCCTCTCTACTTCCCAGCAATTCGGACACTGTGAAGCAAATCCCACCCCCCTCCCACCCCAAAATATCCAGAAAGGAAGTACAGATTCATCCTTAAACCTGACACTCCTGTGCTCTCATTCCGGACACAATACATGCACAGAAAGGCAGTATCATGCAGATATCCAACAACCAACAAGGTATAGGCAGGATGAAGGCTGAGAACTGAAGTAGAGGCTGGAGCAAGGCGCTCAACCTCGGAAGTGAAATGGCCATGCTGGAATCCATATATGGAGATATATAGATATATAGATATAGGCTTTTTTTTTCTGAACAATCCACCCTACCTTAAACCGGAGAGGATTGTGGGAAGACTTGAGAAATTATGGGGGCCACTGCCTCACCTATGAACTGGCTGGGAGAATGGATATAACCCAGCCTTACAGGCCTCACATTCTGAAAAAAAAAGAATTCACAAACAACATAGCACGGTTTAAATAAGGGGAGAATATGAATGGATTCCCATTGTGCCCTTCCCCTCCACCCATCCCTAGGGGGCATGAGTTCAGGAACACTGGCTGTACTGTAGGTCAATGAAGACCACAAACAGAAGCCAAGAACCAGGACCAATGGGAATGGAACACTCTTTGGGATTGTACAGAAGCTCACTCCTCCTCGTTCTAGTGGCACTGTCTGCCAGCTTCTGGCCTCGGTAAGGCAGAGCCCTCTCTCTCTCCCTCCCTCCCTTCCTCTCTATCTGCATGGTGTTCTTAGCTTCTTTCTCTCCCATCTGTGGCCTCTACAGGCCCAATCCGAGCATCAGCTGCTGCAAGTAAGAAAATGCAGAAACTTTCCCTCTTGGGTTTACTCCTCACTCTCCAGCTTCAGACTGACACTCCGGATTTTGGCTCGAGGCTGGGCACTTCCGGTTCCCTCTCGTTCCACCTGGCTCTGTCCCCGAGAACGCAACAACTGACTCTGCTTGCGCAGGAAGTCGACCGGAGCAGGGCAGCCATAACTGCCTTTGCCCAAGGTGGGCCTTGTTGTTCCCTTCGGCGAGTGGGCAAGGGATGCTGCTTCCAGCTGGGCAAGATGGGCAACGTAACCATCTGAAAGGAACTGCAAGGGAAAAGGTTAAGGCAGTTAATGCCTGCTTTTACCTGGCCCACCCATTTCTGAATGAGCCGCAGCCCCTGCGGAGCGTGGGGAGAGTTTATCACAATGTGGTATTTGCACATTTCAGTCCCTCCGTTAGTTGGGCAGGGCAGTATCATGAGCCAATTCCATACCTGGCATTGGCTTTGCAGTTTCTTCACCGCCCGGCCCACAATATAGATCTGGGATGAAGGAAGCCCTAAAGAGCTATAAACTGAGATGTCCTTGGTGGAACCATATGCAGCTACAATAGTGACCTCTGCCTACAAGAAATAAGCAAACACATTTTAGAATTAAACCCCATCCAAGCAAATATATAAGTGCAATAATAATTAAAATACAGAAAGTACCAAATCCATACATTAAAATGAATATTAACACTAATTAACCACCCAAAACCTAGTGAAATTAATGCTCTATTACACACATATGTTATACCTTACACTTAACACGCTTCAGATTATTATGGACCAACCCACCTCCAGAGTTATACAGCCTGTCCTGGCAGCAATGTGAGAAAAGGCTCCCTCCTATATGCCACCCAGCTAAGCAAGACAATGAGGCCTGTACTGCAGAATGTTATAGCAATGTAGAATGTTGTAACAGGGAAAGCTGTTCCTCTGAGAGTTGGGCTCTACTATACCATCTCAGCGCCATTGTTCCCTCACTTATCTTTCTCCTGTAGTGGTACTCCTCCAGCTTTTTCCACAAGCCCCCTCAGTTATACCAGAGTAGAATCCCCATTGTAAACCTCTCCTGGTTGTGCAAGAACACAAGCAGTTACATACCTCTTGCTGAAGGCTCTGTAGAAAGGCAGCTTTCTGGCGAAGAGGGTCATGTGTGAGGCCATCACAGAAAGAGACAATGCCATGTGGGAAATTATGCTGGGTAAGCCAAGCCACCACTCTATGCTTCTGCATGTCTGGACGTCCTGTCACGTAGATGATCATGAAACCAGAATCTTGCCAATGCCTATAAAGGCAGAGGGAAAGATAATTATCTCTGGAAAACAAACTAAAAACCTGGTGTTCCCCAAGTATTTCAGGTTACTTCTCCTTAGCACCTTCAACCCTAGCCACTCCCATAACTCCAGCAAAGGGTTACATGAGTGGTAGTTCATAATATCTAAATTGCCTGCCCCTACCTAGAGTATGTACAGTATAGAACTGTAACTAGGAGTGATTGTGGGGCCTAATTATGACAAAGCTGTAACAAAAGGGCATGCTGTGCTTATAGCATTTTTGCCTCTCAGTTCCTTAAAGAACACCCTGTTCAGTCACCAGATCAAGGATCCATCAATGGATGTTCAAATAATACTGCTGAGACAGATTATAAACATGTCTTGCCTCTGGAAAAGTCACAACAGGACAGGGAGGGAATAGTTATCACTAGTACCTTTCTTCATGGTACACTGACACTGAACAACAGAAGTTACCGTGAGGTGAAGAGTTACTGAGTGGCCCATCTTCCTCCCACGGTGAGTTTGCACAACTCCCCTCCCAGGCCGCTACCCATATCTTACAGCAGGTGTGGGCAACTACAGGCACAGTCCTCAACTTAACGACCACAATTGAGCCCCAAATTTCCATTGCTAAACAAGACAGTTGTTAAGTGAGTTTTGGTCCATTCAATGACTTTTCTTGCCACTGTTGTTAAATGAATCAATTGTTAAGTGAATCTGGCTTCCCCATTGACTGTGCTTGTCAGAACGTGACTCTTGGATACTGTAACTATCATAAATATGAGTCAGTTGCCAAATGTCCAAATTTTGATTGTGTGATCTCAGGGATGCTACAAAGTTGTTAAGTGTGAAAAATAGTTGTAAGTCACTTTTTTCAGTGCCGTTGTAACTTTGAATGGTCACTAAATGAATGGTTGTAAGTCAAGGACTGCCTGGATGACCCCCTCACGACCTGTGGACTTCAACTCCCACAATTCCTGAGCCACCATCCTGGAAGTTGAAATCCACAGGTGGAAAAAGGGCTACAGTTGTACACCCCTGTCTTAAAGCAACCTAATATCATTGAGTTTGCTATGTTGGCTGAGAAATCTACAATTTATGGTCCAACATTTAGAGGAATTCTCCCTCACTGCAATAAATTTCATTTTTTAATTTGGAGTTTATATAAAGACATCCTTTCATTTGGTTAACTATAATGATATTGAAAACAAGAAAAAGAACCTGCATTCTGTAACAAATGCATATAATGTTGGTATGAATCCAGTTTGATTCATAGAAAAACGATCAATATTCAACTATCAGACTGTTTACTAAAGTTGAGAATGTCAGCAGTCATGCTTCTCTCTTCATTTTTCATAAAAAGAACAGTGATAGTTGGAATGCTATTTTAAAGTAGAAAAAAAATCCAGTTGCTTTAACAAAAGCTTCTTCCAAGAAATCCATTTTGACAGCACATTGGCAAGCACAAATATGGAAGCTGGCAAGTGTGAAGAAAAACAGCAGAGCTATTTCCAATTGGTGCTTTAAATAGCTTTTCTGTTACTGTGTTACTTATTGAACATCTTTTTAAAAATATTTGCACTTAATGGAAAAAATAATTAGGCTAAGTATTGGGAGAAAAAGATTTACAGAATGTGGAAACATTCTAGAGTAACTCAGTTGAGGAATGTAACATATATAAGAATTTCTCTGTAGTCCTGGTACAGATTTTGGAGACCTTAAGAGAAACAATAGATCAGTTGGTTCAAAGAAATACAAGGAGTCTCTGAGGAGTGGTATTCACCTACCTTACCACATCAACAGCACCTGCTCGCACCTTGGGGTCACTGCCCATAATGGAGACACTAGCTGTGAAGGACCCATCAATACTAAAGACCACACAAGGTGTGCCCTTTGCTACCACTGTCAGAAAGCATTCAGCATAGGTGTGATCACCTCTGTGGAGAGACAGAAAGGTGTCAGCCCAAAAGCAAATATTTCTACACGCTCAGAATCAGAAATGCTCGACTTCTGCATTCAAACAAGCCATGAAGATAGAAGCAATTGAGGGTGGTTTTTTCCCCTCCACTATAGTGTAGAAAATCAAAGAAGGAAAAAGCCGAGCAGTTCAACTATTAATTATAAACCTGCAGAGATCCTGCGGTGAAGTACACCTCCAAGCACCCCCCACATCGGCCATGCTGATCAGGGCTGCTGGGAATTGCAGTTCAGCAAAGTCTAAAGAGACACCAGTTGCTTACTTTCACTAGCAGGCAACTGGATTGTAACAACTGAACCTGTGTGCTAAATAGTTGTCAAGGCCAAATTTGAACCATTCTGTTCCAGAGGATCGCATCCCACAGTCAAGTGCTAGTAATATAAATAATTTTGTAGTGCATTGTGGGCATGTGCGTATGTTGTCTTACAAGCTTTCCTGGATAGAAGAAGAGAATATCTGGCACAGAGGGGGCTGCCCAAAAGATCAAGCACAGGAAAGGATCTACCATGCATTCACCTCACCACCATACGGATAGGGTACATGCCAATGCCCAGCATCTTCTCTTCAGGAAGGGTGTAAGAAAGTCTTCCGCTACCACTTGTCACTTCTGTGCCATAATGTACCCATTTCCCTGACAATGGCTGTGCCATGATGTAGATATCGACCTGTAAAGAAAGATCAAGGTGGTGTTCACCATGCATATACTGTTATACTGCACTGATAGCCACAAATAACACCTTGAAATTGCTAAATTATAGCTGTTATTATGAGGAGAGCACAAAGCCTTCCTTCAGTCCCATCCTCTTAAGTTGGTTTTTAAAAATCCATTTTCTACTTATAATCTTTTCATACTCATTCCTCTGAAGGAGGTAGGCAAAATTCCTATATTTTTTATTTATTTCTTCTACCTTTTTCTTACACTTCCGTCCTTCTGGAAACCGTCTATTCTTTGCCTTCTCAAAGGTCTGTGGAGTTTTCATATCACAACTTCAACTACATCTACTCCATTTTGCCTGCAAATTATTTTCTGCTCTTAGGATACAACACTTGCTGCTTACCAGAGTTTTAATGTGAATGGCTTCCTTTAGCCTCTCCTCCTCAACCCTCCCTCCCCCAATTCATTTTAGACTGCTAGCTTATATTATGGATGAGCGCCAGGCTCCCATCATTAATGGCTTCAACGCAACTCTAAGCCCAGAGAAATGAGGAATTCTCACTGAGGTGATCTGAAAACTTGTTCTATGGTAGATCTCCTGACAACAAGGCAGGTGACTCGGTCACTTAAACACAAGAACTAGGGAAGTTTTCCTAACAAACCTAAGAATCCCTCTGGAGGCCACATTCTATCCCATGGTCTTGGCTTAGCTTTAAATTTGTAGTTGCAACCCTACTTCTTTCTGTTCCCCTCCCTAGTCCCAGGAAAGCCTTGCCCTTGGTCCATTATCAGTTCTTCCTCCTTCTGCCTTGAAGGACGGGAGGAAGAGCCACCACCAAGACAACGGTCAGATAAAAAGAGCCTGAGCTCCAAGGAAATAACCTAAGTAAACCTCTCAGTAAAACCTCTCCCTCGTTCACATGGAATATTCAGATTTCCAAGTTTCTGTTGCTACAGCTGTTACAATGAAAGTAGTAATAGCCCACATGACATTGGTTTCCAGGTGTGGTGTACCTTAAAGGACTGAACAGCCATTCACAAGCGAAAACACTTTGCATAATATTTACATGCCCACTAGGAAAGAGAAGGCTTATAACATGTAATGCTGCTTGCTCAAGTTCGTGCCAGCATAACACCTCAGCCCTGTTCATTTGTCCTGGTAAGTCAACCCTAGAATTAAAACCTTGGTTACCTTCTCTCCAGTGAGAGTTACCACATCAAGTGGACCATACATGAAGCGCCCACTAAGGACTTGGGGTCGTCCCTCACACACTATCACATCACTGGCACGATGGTTTGCTGTAACATTCTGGGAAACAAAAAGCCAGACATTATTTATTAACCTCATCATTGCAAAACTGGACAAGGGGAGAATTTCTCAAGAAATGCATGACTGCAGTGAGATTGCAACAGAGTTGGTTGGAGAATTTAAATACCTTGAATCCCAACTCACGAACGGAACTCATGCAAGAGTTGTTTAGAGCAGACAGGAGAATCTTACTACATAATAGCTATCTGTTCCTCTAGCTGCATTAGAAGGTCATTTGTGGGACTGAATGGGTCTTCTTTTTCTTGGTTGTGCCAATTTGATTAACTATATATAAGGCTATAGTAAAATCAGCTGCCATAGGAATTATGGAGGTATCTTGTTATTGAGTTTTTCCTAGTAATAAAATAACCACCATTATGTTCCACTAGAGAAAGCAGCTTATCAAGTTTTATGTACTATGAGTGAATGAATTTTCATCCTACATTTAGCACTATGACCTTACATTTAATTTGCCAATAGCTTGTGTTTTAGGTGTCAGTGCTCACAACCATCACATCCCATAACAGCTTGCTGCTAATTCATTTCAGGGGCCAAAGCTGAACCTAGAAAAATTTAAGATGTTATCAAAGTGAAATAACTCCCCCATTCAATAGCAAAAACCTAATGCATTACACAAATAATATTACCTAAGTAAAATCAGATTTTGGATTGCAACAACAGTATGTTGTTCCTTCAGAATCAAAACGATTGTTCTAATGTTGAGGGGAATTAAAGGCAAACAAAGTGAGATCAACACTGGTGATGGATTCAGGAACATCATGAGTAGAAAATAGAATAGAATAGAATAGAATAGAATAGAATAGAATAGAATAGAATAGAATAGAATAGAATAGAATAGAACAGAATAGAATAACAGAGTTGGAAGGGACCTTGGAGGTCCTCTAGTTCAACCCACTGCTCAGACAGGAAACCCAGGAAAATAAACAGGATCAGATTGTGTATCTTCCTACAAAGCCAGTAGAGCAACCTCAGACAGACCTCAATATGTGCACTGAAAAATAAATAAAAGGGAAAAAAAGACCCCCCCACCCCCCCCACCCCCAAAAAAGGCTCAGAGAAGCCACAGCAGGTTCATACCCGGATCTTCACTTGCGTGCGTTTGCGCTGCCATTTTTCACGGGGAAATGCTGGGCTGTAGATCGAACTCTCCTCATTTTCAGTCACTTGATGCTGCTCCGTCTCAATCACCTGCAATCAGAGACTGTAAATTCTAGGTCATGAAAAATAACCAAGCAAAAAGACCACTTTCCAGACTTGCCCTACGTTAACATGTAGCCAGTATTTAATTTTCAGCACTTAGATTGCTTCAAAAGCGGACAAGGCAAGCACCTTTGCCAGTCTTCTGCTCCAGTGGTGGTATTCAATTTTTTTTTACCAACGGTTCTGTGGGTGTGGCTTGGTGGGTGTGGCAGGGGAAGGATACTGTAAAATCTCCAGTCAGAGGTGGGATTTTCCGGTTCTCCGAATTACTCAAAATTTCTGCTACCGGTTCTCCAGAACTGGTCAGAACCTGCTGAATACCACCTCTGTTCTGCTAGCCTTGGCAGAATAGTGCTGAGATCCCTATTATCTCTGAGGCACTGCTTCCTGGTATTTTTCCAAATGCAGTTTTTGCTGAATTAATGAATATGGCATTTAATCTATAATGGGCAATACAAAATTAAGGGCCACATAGCAATGTACAAAATTGCAATTTTGGGAGAAGCAGCCAAAGTTTTAAAGGTCACTGATGTTTTATTATACCTAACAATGCCAAAAGGTGCAGCATAATGCAGTAAGTAGAGGGGTATTCACAAAACCTGCTTCTTTGTTGTTGCAATGCATAGCTGCATGAACACCTGTAGAGTTATAAACAAATGTTGGCTTCAAAATAAAGCCAAAAGTAAAATGTTATAATTCTGTGAGTGGTGGGAAATTGTGCAGTGGTTTTATGCCCTGTAACGGCCTGTGCAATTACAGTATATTCCACATCTGCAATTACACATAGCAGAATATAACTTTAAATATAAAATTGCATGCATATTGAACCCTACATTTGTGTGGGTGTATGCAGAAAAGCAGCAAAACAGGCCCCCCCCCCCCCCCCGCAAGCGTTTTCCTGCTTACAAAACATTTTTTTTCCTGCTTGAGATTCAAGAAAAGATAGGGAAAATACTAAAGGTATTATGATTTTTAAAATATTTCTGCAGATAATTATACTTTTATTCAATTAGAAAATAGGAAGGAGAAATAGAAATTCTGCTAGCAGAGTAGAGTGGGATGCGTATTGCGTGTCTTATGAGGGGGCACTGGAATAAAACCTAGGGCAGTTGGGCAATTGAGCCCAACATTTCTGTTGCTAAGCAAAATATTTGTTAAATGAACTTTGCCTCATTTTACAACTTTTCTTGCCACACATAGTTAAGTGAATCACTGCAGTTAGTAACACGGTTGTTACGTGATTCTGGCTTCCCCATTGACTTTGGTTGTCAAAAGAGGATCACTTGAACCCAGGACACTGAAACAGTCATAAATACATGCCAGCTGTCAAGTGGCCGAATGTTGATCACGTAACCATGGCAATGCTGCAACAGCCATAAGGGTGAAAAACGGTCATAAGTCACCTTTTCAAGTGCCGTTGACTGCTTTGAACAGTGACTAAATGAATTGCTTTAAGTTGAGGACTCTCTGTACTGCTGTGCTTTTTCAGTTCTCCAGGAACTCAGACAAAAGGTCTTTCACTTTGAGATGGAGATGCTAAGAATTAAGTGTAGGGTGTTTGGAAATCTAAGCACATCGTTTAGCAGCTAAACTCTGAGTCTCAGAACTCATCTAGACCTGACCTGTGAAAGTAAAATTTAGCCACCAAAGCACACTCCATTTCTATGCTTTCTCCCTTAGACTCTTCCAAAGGAGGATCCTGCATCATTTCAAAGGCAATTTCTGCCATGGTCAACAGATGAGCCAATATATTTCCAACTCAATAAAGTGAGAAAATTCCTTCCTTTATTTTGAATTCCTTCCTTTATTTTAGTTGAAGTTCACAAGTCTCAAAGTAGGCAGGTTTGGAGACCTCTGACCTAGATACTTTGCTTGACAGCCTGAAAGACTATCCCAGATCATCTTTAAGCTGCTTTTGAGGGAAGCTCCGTCAGTTGCCTCTGATCAAATCAAACAATTAAAGGAACCAGTTCCACAGCACATACACACTTATATTTCTCTCTTGCTTGCAATAGCCCACCTGGCGTAAGATGAAGGCAGCCACATCAGCGCTTTCCCAATAGCTGGCATGGAAAAGGTGAGGCAGGGTGATGGTGGGAAAGGCCGTGAGTGCCTCGGGGCAGTAGAGAGAGTAGTCGATGCGCTTTGAACCCCACCAACGATCCAGAACTAGACCAAAGGGGAGGAGAAATCATATAAGCATCATCCCATGAAGGTGCCCCTATCTTTCCCCCCCCCCTTTCTCCTGTAAAATGGGTAACAAGTTCCTCGGCACATTTAACTGCTTTCACTGGTTATCCTTTTCTAGTATTTCTCTATATTTTGCCCTTAAAAAAATAATATAAAGATACAAAATACAAGGGAAAACATTTCCTGAAAAAGAAACAGTGGAGGAATTCCCACCCCACCGTGTGCATTAATGCATTGTATCTTTCATCCTATAGAGCTATATAAAAACTTTAAAATATTAATACAGATATAGTGGATCCATCAAAGCAATTAGTCCTTTGCAGATATTAGTATACTCAAGATAGAAGCATTACGTTACAGTGACCAGGACCTCAAAATATTTGACAAAACAGAAATGAACAATGCATTTTAAAAAAGCCACCAAAACATGTCTTAAAGTCACAACGTGGGAGATTATTGACTTCTCCAGACTGTTAGGGACAATACCGACTAGCAGCACACCATATCCATATTGTGACATATGCTCTAACAGAATTATACGAGGAAGCTCATTCCCAAGGTAATGTAAATACTGCAACATCTATTTCTCTTCAGCAAGTTAATGCTGCTTATGTGCGTAATAAAAGCAGAAGGAAGCAATAGCCAAAGGAGGTGACTCTAAGTGAAATCTAGATCAACAGCAGCTGGTGAACAGTTTCACAAACACTCTAATGAATATTTTTTCAATTTATCCTGTCCCCCCCCCCTCCAAATCACAAAAGACTCAAGGATCAAAGGGCACTTGCCATTAAATGCATTTTTAATTTTAAGCTGCAGTTGCCTAAAAGGGCAATTAGCATTAATTTCTAAGCATCAGTACAGATATGGCAAAGAAATTCAATATTCTATTGCTCCACTGGGGTCCCTCAATGGAAGCCATAGCCTTGTTTTTAATGATTAAATTCTGATGTACGTCAGTCCCCACCTCCAACTAATGACTGGAGTTTAAAAGAAACACACAAACCTCACACACCTAATGCAAATATTCTTTTAACATCATATCTAGTTTGATGCTAGTTATCAAAACATCTGCAGAAACTTTTAAAGCTATTTTATAACATTCTGTTCCAGTGCCCAGAAACTGAAGTGGCCCAGCTCTGCCCAGAACTACATTCTTAATCTCCATAATGGCTCTTGGATGTTTCTGAGCACTCCAGAAGTGACACAAAGTGGCCCAGTGTGGCCAAGCTAGGGCAACACTGTGGAATTTGGGTTTTCCACTCAATGAACAAGTATTTTCTTGGCACCCGAGTAAATTGCAACCTTTGCAAAATGTACTCATTTGCTTCACAGAAACAAGAGCCTTTGTTCAGATTTCTGTCTGAATCTTCAATGAATCTATTCAAGGAGCAGGCAGTTCATTCTGAACGGCTGACATGAAAGAACAGCTTTATACACCCGTGTCGGGGATATAAGAGAGACACAGAAAAGGCATATAGCTTTCTAGCGCTTCAACTAAATAAGTAGATGATGACACATTTTCTAATATTTATTATTTGTAACGCCTAAAGCAATTAAAGCAGAACTCAGCCTGCCAAAAATAAGAATTTTTAAAAGAAAATAATGCTTTTTAAATGTAGAAAACCTGTGGTAATCTTTCCTATCAGCAAATGGATTCATAATAACCAAATGGCCCGCTAAGCTGACTAAAACAAACAAAAGATGCATAGTCAAATCTGGCTTTGAGGAAATTAGTATAAAAAGGCAGCAAGTAACTCACTCTTAACAACTTCATTGGTGCTGGTTGCAGTGCTGTCACTTGCAGCTCCCTCATTTCCTTTCCAGAAGCCCCCAAATGCACCTGTTGGAGTGGGTGGTGTCACAAGGTCTAGCTCACTCACAAAGAGGGAAGAATGACTCTGCAAGGCGTCAGCTAGTTGAAGGAGAAACATAAGCAGAGGTGAACACAGTGATGGCATATTTCCAGTCCTCCACTACTGTACTGCAGAATCAACCTTTCCTAAATTCATTGCTTCCAGCTGTATTGGAACTATATTTCTCATAGTTTCTTTTGGGGAATTAACTTAGCAAGACGGCAGAAGGTTGCCATTCCTCAAAAGGAAGTCTGTACATGTGCATACACATATATGTACATCTCATACACACGCAATATGGCAATAGTTTCAATCATGACATGGTTCCTGCGATGTAGTGGGAAGAAAAGCTGGATTAGGATCAGAGAAGCTCAGTTCTAGTCCGCTCTCAAGCTCAGTCACTCACCTCTCAGCCCAACTCATTCAGTGGGTTATTTGAGGGAAAGGAGTGCCAAGTATGCTGTCTTGAGCTGCTGAATGACATGTTAATATGATATATGTATATTATGCAACATGTATATAATAAACACTGTGATTTGGTGTTTCTAGTCAATTCTTGGACTCTAATGTTTCTATGGACTTTCTCCTACAATACTACTCTCTCTCTCTAGGCTCCAATTCCTCAAGAAATACTCCTGGCTGAACTTCCTCTCGGCAGATATCTCAACCCAACAGAACATGGCAGGCAAGCTCGAAAGGCTGCATAGCATGGCAGATAAATACAGAGCATTCCTCAGGGGCACTGGGGTCACCAGTCAGAAGCACATCTGCATTTCCTCATAATTTATGCATTATTCTAAAAGTTCTCTCACACACATGTACATTTCCTTTCATGTATAGATTCCATCTACCTCTATCAACTACACAGGAAAGTAATTAAAACATAGTTCTAAAAAGAAAAAAATGGAATAAAATTAATATAAATTACACATTTCTACTCAGAAGTTTCTAATTTGTACTGCTGGCAGCTAAAAAAAGAAACAGAAAGGAAATTCCCCTCCTATCATTATACATGACTCAATATATATTCTGAGAAAGGAAGTAAACTTCCTCCTTGGCCCTGACAGATAAAGCCTTTCAAAAGCTGCTGGTTGATCATTAATATATGGAAGAACTGTAGAAGAAACCCCCTCTGAACAGATCTGGCATAAAAGGAGAAATGCTACTTTAACAAACACTGTCTCATTCATGGGCTAGGGGTCCAAAGCAGGTAATGTCATGAGGACACCAAAAGCAATACAGATTCTGTCACAACATGTTTCTGTCTTGGTTAGCCTCCAGTGTAGAAAGGTCCTGCAATCAATCAGCACATGCAGCAGAATTAGTGGTGGTTATCACTTCAGACCACAGAGATAAGAAATTTTATGTCCTTCCGTATAACATTCCCTTACAAATAGAAATCTATTATTCAGTGATGTCTACTTCACACCCTTACCACTTGTTCCATGCTGATGTTCAATGCAAGGAGAAAACATTTTATTATACCTCTACTGCAAGATAATAATTAGGAAGCAAGGCTAGTGACTAAGTGATGAAAGAACAAGCACTGTCAGGCTCCTTCTCTTCCTGAACTCTTTCCCTTCCAAACAGTCAAGCACTTACAAATTGCAAATTTCAAATGTGGTTGACCTTTTGCTTGCTTTCCTCTTTGTCCCTCTCTGTTCCCTTCTTCCGTGTCAGCTTAAATAAGCCACCCTGGGAGCCTTTCCACTTAGAAATAAATACAGCAACTACAAATAATATGAACATGTGACATCTTCCCAGCAAAGGGCTAAAAGGACATGGCTGCTCTACCAAATTCCTCTATTGAATTAAGGGACTGATTTCAGAGAGTTCCTCCTTGTATATTATTCCCCCTCAGTTCCCTTAAGCATATTGCTGAGAACATAGAACCCCGTATTATTGAACAAAACAACGTCTTTTAAAACATGCATTTTACTTTATTTTGTGTTGTACATTTAAAACAAATGCACCACCATACTCAGTAATACTATAATCCAGAGAACCAAGTCTTGTGTTCTGCTGTTCCCCAAGTGCAGAACCATATATCAAACATCCCCCATCCTTTATACTATAGCCCCAGTCTCCCACTTTCATATTTCCAAAAGAAAAGAAGACACAGAACCCACGCCAAGGCTCCTTCCAGTCCATTATTTAGTACCTGACCTTCTCAGTTTTTCCTCACCTAATAAAGTGGACGAACCATCTCCCAGGGGATATTTCTGATAGCGGGGGACCCCAAAAGGAGGCACAGCATGAAACTGTTGAGCTAGCAGAGGTTCCAGGCGGGAGGCACAGGGGTCAGCAGCATGAAACAAGTTATAGATCTGTTCGCAGGACGGCCGCATGTGAGCCACTGAAAGACGCAAACGACTGTGTAAATTACTGAGAAAAGCAGAAAATGTGATTAAATGCAGAAAGATGGAAGAAGAAAAAATCTCTGTACCATCCAAGGCGGGCATTACTGTCTTACGAAGTGCAAGTACCAATCCCAGAGGGGAGCCAAACAAGAAAAAACCAGACACTTTAAACTCCAGCTTCCCGACCATGCTAGGGCCTTCAAAAGTCTCCACCAACGAAGATGAAGAATTACTGCTGCGTCGAGGGTCTCCTTCTGTTTCTGAGGCAGGCATGCTAGACTGCAGGCTAAAAACAAGAGGTGGAAGGGGAATCATGTCCCTGCCAGAAAATACAAATAGCTCCCAACAGTCAAGAAATTACATTTGTCCATTTACTTTAATTTCTAAAAAAATTAAGGATGCATGATGGTAAACAGAAAACCAATAACAATTAGAAAAAGTAAAGGGAGGAAATGTAATAAGTGCACAACACTTATTGGGTGGAAATTAAAGTTAATGACAGAAATATTTCAGTTGATTCAGAGTTGCTGAACTACAATTTTCAGCCTCCTTTTTGTTAACTATAGACATACAGCATTTGGATCTGAAGTGAGAAAGAATACTGGGAATCCAGGAGGGTCACATTTACTGTAGCATTGTGTGAATGAGTTGTGTAAGCCCTAAGATTTTAAGGAACAGCCACCCAGCACAGCAAGAGCATCTGTGTTAGATCCAAAGCACCTCTGCCTAGTTTAGATCTGTACATTGCTCATCTCCAGTGATCTTTACAACATGATTACCACACAACTTCTTATACAACTAAAGAATAGCCATAGCTCTCTTCCAAAATTCTACCTTTCCAGGGAGATAATTTGGGATGATTCCCATGAAGCACAACAAAGCTCTCTTCATATGTTGCTCAACTACCACTCCCAGTTTTTTTTTTTATTATACGCCATCAAGTCAATATCACCTCCTGGTTACTAAATAAGCAGATTACCAAACAAGCAGGTCAGATTATTGGAAACCAATACCTAGTAAGTCATCTTGGCTTTATAGCCTTGGATTCCTTACTCTCTCACCTGGACAAGATTTGCTGCTGTTGTAAAGAGTCACTCTCTGGAGCTACACTGTCACAATATTTTGGAGTAGTAGGAAGTACTCCTGGCTCAGGACTGGCCCGGCCAATCCCTCCCGATGTTTCTGGCTTCTTGAGCAGTGGATCTCGTACCACAGACGTCTCTGGAGTCAGGAGATCAGCATTCTGGAAAGAAACATGGAGTGCTGAGAAGTTTCTCTTTTGCTCAAGAAATTAGAATGCCTTTTCTTTAGGCAAAGAAGGGTAGAATATGATCACAGGAAAGTTACCCAGATTATTTTGCCAGAATTTAATAGCAAGCTGATGAACTGTCTTTCATGATTGGTGGTGAAGGAGCTACCAAAACAAGCATTATAAAACTCCAACAGCCACAATATGTTTCTTTTAGGAAACCAAACCATGACAAAATGTTGCCCTTCCTGTGAAGCTATCCCTCTTATTAATCAGCCCTCAGGATTTGAAACAGCTGTTCTACTACTGATCTACTACATTATATTCTAGAGCAGACATAATTGGGCAGTTCATCTCTAGAATGAAGTCAAAAGAAAATATTTCTCCTCTTCATCTATTTTCAGTTCATCTTGTCAGTATGTAATTAATTCATCCATTTTCCCATTTCAGAATTCGGAAGGAGAATATTGTCCAAAGGTAAGGAGAGCTATCCCCAGGGCTCGGGAACTGACCATACTACCACGACGGCTGCTCCCATGACTTCCTGACCCACCAGCACGGCTGTGGCAAAGAGCATCAAAGGCCAGGATACCCCCCACACAGTCTCCAATCAGCAGCACCTGTTGGAAGAGATAAACCTGGATTGCTAATAGAAGAAACTCAAGGCATCGTCATTTTTTTTCTTGCCAAATTTTCAAGCAAACTAGAAAGGATCCAAAAGACATATTCTACCTATTTTCTACAATGGTTATGACTGGAGTAGCTGAGGAGGTCTTCAAGAATTTATATTCAAGATTGCTTTCCTCTACACCGTGTTCAAAAAAACTACCAGGAAAATATAATGCAAATTAGAGCATTTCCCAAACTTGTCAACTTTTAAGATGTGTGAACTTCAACTCCAAAAAGTCCCTAGCTAGCCATGGCATTAGAAAATTACTAATTTACTAATTATTAAATTAGAAATTTTCAAAGTTCTAATTCCACATAGTGCACAATCATTGCATGGTCAGATGGGAATAGGCTCCTAGTCCTTAAGGTTACAGGGAAATACATAACCTTGAAATCATAAGGAATTTGAAGACTTCAATTGCTATGATTGTTACAGCGGTCTCAATCATCTTGTAAATGTTAATGTTGCAGAAAGAATGGATCTTTGTAATATATTATCCCAGAGTTTTCTGAATTATTTTTTTCAATAAACATCACAGCTCTATTTCAAAAGGAAAAAAAATTGAACAAGAAGTAGATCTAAATGTTTGTTCCACTGAATCATATGGGCACATAGGAATTAAAGATCCTTTCCCCCCATGTTCTAGATTTCTGCCTTCAACTTCCTATAGAAGCTCTAAAAATTGCCAGCAATCTAACCTGACCACAGAAGCCCATGCCATCAGGGGAATGGATGAAACTGGCATAGGCCTGGTTGGTGCGGGAAATGACTGTTGCAACGGCACTCTGATAACTGCTCGAGGAGGTTGCAAGCAGAGGCAAAGCAGCAAGTGGGATGTGATCTTGGCTACTGGATAGACTGTCACCATCGTGGCTGTAGGGGCTGAGTCTAGGAAAGACGAGTTGAAAGAAACGTCTAAACAATCTAAAACAAAGGCATGTCTTTATAGAGCTAAGAAACTACCTCCCATGTATAATCACCCAATGACATTTTTTAAAATATACATGTCTAGGGACTAAAAGACCAATCATCTACCGTGCCAGTGACAAAAGAAGGCATTCTCCATATTCAGCTTAAGAAATGGCCATGGGCCAACAATCATTTGAAATTAAGACCTGTAGTAAGAGTTTAGCCCAAAATCCAGAGCTATGAATAGCTGAAGGAAGAGAGCCTAATTCTGAAAAGATGAAACAGAATTTCCTTAGAAAGTCCTGCCCAGCAATCTCTAGTGTTTGCCCAAAACACTTTACCTTCTTGGGTATTCACTCTGAGTGGTACGTCACATACTTCAAAAGCTTTACTTGGCTCTACTCTACTCAAGCTAGTGCAAAGAACAGGTCTCATATTTTTTTCTAGACACCAGAACAACAAAAACGCCTATTACTATTGATGAAGCCGGTACCACTGCCCTCACTAAGCCCCTTCACACTCGAGGTGCCTGTAATTCTTGTTTTTTTCAGGCAGCCAACCAAATAGCACTACTCGCATCAAGTCTTCAGCAGCTCAAAAAACCATGCTTCCTACTTTGAAACCAGGACATAGGCAGCAGCGCAGATCGGTGGACAGGGCACTAGGCGTAATGCTATGTGCCCCAATGCTTCAGGAAAATGTAGCCGGGTGACTGAGTCCAAGGTAGCAGTGAGTGTATGCACATCAGCCTGTTTGGAGCCTGGTTCTCCTACACCCTGGTCTAGGATGTTGCCACTGTGGAGGATCAGGAAAAGGGCATGAATACGGCACGTCCCAAACAGCCCTTCTGAGCCAACCTATGGAAAGATACACAAGGCACTGTGAGGATGAAATCTACTGATGGAGATGGCGCGTATCATCCAATGGGGGAGGAGTTCAATATGGCCATGTATTGCAGCCAAGGATATGAAAAATTGGCTAACAATATGACAACAATAATCCTGTAATCATCACAAGCCCTCTCCGATGGCTTGGGGCCACAACAGTCGATGGCAGTGAAACAGGAATGCTGTGTTTCAGACATGGGTTCCCTCACCTCTGGTGGGCCAGGTACGGGGGCACCGTCACTATCTGACTTGGTTGCTCCAGTCACATCAACTGCAAAGGAAATTTATATTGTGCTGAGTACAAGGAGACAAAAGGCAAAAGACCAAAGACAGAGGTCAAAAAGGGCAGAAATTGGAAATTGATTTTTCTTACCTAGAACTTCATCCCGTTCATTGGGTCGCTCCAGAGTATCAAGAAAGTCATTTGAATTCCACTTAGTGATTTCTTTTGCAAACACATCATCACTGTCAGACAAATCCTCTAAAATGAAAAAGGGTTACATGTAGTCTAGTTACTGCAAATACACTGAAATGCCCACCATGGTTAAAAATCAGAGTTAAGAAAGAAGGGATAATTTTTAAAAGAAGAACGGCACATTAGATGATTGTCTCTAATAGTCCTCCAGATTCATAGGAAGAATTATTTTCTAGCTTTGCAGTCTATCATCTGTGGAGTCCTTGGTGCTCTCTGAGCTTGGTTGTTTGCTTGCAGACATTCCATTACCCAATTAGGTAACATCATCAGTGAGAATACATGCAGGTCTCTTCTCCCTATGTGTATACAGTAGTTTGCCCTGCCAGTTTTGGTAGGGTATGGTATTCTCCTTGATAGTTCCTTGATTTTTTTCTGTCCGATTGATGTTAATTTGCCCTACATGGTGGCAATTATAGTCCTTGCATTGAATATTGTAGATGACTCATTTTTAATTCTTGGGCTATTAGGTCTTTTGGTTTTCTTAAGATGTTTTGGAGGGTTCACAGGTAGTCCTTGATAAAGAACTACTTGTTTAACAATGAAAGTTACAATGGCACTGAATGAGGGGTGATAACAACTGGTACTCAAAGTTCTGGCCATCTAAGCAACTCCACAGTCATGTGATTGTGATATGGGTAGTTGGAAACTGGCTCACATTTATAACAGCTGGAAATGTTCCACAATCACATAATTAAAATTTGCAACCTTCCCTGCTGGATACAAAGTCAATGGGGAAGATGGCAAGGAATGTTGCAAGTTGCTTGGGTAAGCCGTCCCCCACCTGCACACTTTGCCCCAGCCTTTTGTGCTCAGGTCAGCTACCCACACACCCTCCCTAAGCTTGTGGTCCAGCTCCCTGGCCATTCATGCACCCTCCCCAAGCCTTCTTGCACTCAGGCAGGACCTTCTCAGCCACCTTCTCATCCAGCAGCAACCATTCCAAGCATTGGTGCTGTGCCTCCCTGCTACTTGCATAGGCTCCCCAAGTTTTGCTGGATCACGACAAACCTCCCTGGCAACCTCCCCCTTGATGGCAGCTGTAGCCACTCCAAACCCCACTGTGCTCATGCCTCCCTTGCTCCTTTTCTCACCTGGCAGCAGCCACTTATCTACTGGCTGGGCTGCTTGCAAGCTACCAGACAACTTTCTGCTGGTTTCCTTACTGAGTTTGCTTGAAAGCTGGTAGGAAGTTGTGAGGTGGTGCCTGCTTAACAATCCACTATCCTCGCTTAACAAAGGCAATGGGAACTACAGAGATTGCTGCAGCTTAGTGATGCACTCACATGATCTTGAGCTTTATGACCATATCGCCCAGTGATGGAAATTCCAGTAAAAAGTACTGTCATAACTTAAGGGCTATTTATAATTGGGCCAAGTGCTACAGAAAGTTGTTAGGTGGTTGTTTCTCAGATGTTTTTGATATGTGCTTATGCTCCTCATTTTTGTAGCTTCTTCTGGTTGTGCTATAGTGGATTGAGTGATCAGGCACCTTTAAATAAAGTTGTGGGACTATTTTGATGTTGTAAAGGTGGTCTGTTTCTTTTTTTGGTGTTGCTGCAGTGCCTTTACATTCATTTGAATAATATTCTTTTATAGCTCCTCTTGTGAGAGACTGAGTTGTTACTTTGATAATGGAGGACTTCGGTTACTGTGGGTTGTTGTACAAGGACTGTAAGAGCTATTATGTAGGGCAGGCAGGCAGAAGATTAGCCAAGGGCATCCTTGAACACCAAGTAGGAGTCAAAGACATGATGAAAATTCCTTAACCTCCCAGAATCAACCAGTTTCAACTGGGAAACTCAGCCTATTAGACCAAAAATGCTAGCAAATTCCTGGAAGCTTGACATTCAGACAATTCAACTATCAATAGACATATAATGATAAACCACATTTACATTCAAAAGATGCAATATAAATGCAAAGAAAGTAACAAAAAGACAAGAATACTTCCTTCCCAGCAGCCAAAACCCAGATAAGGATTAACACCAGGCAAACAATACCCTAATCAAGGAACTACCAAAAAAACAAACAAACATAGACACAACCAAATTGGCAAGGCAAGCTACTGTATGTAAACAAAGAGCAAATGGCACACATGCACTGTTAATGTTACCTAAGTGAATAATGAAATGTCTGCAAGCAAACAACCATGCTCAGAGAGACCAAGAACTCCACAGTTCAATGTGAGCTACATATCTAACCCAGTTCAATATATGAGCTAATACATATACATATATGTATACCTATACGTATTATCTCCTCTACTGGAATCCATCATCTGTAAGTAGAAATTTTAAACCCCTGGAATTAACCTTTGGGATTCACAAAATAGGAGTAAAAAAGACTTCTATCTAAAATTATTAAAAGTTATTGACCTCCCTGTTGATAATAATGGATTGAACAAGGGTTGGTTTGATGGAAGGTAGCTTCCTGTATTTCCTATGACACTTGCTCACCATACACACACACACACACAAACCCATGTGCCTTTAATAACTAAGCTATGAACCTTTTCGTAGTCTTTTCTTATATGGACATACTATTTCTTTTCAAAGAGTAAGGATAAGAGTTCTGATCTTCCCTAACCATATAAATTCATACAAATCCAACTTTCAATACATACGTAAAGAATTAGTTCTTACAGATGTTTCTACATAACTGGAATCCCAAGTCTTGGAACCAAAAGCAGCTACCTGCCATCTACAGATGAGTCTGAGCTCAACTCTTCTCAGAAACAAAATACCCTGTAGAACCATGCTATTCATATTCAGTGATACAAACCATGAGCATCAAAAAATTCCTCTTCGGAACTGTTCTCAGAGTCCCGTGCAATATTTTGCATCCGCCATTCTGATAAATTGTGTGGAGACACCGCAACTGCAGAGACATATCAAGTGAAATCATGATGACCAAGAAAGCTTAGTATCAACAGGAACACTTCATTACAGGAATTATGATCACTGGAATAAATAGTATAGTATGAAGTTTGCTTTACTGTCTTAATTTTCTGAATTTGCAGAAAACTGCAGGAAGTCCTTAATTTTTTACAGACAAGAAAAGAATAGGAAAAGGAAATAGGTCAGATTACAATTATTAATAGAATCAATTTCATAAAAACTATTCTGCAACAGAACTTTCTACCCTGTATATCAATATCTATTTCCACTTTTTCATGAGTTCTTTTCCTTCTTTAAGTTCCAAACACAAGAAGAAAATTACAAAGAAAAACAAAAACAATGGTTGCTATCATGGATACTGTAATACACATCCTAACTAATCTTTCTTTAACACAAGTATCAATATTCATAATGCCATGCCTCTGCACAATGCAAAAAAAAAAGTATTGTATTTCAAATGAGTAAAAAATCAAACAAGTCAAGAACTAGTAAGGGAAGAGATAAAAAATCCTTTGTGAAAAAACTAAACCAACATTACCACCAATACAGGAGTCCCCGATTATAATCTAGAATGATATGTTAGTGAATTTCATCCTTTCTCACAACTGTTGTTCCTCTGCAGCAAGAGTGTTTACATCAGTACCATATTATGTTCTATTCTTCTACAAGTTCCTTTCTATTTATTGCAGCGGTCACTCACCAGTATGTTGAGAAGAATATGAGGACCGAGAAGAAGTTGACCACTGCTTTGCAAAGGGGTCATCTGGAGAGGAATCAGGAGCCCTCAGGCTATCAACTCTGTCCTGTGTCTCATGGCCACCTAACTCAGTTGGGCATTCAGGGCTGGGCACACCAGGACCTAATTCAGATTCCACGCATGTAGCCATCTTCTGAGCCAGCATACGAGCTGTTTCTTCCTCCAACCTTCGAATGTCATCCATTGTGAGATCTATCCATTCATCCTGCCAACACCAGGCCTGGCGATGAGCTCGCAGCATCACTTTCCGTAGACCTACAGTAGGAAGGCATTCAGGAATCAGGATGGCATAGCTCTTCCCAGACACACCGCACTTTGGTTAGTTATAACTTCAGCTCTTCAATACATTAAAAGACATTAAAGTTATTTACTTTGTGAATGCTTCTTCCAATGCTTTTTAGTAACTTAAAGGATTACAACCCAGTTCAGCTTTAAAAGAGGAATTCAATTTAGAGAATAAGAGGAGCTAACAGCATTGCAATTCTTTTTTCTTTTCAACAAAGATGCAAGATTCATTTTGGCATTTTATTTACCTTAACCAATACATTTTATTTATTTATTTACCATATTTACGTAGTCCCCCTCTCTCATATGAAAGTGACTTTGGGAGGCAGATAGCACTTAACAATATAATAAATACTTAAAAGTCACACTTAAAAATAACTATTAAAAAGGCACACATAACAAAGGATGATATTAAATCATAGCAAGGGAGCCATTGCAAAATCTCCCTCATTTCCTGGGACTCCCCAGGACTGATGACATAGCCACATCTTGAGGGACTTAAGGAATGTTGAAAGGAGTGGAGCTAATCTTATTGGGATGTGGGACACTGCTCAGTGTAATTCCTCTGCTAAAATCCGAAGATATTTAATGTCAAATTAGTAGTCAGGAATGAAGATAACCCATTGAGTTAGATTGAAACCAATCCACATTATTCACATAATGATGTTGTGGAAAAGTGAAGTAAGGAACCTAAACTTCTATAGACATAAGCTGTACCATCCCACTGCTACCACTTCACTATACCCAAGATGTCATTAGATAGTTGTGGTTCAGCCTATTTGTCTAATTTCATATCACAAAACTTTATCTTTAACATGATATGACCATTTCTATCACATATGTTTACACTGAAGATATCTCACATTTTTTCAATCAAAACTTTCAGAAATCCAGAAATCATTCTCACATTCAAGCAAAAATTATTGCATCCAATTTATATTGGGATCTTGTCATCCTCATAATCTGCCACCTGTCAGCTATTGCATCCAGGGACACAGCTTAGATGAGCAGACAGCACAGCGTAGCTCATTTTTTTTGTCTGAGAAGTGCTGCACACCGTTGGATGACAATTCCTTTCATGTCAGAAGCTGATTTACACGGATAATCATAAATGTCATTAAGCCTCTATCGGTAGTATCTCCTAATTCTAAACAAATTTCCTCAAACTAATATTAGGCTTAATAGGCAACCGCTATTTTATATGATCTATGTTTCTGAAGTCTTTTGAAATCTGGCTGCTCCTTCAATTGTGCTGTCAACAGTTGGCTTCTCTTTCTCTAACTGACTAGTTTCAGCCCTTGTGACTGTCTGAAGCCTTTCTCTTACATGGTTACCACCACTAATACTTATGAGGTCACAGTAGGAAGAGTATCTCTCAAGCAACCAACCAATACATCAAAATCTTTTGGGTGCATTTTTACCTCAAAGGGTAGAATTGGACTAGAGCAGTAGTTAATTAGCAGAACAGAGGAAGAAAGTCCAATTGCTCACCAATTTCAGAGATAACATTTAGAGTTGCCATATGCTAGAAGATTGTAGATCCTGAACAAATGCCTTGTAATTAGCAGAGAAATGTGAAACAGTATTGGTTTACAAAATGGCAGAGGACCCAATCGTTTATTTTCAACTCAGAAAGAATGATTCTCAACATTGTACAGCCTAGGTCTTAGAATGTCTCTTTAATATAGGGGCCACAAGGGAGGCTTGGAACTGTTATCTTTGGGCCAGTATTAAATCTGATTTTGCATTAAGTAAAGGTAAAGGTTCCCCTCCACATACGTGCTAGTCGTTTCCTCTCTAGAGGGTGGTGCTTATTTCCGTTACAAAGCGGAAGAGCCAGCGCTGTCCGAAGATGTCTCCTTGGTCATATGGCCGGCATGACTAAACGCCAAAAGCGCATGAAACGCAAAACACCTTCCCACCAAAGTGGTCCCTATTTTTCTACTTGCATTTTTACATGCTTTCAGACTTCTAGGTTGGCAGAAGATGGGGTAAGTTAACAGGAGTTCACTCTGTTATGCAGCGCTAGGGATTCGAACTGCTGAACTGCCAACCTTTCTGATTGACAAGCTCAGCATTTTAGCCACTAAGCCACTGCGTCCCTGATTTTGCATTAGAGTAGCTTTAATGAAATTCATATGAAAAGGGCAACTCAATAGAAAAGGTACTGCAGAAGTACTGCTACCGGAGAGGAAATGGACAACGTACCTCTGCCAGCACAAGTAACAGGATCAATCATCCACTGCCTAGGCATACAATGTGGCCTAAATCAGCTAGCTTCAGTAGGCCAGAGTTAGGGGACCTCTGTCCCTCCAGACATTGCTAAACTAGTGTATTACCATGGGCAATATTGGATGGAGCTGCTGGGAGCTACAGTTCAACATCAGGAAAAATCAAACTATCCACTACTGTCATGGGTTTTTGTTTGCTGAAGGAAGATGAAAAAGAATGGCAATAAAGAAGATATCACGCTTACCTACATCATGAATGAATTGTTCAATCTTGGACTGCATGCCCCAATAGCGAAACTCCACCTTACAAAGCTTGTAAGCACACATAAATGGCCCAGTATTTCCACTGTCTAGCCAATCATCTCCCAGAGGTCCACGTCCTGTCTTCACCGAATGGTATAGTCGTGGATCTTCCTCTATCTTGTATTCACTGGGTGAGATGGGATCCCGTACAATATCAATAGTATCTGTGGGTAAGTAGAGGAGGTTTTGTAAAAAGTGATTAATTGTAGGAAATTAAAATAATCGTACTTGGGTTTCTCAAGTCACTGTTCCTTCTCATCTCAAAATTGCTTCAGATGGTCAGCTACATTCCTGACTACTGCTGTTGCCTGGTGTACATGTTTTGCCAGGAGCCTGCTGGCTATTCTTCCACTCCTGGTGTGTAACAACAGCATCCCCCAATCTATTGTCCTCCAGATGCACTGGATTTCAACAATGGAATGATGGTTGGGAATTCAAAATGAGAAAGTTCCTACCATCTACATAGAGTGAAGCATCCACAAGGCTGGTGAAGGCTGCCCTACAGCACAGCACTTTATACGCTGGGTGAAAGAGATATCCACTAACTTATACCTCAGTCATTTATTGACCCTAAATATAATCAGATAACCATCATTGTTCAGCCACTCCTACACAATCAGTTGCTCAGCACAGAAGCAATCATGCGATAATATA
The DNA here is from genome assembly GCF_900518735.1 of Pseudonaja textilis. Next base: position 578,881 of record NW_020769474.1, on the reverse strand, counting down.
TTCTGATAACTTAAAAGTGAGAGGAATGGACCAGTGTTTGAGAACTCACCGACAATCCTTTGCCTGCGCTCTGTACTATTTAGATTGAAGATATTGGTTTGCTTTCCAGCATCTGGTCGGTAGTAAGTCTCAATCTCAATTGAAAATTTCTCCACAAAGGGGCATGTGTATCTATGAAGAAGAGCATGAAACTCACAGTTCTAGCTTTACCAACTTGGCAAACCCCAACCACATCTTCCAGCCCCCTATTGCCTTCCTCTCACCTGGTTCGTGTGTAGGGGTAGGCATTCCAAGATTCTTCCTCCACCTGCAGAGCAGCCTTAGGTAGGAGAGCACGGAACCAGCTAGGAATATGAGAGCCCACATGGTAGATCTTATGTGTATATTGGCCACTTCCTCCTGGACCATCATCATATGGTCGGTTGGACAGGATTTCAACCCCACTGCCTTCGCCACTGGATTCCTCACGGCTTTTTTTCTAAGAGAGACACCTTCAGCTTGCAATCTATATCTTTTGTTCTTTGCATCCCTCAACCTGCTTGGTTTTGGTCTTGTTAACCCCAAAACTCCATCTGGTTAAATAAACATGCATCAGCCTGCTCTATTAAGCCAAACTGATGTTACCTGGATCATGTAAAGTTGGGCCACCTGATATTCGGCCAGGCTCATGGGCAGCAGTATATGATATTCTTTGATCAGCATCTTGACTGTCAGATCCTGTGAGCTGAGACACAGTAGAGGGCAGATAAAAGCATGCAGCCAACACAGGTATCTATTTGTGGCTGTGGGCCACTTAAAAACATAATATGAAAATGGGATCACAGAAAACATTAAAACAGCCCAAGAAAATTTTGTTTTGGACAACACAGCTTAACAGATTAAAAGATATCTGTCAAATGCTCACCTATATCATAAAGATTTTTTTGTATCAATCAGATTGGCATGTATTTATTTTTATTCTCATCATCAGAAAACCATCATATGTCAAAATGAAGCATTATATAAGTATGGAAAGGAGCTGCTGGTCAAAAGTAGTAGCTTAAACCACATTTTTACTTCCTCAGATGAGAAGCTGGAAATAAACCCCCATCTGACCTTATTTCAAAATCCAACCCACTGGGTAAGTTTCCATAGCAACTCTTAAGCAAATGAGAGGCTAGGGAGTTTCAACATAGCAAAAGCAAAAAATGTGGAAGGGAGTAAAATAATAGCATCTAATGCTCTTGGTCTTTTACATCTTCCTGGACCATGTCAATGGTTCCCAAACTTTGCCATATTATGATCTGAGAAAAAGAAATTGTGCCATCTCCCACATGTAAATAAAAGTTTTCCTGAACCAATTAGATAAAATATTAGAGGGGATGGATGAAAAATTAATTTCTAAAATGTATAATTATCTATTAGAATTTGAAATGGCGGAAGAAATAGTTAAAGGCCCAATGATCGCATAGACAAGGAATGTAGGGCACAACATTAATTTGGAAGACTGGGAAAAAGTCTGGAAACAAAATTATAAAATAACAAAATTGGTTGTTTATAAAGAAAACCAATACAAAATGTGTTATCAGTGGTATTTGGCACCTTCAAGGTTAGCAAATATGTACTCAAATTTAAATCCGACCTGTTGGAAATATAAGCAAATGAGGGGTACCTTCTTTCACACTTGGTGGCTTTGCCCAAAAAGTACTGGAAAAAAATTAGAATTTGGATAAAAGAAATTACAAATATACGACTAGAATTAAGGCCGAAATATTTTTGTTGGGAATGTTAAAAGGGGACTAGGCAGAAGAAATGAAATACTTAATTCCCCATACAATCACAGCAACAAGAATTGCATTGGCACAATGCTGGAAGGGTGACCAAATGCCAACAAATAATTTGATAATTCAGAAAGTTCTTGACTGCACTGAAATGGACCTACTTACACAAAAACTTAGAGATAAGGTAGACTCAAAATATACTACAGTTGGATGAAGAAGAAAAACCAGGAAATTAAAAGATAAGGATTTGAAAAATGAAGTGGTTAAACTAAGAGCATTTACCAAAAATAGAAAATGAATATTAGTAAAATTGTTTTCAATAAATGATCACACCGTCTTAGCTGATAAGAAATATATGTTTTATGTTAATATTTGTATTTGTATATTGGTTCCATTTGTAACGAAACACAGTATTTTATTATATATGTATGTATGTATGCATGTATGTATATGTGTGTGTGTGTGTGTGTGTGTGTGTGTATATTATACACACATACAATCTTTAATAAAGTTTATTTTAAAATTTTAAAAAAAGTTTTCACAGGGATTGGGGTGAGGCAAGAAACAACCTAAACTTATTCATAACAATTATATTTTTACCTATATAGCAAATAAAACAGTGGCAGAACATAACTTTTTAAAACAACAGTTATTTTGAAAACAAAAAAACAAAAATACAATTTAAAACCATTTTTAACATGAAGAATGAATTGCTTTTTTTGGCCTAACATTTGAAATTGGAATTCCATTTTGAAAATAATTCTCTCATTTACCAATGGGGGGGAGCCACCTTGCCCACAATCGACTTCTCTTAAACTGTTCTTAAAATGCTATAGCTTGTGGCCAGACTATAATCTGCTTTGGGTGCTTTTTGAATTAATACAATCACTCTAAGATAACAGTCTCACATGGTTTTCCCCCTTAAGCCTGGTGCTTGTAAATCCTTCCCCTACTGTTGCAATTTCCTTCTAGCTGCACTCTTACAGCCCTTCCCCTCAGAAGTGATAATTTCCTATGCAAAGTGAGTATCTGATCAGATGGTCAATTTTGCACAGAAGCTTCATGCCTTCCAGGCATGACTAACTCCTCCTCTAAAAGGCAAATGCAATATGTTAAAAGCAAACATTCAGACTTCATACAGGTCTCTGGAACTGCAGGGTTACTTTGCATTCAGAATGATTTTGCATCAGACTGTATACTTTTGTGCAAGAACAGCACAAAAAAGAACTCTGTGGTGATCCTCCTCTTCCCCCTCGTATCTCACAACCTCCTTTAAGAGTTCATTTAGAGAAATACTAAAGTGTGTAATTGGTTTGGTTTTGGCTTAACATAATTTCAAAAGCCAGTTATATAGCTTATTATGTTGTGTGAAGCCATCTAATAATGGCTTGGGCAACAAACAATGGCCAAGTGAACTTTGGCTAAATAAGATGTATGAATTTGTTTTATGATTTACAGGCTTGTGTCAATCCAGCTAGAGCACGGAGCTGGTAAAGCTATGTAAGTAACTTGATAAAATAAGGCTTTAGTCTTAGCCAAATTTATTAGAATCAAGGCTTCTAGACAAGTATGCATAGGTTTGTGGTGTCAATGCTGATGCTCCTTCTAATTCAGTACTTTCATGATTCTGTTTATGCAACACTTTGTAATCAAGGTTTCTGGGGATTTAAGAGGCGTTACTACCGCCCCTTCTCTCCTCATATACCAGCATGCCATGCAGAGTTTAAATCATGCATAACTTTGCTCAGCAGTGTACTGCAGGGAGAAACTACTAAATCTCTGCCCATCATGCATCTATTGAAAGCATAGGAGTACTTTCAAGAAAAAAAAAGTCTGCAGGCCTCCTAGAGAGCTGTTTTCATGAATATCGTTTTGCCTTATGATCCTGTCAAATTGCTCTAGCTCTTGGCCCTTGCAACCTGCTGTTCCTGTAACATACCTCAAAACAACTTCACATACATTATTATTCTGCCATATCCTGCAAAGTCAAATACCCTTATTATCCTCATAAGGGAATATAAGAACAGCCACTAAATTTACAATTTACCCATTGAAAGTTACATCATAAATTCTTGTAAACTCTGTATGCCATCTGAAAAATGAAGTACTATACTAGACCTGGCCATAATTGAAAGCCACACAATAGAGAGGTTTACAGTTTTTATGAAAATACAACTGAAGAATGTAAACAATTAGGTTGTATGTTTTGCTCACTAACTGGGAAATGTCAGTGTACCCTATTCTCTATATTCCAGTATCAGTATTTATGAAAAAAAACTCTTTCCAAGTACAAATACATTAAACCTTTCAAAATTCTGAATGTGAAAAAAGAAAGCCAAAACCTGTTGAGACTTTACAGAATAAACAACATAGATTAGTATGTTTTCCATTCCATGTATATAAACAAATATGAAGGAAAAATATGTTAAAGAAATTAAGCAATGGTTATTGTCTACAGTACATTTGTAAGATAAGGTGAACTTCAGCACAAGTAGATGAAATTCAATATTTCCTACTATGTATTAGAAAAACTACTTCAGAATCTAACTCCTTATAAAGTCATGTTCTACAGAAATAGCTTCTAAAATAGTGTCTAAAACATTCCCATGTTCTGGCCACAATTCACTCAGCCTGCTATACCATTTAACATGCATTGTGTTATGTCTAGTAAGTAATCTTTTTCAAATCAGTTACCCAAATTCTTACAAGCACATAGTTGATGGGAAGCTTGCTAATTGCCATAACCAATTAAGCAAAGCTCCTTAGAGAGAAATACATGTAAGCGCCCATCCTAAAACTTATTCAGGACATAAGTGTAGGATTTGGACACAAAGCTAAGCTAAGCATACTTAGAAGAGAAAGAAATGGGCATACTGAATAAACACACACACAATTCAGCAATTTCATGGAAGCCTTAGGCTATGTATTTTTGTTTGTTTCTTGGTGTATTTATTCTCACAGTCTATACCTAATGTTTTTAAAGTATTAAAGAAAGCACCTCTCTCCCGTAAAACATGCTTGCCTCAAAAAAACAAACAAACCACAAATTCAACTTTGCCTAATTCATCCACAAAGCTCTGGTTTCAATAGGTCTGCCCCATTAGAAGAAATTACCACTTCGTCTTTCTCGCAAGAACAAAATTAAGCCAGTAGGTGCAATTTACACTTGACTTCCATGTTTTTGGGGCGCTACTCAAGTGGCTAAAGGTATGCTTGCCTTGCAGCCATTAACGGGCATAGGCGCCCTGTATAAATAAAACATGGCAACCTCACGGCTGAACGATGGTTGGTTCAAACATACCTTCGTTCCGTTCCAGACATTCAATACAGCAGTAAACTACTATTTAAAAATAACTACCGTTCACGCTAACTGAATTCAACCCACAGCACTGTCAGAAAGTCAGAAAAGCACTGCTCGGTTGGAATAATCGGAGCAGGAGGGACACGAGGCGCTGTCATCGCCCTCGGCGCCTTTGCTCAGGTGAAAGACTGTTGCTTTTAGGGAATGGCGATCTAAGATGAAGGCGGGAGGGCTGGTACAGGGGTCCTCTTTAAGCCACATGAGAAGTCGGTGAGGAGGGGGAAACGCGTTGGGCTGCTTGGTTTCTTTCCGGGGCCCAAAGAGGCAGCCCCGTCGCCTTTGGAGCGATATCATTTCACCTTTCTTTCCACCCGCTGCAAAGCCCATGCAGCGTTATTCTGCACGCCTTCCTTACAGCCCAACCGTGCCCCAAAACCGCCCCTGCTGAAACCGGCCCCCGGCCCGCCCGCCCCTTCCATCCAGTGCAACGCGTGCCTTTCGCCAGCCTCCCAGCCCCACGGCTACGCGTGCACCGCCGATACTCTCTGCACACGCACACGCACACACGCGCCACCTCCCGGGCCCAGACCTGTGGCTCGATGTAGGGATGCCGGCGATGGAAGCAATGGGATGCTACGGCGGGGGGGAGGCGGGGGGGGGGGGGGGGGGCGGGGAGAGAGAGTTGAGAAGGGAAAAGAGACCGCCGGCCTCACTGTGCCCTCCCCGAACCCGCCCTTTCTCTGCCCGGGGCTGCCCGGCCGCTGTCAGGGCTCGGTCGCTGCGCTGGCGGGAGCATGGTCTTGAGAAGCAGCGCGGCCGGGGCAGCCCCACTGACTGGGGATGGATGGATCGACAGACCGAACCGACCCGCTGCCTCTCGCGTCACCGCGGTGGAGAAGCGCGTTCAGCCGCAGTCCTTGCGGGGGAGGGAGGAGGAGGAGGAGGGAGTGCGATTGGGAGGGGAGCGGGCAGGGCTGCTCGTGTGAAGGAGCGTCGAAGTGGGCGCGCGGAGAGAGACGGGCAGGCAAAGCCTCCGGGCGGAGGTCTGAAGGGGAAGGAGAACCTCGTAGGGGTTGCAGGATACTGACACGGTCGATCTTCTGTTTATTCAGTGAGTGGCCCTCTCCTGAGCCTTGGAGGTCGAACAGTCGATCCCCATTGTATTTTTCACCCCCTTTGAGAGAGAGCGGAGAATCGGAGGGAGGAAACCGGAGCCCCTGCGCCCGATCAACTTAAGGGGAGAGGGCTGCAGTTCAGAGGGAAGGCGGCCGTGCCGGCATCGGGCAAGTGAGGAACTGGCTGGAGAAGCAAGCGCAGCGTCCGGGTCCCTAACCCCCGGGGGTCTTCCCCCCCCCCCCCCCCCCCCCCGCTTCATTCACAGAGTGCGAGGCGAGTCCCTTTTTTTAGCACGGGCGTAGGTTTCCATAGAAACTGCGACCCAGAACTTGCAAAGTCTCGGCACCTCCGAGCTCGCTCTTCCCCGCCCATCCTTCTGTGACTTCATTGCTCGTTACCATGGGAACGCTAGTGACGTCAGATCCCAGTGACATCAAGGACTCAAGGAATGGCAAGCTCTTTTGAAACCGTTCAAATAAGCTTGGTTATTTGTGTTCGGTGGGGCTGCGCTTAGAAAAACGGCAGACTTGAGGTCTAGTCTAGTCCTACTTTAGGCGTGAAAGCTTACTGCGAGATTGTGAGCCTGTCGTACGCTCTCTCTCAGCTCCGACCCACTTGTGAGGAAAAGAGGAAGCAGTATTACGCCTTGAATTACTTATAAAATAATAAAGGCGGGGAAATATCGAATAATGAAATAAGCCTGCATGAATAAATAGCAACTGAATCAGAAATACATTTGCATTAAGACCACATTCAAGAGACCCCTTCACCATTTTTAGAGGAAACCGTTTACTGTCTGTTTAATTTCCCAAATAGTGGATCATTGACACACCCAGCATCTCCAGACCCCAACCTACTGAAACACACTGGGATGAAATAAAACCAAGAAACACCAGCTTTTTAAAATTATATTAGCCTTTGGGTGGAACTGGAGCTTTTGCCAGGATAAATTCTTCCTCAGCTTGAGCTTGGAATCTGGTCAACTCCATATTATTTTCATGGCAACAGTAGGGAAATTGTTTGCATTGCTTTTTTTGTGGGGTGTTTTCCAGTTCCTCATCTAGCCTGTGATTTCTTGGTAGTCTCCTATCCAAGTATGAACTGGTCTGGCTCCAGTTTTTCTGACAGCAGCCATAGTTGGTTAAGCATGATTACCTAACATGATGAGACCTTCTGTTATATGTTAGCAAAAATAAATCAATAAAATCTCAGATTAGTGCTGTTCAAATATTATATAATGCCACAGAGATGACTTGGAGAAACCATATGGAGTTTGTTACATCATGTTCAAAAACATCACTGGAGTCTGAAAAATGGAATATGTTTGGAAAAAACACACGACTCCTCCTTTACTCACTAGGATATAAGGGAAAATGCATTCAGGCTTGCAAGACTGATGTCAGACCTTTGAAATAAAAAACAGGCTCCATATAGAACTATGATATAGGCTATTTGTGACAGAATCCTGCAAGCATGCCTAAATACAACTATCTAGAAGCTGCAACTTCTCTAGAATGTAATGGCACATCCTGGATACTCTGCAATTTGTTTCATTGCATCATTGCTGTGCAAGCTGCACTGGCTGCCAATTGCTTTCCGGGTCCAAGATGTTGATGACCACCTTTAAAACCTTCATGGTACATGGCCGGTTATCTGCTGGACTACCTATCTTTGGGGGGTATCTACCCATCTCACTAGGTTAGAAAGGACGGACACACCTCTAAACTTTTGTCATCGAGTGGAACCTCAGAAGGGCAGATTTTCTGTAGCCATCTGGGCTTTTGAAATAGCCTCCAACCTGAGATTGAGAGGGCCTTTATTCTTCCAGAAAGCCAAGAAGACCTGGCTCTTCCCCAAGCATTCAGCTAGCATGGAAAAGAGTTAGGGAGTCAACAAAATGGATGATTCTGGCACCTTGGCAGGAAGGGTATGATGGTTTTTAAGGCAAGAGATGTATATGATTTGGGGTGGAACCAGGTACAGCATGTTGCTTTTTTATTGGTTGCTGTGAGCTGCCTAGGAGTACCGTGTGAGGCCAGTGGACATATTCATTTAAATAAAATAAAATAAAATGTGCAGTTTGGAGGTTATCCTTGACTCTCAGCTCTTGTTTGAGGAACAAGTGCCATTGTAATTGAAGATGTTTTACACAACAGATGTGCCAATTGTGCCCTTTTCTGGATCAGAAGGCACCACTCACCATTATTCATACTTGAACAGCTCTCAAGTAGATTTCTGCAATATGCTTTACATAGACCATCCAGAATGCAGCAATGTGTGCTCATCTCTGTGCCCACCTCTGCTCTGCAAACTGCACTGATTCTCTATGCTTCCAGGAGCAATTTAAGGTGCTGGTTGTCATATATAAAGCTGTATGTGCCATGGGGCCAGGTTATTTAAGGGATAACTTCTCTCCAATTGATTCTACCTATCCCATTAAATCTGATAAAAGACATGCATCAAGTCCTGGATATCAAATAATTTCATCTAGCAGGAACAAGGAGCGGGCCTTTTCTGTCAGAGTGCCTTCTCTCAAGAACATCCCAATCCCACCTGAGATTCAGTTGGTTCCAACTCTGCTGGCATTTCAGAAAGCTTAAAAACATGGCTCTTTTCCTGGGCATGGGGATTGGGAGTTTAATTGACTTTGTGAGATTAACTAATCACTTGCTAATGATTCATGCTGTCCTCAGTTGCCATTATACTGTATATGTTACTGTTTATTGTGTCTGTGCATTTAACATTATGCCAGCCTCCAGAATCACTATTGAAAAATGAGCAGCCATACAAATTGATTAAAGTACTGTAAATAAATAAAGATTTAAAATATATTTTCTTCCTTATCTTTTCAGAATATCCTTTGAAAAGACATTTGCAATTGTTTTTCAAATATTTGTTAACACATTAGATGGCAAGCAAATTCTAAGAACAAAAACTTATTATTATACTGGGTGAAATTTAAATAAAACTATTCTGGTTTTGTTCCTGTACAACATGGCTACAGGGAAGAAGTGTATTGGCCTGCCTTCATCCCTCTTTTACTGCCATCACTAGTCAGTAGGATCATAGGATGATCAATCTTGTGGTCTTATGTCAGTATCTCATTAAAGCAAAATCTACAAACAGGATTCTGCAAAATTTTCAGGCAACATTTTGCTTCTGAAATTAGGTAAATCCACTCAGATTTTAATTCTGGATATATCAAATCTATATTGATAATAGAGGTAGAGTATTGCAGTGAGTGCTATTTCATGAATCTTTGAGGATTGGTTCCTTGTAAGTATGAGTCTTATTACATGGAAACTGACCAGGCTCTTTAGGAAGCAAGTGGGTGAGTGAGCAGCTGGATTTTAGGTGTGTGAATGTGTATTTAGTATCTCATTAAGAGAAGAGGCAAAGCCTACCTTGAACAAGATAGTATCATGGGCTATCCTGAAAAGAAGTTACTTGGATCTGACCATATTACTCTTATCCAGGTTTGAATCTCTTAAGGTGAAATTTATGGACAGGCTGGGGGCGGGGGTGGGGTGGGGATATTTCAGGCTTGTGCATTGGATTGAATGGCATTGTTTACATTGCATTGGTACTTGGAGATGTATCCCTGCCCATCTGTGATGAATTGTGTCTGTGAAGGAGAAATGGTGTGATGAACTATAGTGAAGCTGCAATTTCCCAGGAAGGAGGGAGCACATTCCAAGAAGGGAGGCGACACAAGACAACCCAGAGCTAGATCACGGAAAGATGAAGAGATTTAGGATAGCCACTCTTTAGAATCTCCTAGAATACATCCATTAAAGTTATAGGTACTGGTAATAGGATAATATTTGTTTAGTCTGGTGAGATTCTGTCTATATGGCAAATAAAGAACTGAACTTTGGCTGGATTGTGCTATGCTGATCATGAGCTGGGCCTGACATTCTTTTAAATTTCTCAGCAACATTTGGTACAATGGATCAAAGTATTGTTCTTTCATCTATTCCCAAACACCTGCAAGGGTTGTCAGTCAGAGGGTTGAAAATCAGAGCCTATTTTACAATGGTTTGGTTCCTTCCTGAGTGATGGTTCCAAAGTGAGGGGGGAGGGAGGAAGGTTTGTCCATTGGTCTCTCCCAACATAGATACTATAGCATTTTTCTTTTTATTCCTCCCATACTGGGTGGGAGGCTACTGGGTGATGTCATTCATTGATTTGGAGTGAGGTGTCATTGATATGCAGATGATGCACACCACCATCCAGAACTGAAACAATGATAGGTGCCCTTTTGTCTGGAAGCTATTTTAAAAAAAAGTATAAGGTTAAGTTACTCTTTGTTCAGCAACCTTATAGCATTCTAGCTGATTCAGTGGTGTCTCTGAACAGGAAAGCACTCCCCAAAAGAGATTCTCCAGATGCTTGGCTATTGCTAATCAGGTGGGGGGGAATGCAGAGAAGTGGACTGGTTTTGGCAGTAATACCAGTAATGACCTTTCTAAAACAAGAAGACTCTGGTTTCTGTGACGTATCTTTGTTTTTTTAAAATATTTTTAGTAAATGTTTTACAAATAACAATAAAGAGTAAAACACACTAATAAAAACTAAAAAGAAAAGAAAAGAAAAGTGCAGAAATAGATGAAACAAAGAAAAAAATCCGATTTTCTTTGCAGCAAATATAAATACAATTACATGATTATTTATTTATAACTGCAAAAAAGCTCACTTTTTTCTATCATTCAGGGTTTTTTTCCCCTAATCATCAAAGCTACTAATCATTTCTAAGTGCATTTTTTCTGTTTCATGAAAAAAAAAATCTATAAAGGGTTTCCAGTCAGCCATAAATGTAGAATTGTTTCTTTTTCTCTGAATCAAATAAGTTAACTTAGCCATCTCCACAAATTCTATCAGCTTCAACAATCATTCTTCTGTTGTGGGCTGTGACTTCATCATTGTCACCTATCTTTTAGATGATGGCAGCATGATCTATATGGGGCAGCAACCTTCAAACACTATTTTCAAGCTGCAATTAAAAGATCTTCAAAGACAGTTCTATTTCACTGGGCCTTTGACTCTACTTGAGAGCCAGTTTGACATAGCACATTATGGGGAATATGTGAAGGTTTTTAAGTGGTAGTTTCCATCCTTTGGAACAGCTTTTTTCTTGCCTTTGCTCCCGAGTTTTAGCTGTGAAAATAGAATATTTTGTATGGTGTTTGGAGACCAACATCTGGTCATGAAATGCCTATTTATATTAATTGCAACAATGTTGATGTACCTGTGATTTTATTTGTTTTGTTCTTGGCATATCATGCTGATTTACTGTTTTGTTGTTCTATTGTCTTTACTCTTTGAGGTTTTAATTATAAACTACCATGAATCCTTGCAAAGCGTAGTGATACAGAATATAAAATACATAAATAAATAAAAGTTCATATTTTAAATACAAACCTGAGCAATTTTATTTGTATCCAGTTCTGCTGCCTCTATTTAGTTCAGTTCCATATTTTAATACTGTATAGTTATACAGAAATAGACCAATCTGATTTGTAGCACATTTTTTCATATGCATATTTAATTGGTAGTATTCATAGAACAAGCTAAGCCACAATTTAGTAAATATATTTTAAGTAGCATATTGTATTGGTGAATTCACATCTGCAATTAGTCTATTGATCAAAATTATGAGAAGCTGCTAGATAAACCGTAAACTGTTAGATCATCATTTCAGGGGTATTTCCTAAACAGAGAAGCAGAATGACCATGGTCAAAGTAGCCATGAGAGCAGGAGTAACATCTGATTTCCTGCTAGCTTAACTTTTAATAGCCTATGATTAGATTGGTTTACTTCAGAGGTGGTATTCAGCAGGTTCTGATCAGTTCTGGAGAACCTGTAGCGGAAATTTTGAGTAGTTCGGAGAACCAGCAAATACCACCTCTGTCTAGCATCTATTCTCTGCCTCCCAAGTCCCTTGGCTAGGTCTTCTTTTGTTGCCCTGCACAGGAGAACAAAGCTGGAAAGGAGGTTAGTGGGGTGGGGAGGGAATGGGATTTGCAGTAACCTTCCCCTGGAGTGAGGTGGGATTGGAGATTTTACAGTATCCTTCCCCTGCCATGCCCACCAAGCCATGCCCACAGAACTGGTAGTAAAAATTTTTGAATCCCATCACTGGTTTACTTGGCCTTCAGAGAGCTAGGATAAGACCAGTTTACTAAACCTCTGGATGTCAGTGTGGTAATACTGAAGCATCTATAAATCTGGCCAAATTTCAATTTCATGGGAGTCATAAGTCCTGATTTTGAGCACATGTTGTAAGTTAACCCATTGTAGGTACCTTCATTTAAAGATAGTGGCCCTATGATGCACTGTTTCATTCAGTTAAAGTTATAGACACAAGAGTTTTCGTAGTATATAGAAGATAGATAGATGATAGGTCCACTATACTTTCCGTCCATCAAGATCAGCAAGTGTATATAGAATTAATTTTGTTTTAAGGATCATAAAGCAGCATAGAAATTAAATCTTGGTTTCTCCAAAATTAAGAATAAAAGCAACTGCAATGAGTGAAAAAATCTTTTTTTTTTCAATATATAGCTGCTTCTAACCACTGATAGGATTGAAGCCAATGATGGATGGTGTCAGAACACAAAAAGGGCAAAGCAATTTTTCCTTAGGAAAGTGTAAACACATGTATTTCAAGAGTTTTTATATCCTCCTTTTTGTATATATAGCATCAGAGGGAAGATTTTTTTAAAAAATGAACAACATATACACTTTCTTTGCCTAAATATATGAGACACCTGCAAGCTTCAATTCTCCCCAATTCCACACCTTCCTAATTCCACACCTTGGTATGATAAATTTCTTGTTACTAACTTCATCTTAACAATCATTTAGAAATACTCAGCAACAACTGTGAACCTCAACCTAATTCCCAAAAGTAGTAAGATTTCTGGAGTTTGTGCCCTTTCTTTATAGTTTGCAATAGTTCATCCACCTTCAGTTTAGTTCAGGGGTGGGATTCTACAGGCTCGCACCTATTCGCTAGAACCGGTTGTTAACATTCTAAGCAGTTCAGAGAACCGGTTGTTAGAAGAAATTACTGGCCTAATCCTGTAAGGAAGGCAGGAAGGAAACATTCTGGTGTTGCTTACAGAAACTGCCTCTCCGTTAATTCTTATTACATTCTTGGCAGGACTAGACTTCCACTCAGGAACATCTCTGGAGTTTTTTTCCCCTCCTTTGCTGGTACTTTGCTTGTGTGGAATGACCATTGAAAAAAGTGACTTATGACCATTTTTCACACTTACAACTGTTGCAGCATCCTCACAGTCACAAGAGGCCAGGCAAGGAGATACATGCCTCGATTTGAGTGATGTTGATTTGGCCACGCCCAACCGGTAACATGACCACCAAGCCATGTTCACCCAGTCACATGACCACTAAGCCACACCCACCAACTAAGCCACACCCACAGAACCGGTTGTTAAATTTGAATCCCACCCCTGGTTTAGTTCATACATCTGTATAAAGCAACTGTTCTTTAGAACAAACCCATTGGTTTTTCTGGCTTTGAATCTCATATTTAAGCTGCCAAACTAACAATTAATTATGGGGACATTTCACAGAACACCTTCCAAAAATAAAAACTTACAAATTAATACATTTCAGATTTAGAGGTATTTGTGGGGTAAATCTATTTCCTGTGATATTCAACTGATACCTGCTTTATTCATAAGATCTGCTGACAAAAAGATGATTTGCAGTTCTATATTTTTAGCTTGTGGAATGCCGTGGGGGGCTTTATATTTTATTTGTTTATATTTCATATTTCTTAACCGCTCATCCCCCTCAGAGAGGAGCTGTATATTTTGTTACATTTTCAGGTAGCCCTTGATTTATGACAGGTAGCTTAACAACTGTTCAAAGTTAGGTTGGACTCAAAAAGTTAACCTGAACCATCCTTGTAGAATTGCTGCACCATCCTCCCAGTCACATGACTGCATTTTGGTCACTTTGCAACTGGCTTGTATTTATATCCAGTTGCAGCATCCAATGGTTATGGGATCATATTTTGCAATTCTTTTGCCATTTTCCAGCAGAAAACACCCATTTGATAAACTGGATTCTGACTTCAACCATATTATTCACTTAATGATGAGTTGCTTAACAATTCTGGTGAATAGTGTAAAAATAGCCATAAAATTAAGTCAGGTCATGTGATAAATCAACTTAGGTTTTTTGCAAAAAGACAATATTTTAGGCCATACAGCAATCATTATCTCCCCCTCCATTTAGTTTTAGTAGGACAGTTAAATAATACTGTATGATTGCAGAGTTGTAGCAGTTAAAGGCTGAAGTACATTTTACATCTGAAGACATATACTTTTTATCTCAACAATAGTTAAAAGAAGTTCTTTATCCTGGGACTACTCTTCTTTACAAATTATATTATTTTTCAACCATCTTAAACTATCCTTTTTCTAAAAAAGGAAACAGGAAAAAGGGAAGGTTTAATCACCCTTGTATTCTATTGTATCCTTCCATAAGGCATCCTTTCTAGACATTTTGTAGAAGGCACTACTGAATTTTATTGCTCCATACTTCACTATTAATATTAGGCCTCCTTACAACTAATACCCTCTCTCTGGGCACCAAGACATTATTCTGAGTAAAAGCTGGGTAGTTCCCAGTTCATAAGCCAAGCATATTTATAGTTGCTGGAGGAAGAACTGGTTTACTCTGGGTTTTCTCCTGGATTCACAATTCCTGTTGATACAAGTAAAAATTGTGCCTTGGAGATATTTTGCCTGGCTGTGACTGTACCAGGAGACATAGCTAGGTCATTGCATGCTCAGGTCAATGTCAATTCCTATTTGGACTACTGAAATTCTCTCCACATATAAACTAATTAGCTTGGAGCCTGATTATCTGCAACACCATATATTCAAGCAAAATCTGGATGTCCAAGTCAGGCTGGCGGAGTGCGTACTCAAGAGTCCTCACCTCCAGTAAGATGAGGTAAGAGGGGAACTGGGGCAAGCATTTTTACTGGAGCTCCTTTGCTGTGGAGTATGGTATCATCAGTAATAAAAGAGCTGTATCATCATTCCTGATATTTTAGATCAGTGGTCACCAACCGGTGGGCCAGGGACCACTGGTGGTCCCTGAGAAAATTTTGGTGGTCTGCAGAGAAATGTCCCCCCCAAAGCACTCCTCCCAAAGCAATCCAGGCTGTGTGGGAACACAAGGTCGCCCCATCCACATGCCCCGCCCACCTGCTGGCCCCCACCCTTCAGCCGAGCACAAACCTTACCTTGAGTAGAGCCATGCAAGCTGGAACTGTAAGGTAAGACCAATGGCGGGGGAAGGAAATCCGCCCCAGGGTGGCTTGCTGACATTGGTGGGAAAGTCAGTCCCATATTCCAGAGCTGCAATAGTCACAGGATGGCCCTTTGGTCATCCCAGTGCATGGCAGGCCGGTGCACCCCAGTGGAGGAACAGCTGCTCCGGGATGACCAAAGGGCCAATCCTGTGACTGCTGCAGCTCTGGAATATGGGACTGACTTTCCCACCAACGTCAGCAAGCCACCGTCAGTCAAAATTCATATTAGTGGTCTGTGGGATTTAAAATTATGAGTTTGGTGGTCCCTGAGGTCCAAAAGGTTGGCAACCCATTTTAGATAGCTTTGCAAAACGTGCCATTTTCAAAGTGTATTTGAGAGCCAAGTAAGCCAGAAATATGCTTGAGATAGATGATGCTGTTTCACAATGGTTATAATATACAAAATAATCAACACAGGGTATTTTCTACTGACTATTGCATTAGCAATTTGTGTGCTCCTTGTAAGGCCATATAGATCTGAATGGCTGAAGGGGTATAGAAATACTTATTTAGAAATAAAAATCCAATTTCAAGTAGATGAAACTATTTCATGAAAGCCTCTCACCCCAATGAGAATGGAAAGCAGCAGAAACCTAGTCTGGTTTCTGTTTATTGAGGAAAAAAGGTTTAGAAATAAAATATTAACATAGGTGTACTGAACTCCTGACATTGACACAATAACAGCAAAAACAAGTCATATAGGAGTAGAAACATTTTATTACAAGTTTTCCAATACAGGCTCAGTGATCGCTGGTTGAGACTCTTGTTGCAAGAGGAAGAGAGGGCTTCATACTGCTTTACTAAGGAAGCATATCTTGCAATACATGCCCTTCAGGAATATTTTAGTGAGGTAGAGAATATTTCCCTCACTACATAAAAAAAATATAGAAAAGCACAGTGAAGAGATAATCCAAATTCTAAAGATTTTTATTTATTCAAAAACCCCATGTATTTTATAAAGATATAGAACTTGTCACGAGCAATTATTTCGACTAGTAAACCAAGGATATGCACAATGAACGCTTTGTGTATATACCCCCAGAATGCTAATTGACAGGAAGTTCTGTGATACAAGTGGAGATGCTTCAGATTCTTAGGTGCCAGTTGGTATAAAGGTCTTTGAAGGCGATCACAGTTCTAAGACTTGAGACACTGATTGGTAGAAAGATTTGAAAGGAAGGGGAAAACTCCAGATTCTAAAATGTTGATTAGCTGGAAAGTGCTAGGATCCTCCAAGGGCGGTGCCAGGAGGAAGCGAGTGTTACGTACGGGCATTGCGCTCTGTCTCTGCCAGACATTCTCTTACTAGCGCCCGGGCATGAATAATGCCTGCAGAAAGAAAGTCCCAAAAGTAAGACATGCTGAATAATGGATTCCAAAGTAGCAACACAAAGCACAAAGTATGTGACAGAATTTGCAACTGTAGCATCTTCCACATAAAACATTTATATATACACCCTATCAATTCAAGATCAATCAAGAAGATATAAGGTAAAATGCAGATATGTGGATTTAAATAAATCAAAAAGTACAAGGCACTAACTGGTAGCAATGCAGTACACAACATAAGGAACTGATGTACAGCTGTCTTGCAGAAACAAATCAACGTTTCCCTACAAGCTAGGTTTATACCTGCTGGGTATAGATTCTAATCTAGCAGGTTTTACCTGTTCGTACTGTGGCACAGCTATTTGCACTAGTGAGAACTGATTTGGCTTGAAATACTGAGAGTTCTGGCCTTAGGGTTAGGGAGTTCTTTTCATTCTTTCCTTAGCAAGACTAGAACTAAACCAACTTTCAATTACAAACTCAAAAGTCATGACTTGGAAGAGTTAATTGGAAATTGCCACAACAGGCATCTATTAATCATTGCACAACATTGTATTTGAGAGGAGGTAAGTTTGCAGAACTTCTGGGAAAGTCAGCCACATACATGTGAATTTAAAAGGAACTTAAGAGTTTCATCTAGTGCCAGCTCTGACATGACAAATTTGAGTAGCTGCACAAAAATGAGTACTACTCATGTACAATGATGAAGATGCTTCCTACCTCGCTTCAGCCGTTCCATAGCGCTCTTGCTACCTGCGTATGTAGGTCGTATCTCTTTGCCCATCTCTTCAATTACAGAAAGCAAATCTGTATACGTGCTCTGGGAACCTTGGGCACCTGGTGGCTTCATAGCCTGCAAGATCAACAGCAGAAATCAAAAACAGGATCCTTCTTCTATTATTTCCATCAATGGGCAAGACCCCCCTCATCCTTATGTGCTCACCTGCACGTAGCCCATAGATGGGGGCCCAAAATCGTTGAAGAGAGGTCGAAAGGGGGCAGATGCTCCAGGGACAGAACCAGATGGTGATGGAACACTGGTAGCTGAAAAATAAGTGATGACATTAAACTTGCTAATCTAAATTCTTGGGGCTATGAATTTCTTGTAAGGGGGATAATACTGTAATTTTGTTGTGGAAACAACTAAAACAATAATGGAAGGATTTGTTTTGAGTAAACTAAGGTTTTTATTTATTTATTTTTTATTTTGTCAAGTGATTATTAGATAACAGGTATAAGTATAAACATGGTTATGAATACATGAAATGGATATGAATAAGAAAAAAAAGAAACAATAGGACAGGGAATTTGATTCTCAAATGACAAAACTTCTATTTGAACAATTCTGTGGTATTGTTGACATAAATCACAACTCTTCCAGTTGAGTTTTATTGCAACTTGTCTATAATCTAAAATAGGGGAAAGGGAATTGGGTGTGATTATTTTTGTATAGATCAAAAACAATATAATGTTAATCTTGGAAATCGGCCACCAACTTCAATGAACTTAAATGAAAAGTTGGTTTCAAAACATTCATTTCAACTCAAGGACGTAATTAACCAATGCACAATTTTTCATGAGTTAAAGAAAAATGTTAATTGCATGATTTCTTCTTCCTATCATAAATACATAACAAATAATTATGCAATATGTCTGAATATGTTACTTTACTACTTTGGGGCACTTATTTGAAAATGTTTTTTTATATACAGAAATGCATGAATTAGAGTAATATATTCAGAAGCTGAAAAGACTAAACAACCCTGGAGCCTAGAAAGGATTTTATAACCAGAATCTACTTAAATATATATTAACTTTATATAGAGGGTCTTTGATGGTTTCCCTAAAATAAGTACCATTGTTTTAATGTTAAGTATTTTATGATTAAATTGTTTCTAAATTTTAATTTGGAGAATGTGGTCAAATTTACATGAGACTGAAAAAAGAATTTTATTTTTGAATGTTTAAAGCATTTAACATTTTCACCATTAACATCACAGAATTTCCCTGGACTAGTACACATTTTGCCAGTCCAAGGGTGAATAATATACATTACAGCTTAGCAAGTGTATGTACCCTACTTTCTTTCTAATCCTAGAAAATTTAAAAATTCAAATATATTCATAGACATACATTTTTAAACAGCTGCTTATATGTGAATGCAGGTATTAAGTTTATTTTAACTTATTTATCAGTCTTTGAATACAGTAGTTGCTCTTGCATGTTTATGTTTTATATCTTTGATTCCTTTGTTAGTATTGAAAGAAATTTAATTTTAGACTTCAGACTGTCTTCTCTTTTATTTTAGATTCTAATATTATATTGACATTTTATCTTATCTTGAATGACAAACTAATTGTAACCTTCACCTGGTGCAGAAGGAATCAACTGTACTAATTCATATCTTCATTACCATCTGGCTGGCTATTCAATTTATATGGGGCTGCCATCTTTTACCCTCTTTTACCCCCCAGTTGTTATTTGTTATGTTTTGTTTTTGCTGGAGAGTGTTATTGCGTTATTGTTTTAATCATATCTTGGGTGTTTTATATTTTGTTAATACATTATATGAGCCACTGACTTTGCCTTGCTAGCACTGAGACAAGGTACATGTTTAATGAATGAATAAAATTTCTTGGAAGTAGCAGCAAGCCTTCTTTAAGAAATGGAGGCAGAATAAGTAACAAAAATATATTTATAAAGTGAACAGACAACTTCCCCCTGGCTTTTCTGTCTTGACCACAGTAGCTTGTGGGTTTTAACTCAACTTCCGGCAGCCCAATATATAACATAAAGCATAATTTTATGGGTTTTTACTGAGAACTTGCCGTCCTATAATGATCTGAACTCAGCCATTATTCTTGGCTGTCAACTTCATCTTGCTTTTCTCATCCTAACCATGTGAGCCTGACACTCTAAAAGTAGATCATAATTTCAGTATTTTATGAGTCATCCTGCAATTTTTATTATAAAATTATAGACACTTGAAAAGTAAATAGTACAAATGTACACATGTACACATAAATGGTACACTACTCATCATTCCTATATTACATTATAGTCTACTAAAACTATTCAACTCAGGAAAAGTTTCTAAAAATAGAAAACTTGAAAATACAAAGTCCTTAATTGAGAAAAATGGATATTATTATGCCACTAAAAGGATAGGTTTTTAGAGTATGAATCATTTGGAATTAATTTGTGGTAGATAGTAAGGGACTATGAAAGCAATCCAATTACTTTGTTCAGAGGAGTCCAGAAGAATAACTACTTGAGGTTGGCCCCTACCAAGATTATATACAATTTGGCTATTTTTTCTGTCCCACTTCACTTAACTGTAGTTGTTTTTTTAATTGTGCAAATGATTCACCTACGGTTACTGCACAGTGAAGCAAACTATTGTAGTACAGATTTCTTCCACAGGAAATGTCCTTTCAAAATTATTATACAAATCATACATCATTTTCTTTTAACACTAACTAATAATGATGGCGTCCGTAGACTTCTGATTAGCATAAAGGCAATGTGTTTTCTACCAAGTGTCTAGCATTTTAAATCACAAGCTTTTTATACAGCCACATCAGCACAGTAATTACAGACATGCAATTAACTTCCCTGAACTGAAGAAAATATGAGAACTAGAAAAGGAAGATTTTATAAAGTAAAAGTCTGCTGATTCTTTTCTTTAAAAACTATTAGTGCTCTGCAGATATCTAATACATGCATGTTGGAAATTCAGTTAATAACCCTCTGCATGGACTGGAATACATGAAGTTTAAATGATAGATAAATCAAATCCAACAGTATTATTCTGGCTGTCCATAATTGTCCATGATGTAGCTGATAATTCAATTTGCTATCTAAAATCTAACTCAAGAGAACCTCCATGGAAAAAAGTCTGCTCTACTAGAAGAATGAAGTAACAGTGAGAAAACCAGCATTTTGTCATTCCTTTCTGGACAAGGAGAGGACCTGAGATCACCCACAATTGCTCCAGATAGTTTGCTCCTCATAAGAAGAATGCAAGACAGCAGTTTCCAGTCCTGGGAATCAAGGGAAAGCCAACTTTGCTCAAACCATGATCTGCACTTTTATGACACTGGGTTTTCATATTCCTTCTCTAATTACTTTTCAGAAATTTCTTGTTAAGTGCTTTTCAGCTATTAAGAATCTTTGAATTTTACAACACTAGGTGAATTTCTTTTAATCCCTAGCAAAATAAGATTTAAATACAAATTTAAAGACTTAAAAATATTGGAAGAAACATTAAATGGGTGATTAGAACTTTGATTTTGGAAAGTTACAAACAACATAAGGGTCCAGATAAATTTGAAATAAAATTTTGAAATTAATTGTAAGAAGTGTTCCTACGGAAAAATGTTTTTGTTTGAAAAATGATTTGACAGGACTTGAAGGTTATACTCTATACACTAGAGGGAACTAAAAGGGACTAGATTACAATTAAAGAACTAAATTTGACTTATTAATATGAAAAGAAACAATGTATATGTATGTGTATGTGTGTGTGTGTGTGTGTGTGTGTGTGTGTATATATATATATATATATATATATAATCTTTGTTACATTCTTGTTTCTTTTCTAATTTTTTTTCGTTCTAATTTTTTGTATTAATTTTTATCTGGCCCGAAATATCATGGCCCGAAATCTGAATGTCCTTTATGCAAAGAACATACTTCTACACTATAAAACTTTTCCTCTGCTGTCCTCTAGTTTACACACAACTATTTATGAATAATTAACATCCTGTAAATATACAATCAGGAAGTCAATCGCAATCTTTTTCAAGCATACATTCTTTCCAGTACTTATCTTCAAAACTATATAATAGACTCAAGTATGCCAAAAGAAGCATAAGTACATGGTGGAGGGTATTAGCACAGCTAATACCTCCAGGAACTTTCTGTAACCAAGCCAAGATATATACAAAGAGCAGAGTTAGTAGTCTGTGTACAAGGAAAAAGGTAATTTCCGTTCCTAAATATGGTAGCCAGATCCTAGGGAACACCCAGTCAGAATACTCTTTACAGAAAAACTGACAAGAAATGCAAAGCCCAGGATCCAGTTCCATTTCTTAGATATATGAAACTGCTTCTTCCTACCAGTGCCACTTGCTATGCTGTGTTCAAATTAGCCAGAGTTATAAGTAAAATTGAAACTTTTCTTCCTTTATGCTTATTTTTCTATTCAACTCTAGTATATTGCTAATCTAGCAAAACGTGATTCACCTGATTATTATGCAACCCTATATTGCTCAAACAGAAATCCAACCGACTTTAATGGGGCTCTCTCTTAGAACTGCAATTCTTCATATAATCAAGAAATCTCTGTAAATATGCAGACTATCCTTTCTGTTTATTTCCCCCTTTTGCCATCCAGAAGCTTTTGCCATCCAGAAGTTAAAACTTTTCACTTTTCTGGGCCGGTTCGCTTTTCTTTTTAACCAGCAGCCCTTTCTTACCTTAAAGTAATCAGTGTGATAAGCCACCCACATATATATAATAATATAATACAATAATATACGTATTATTCGCCTTAGGTCCCCCTCTTTTGTTTAAAGTATACATTCATTTTGTTTCTTATTCTAACGCAACCCGGCTTTCTCTCTTGTTCTGATCGGCCTCGCCCGAGCCCTCGGTCTTATCCAGCTGCTCTGGAAGGCCCAGGAAAAACCTGCCAGGGAAAGGGCGGGGGGGGTGGGGTAGGTGAGGCAACCCTCTAGGGCCGGCCACTGACCCCAGGCGACTCTGCCGTGTAGCCTTCTGCCCCGTTCGGCTTCCAGCCGGCCAGCCCTGCTCGGGCGCGGGAGGAGAGCAGGCGGGCGAGCAGGCGGGGGCTCTTACCGACCGGCGGGGCTCCGGGGGCGGGACTGGCGCTACTGCTGCTGCTGCTGGTGCCGGCGGCTCCTGAGCTGGTGGGGGCAGGCGCGATAGGCTTGTAGGACATCCCCGACTCCGCGCTCTCTAGTACTGGCTGGCCCACGATTGGCGCGCTGCTCCGGCTTCAGCCGCGACTGCCGCTGCTCCGATTGGAGGGGAGGCTACAAAAAGCACACCTCCCCCGGGCTGGCAAACTTTTTTTTCCTCCGACAGCCCTGATTGGTGGGAGTTGTTCTAAATGCCGGCTACCCAATCGGCTTGCGTGGGTCTTCCCCCCCTACCCTCTCCCGGCTCCACGCCTCTTCAGCTGCCTGTCCCGGCTTGGTTCCCCGGCGAGTCGCGGTCTCTTTTTCGCGCCCCAAGGAGGCGCGCGCGCTTCACCCTTCAATCCCTCAAGCGAGCTGCCGCGCTTTTCCTCCCTCTTTTGCGCCCACGGTTCTAGGCGGCGGCTGGACCCTGGGAGAGCGACCTCGCACGCCTTCTGGCCCCTTTCGCTCCTCGAGTCCCGCGAGTGGCCGCCGCGGATTACGCCTTCATCTCGCGCCTACGTGTCTCGTTCCCTCCCCTTGTGACCTCACTGCGTACTATCACACCCGTCCCGTCCGTTTCCATAGCGACGAGAGGGCCCGAACAGTGGCCTACTTGATGTCCCTTCGAGAGGCCTTTGGGCTCCAAAGGAAGTCGCTGCGGCCTCGGTTGCCTCTACCCCGCTCTTGGTGACTGGGTGGGCGTGTAGTAAAATGCCCTCTTGAACCGTTTTGAGATTCCTAAAAGTTTGAGGCATTCTTTTTTGGGGGGGAGGGGCGAGAAAACACCCCTTTTAACGTTACCCGAAACGTTAAAATCCTAGATTTTCACGACTTATTTTTGCATTTTTATTTTTGTTTTTATATTTTCTATGCCTAAAAACTGGAATTTTTATTCGAAGAGGCGCGGAGAGAGTCAGGGATCAGAGGTCAAGGGGTATTTTTTGGATAACGTATGGTTCACTGGCTTGATACCGGTTTTTTGCAACACTTTTCTCCCAAAGAGGTGCGGGACCTTTCTGGAACAGACATGTTGTAAGTCTGTCCAGATATTTTCATTGCATTGTCCTCCCAAACCTTGGCAGTTGAACTGCCTCTTTTTTCTTTGATATATTTTATAAAGAAAGAAGGAAATTACTTTGGATTGAGGGATACATTTTTTTTTAATTGTATGGCTGCTTTTATAGTTTTGTACATTGATGATAATGGGGGTATAAAATTGTATTAATAAACTGTAAAAAAGTTTTGGCTTCATTTCAGATGCTGAGTTGTTTAATGATGGATTCCAAATTCCAGAATAGAAATAGTATTTTTGTTGTCATCTATAAAAACATCAATTTAAGGCAGTAGTTGGACAGTTTTTTTCTATTAGATAGTAGGCATATGGGGAGGGGGCAATTCACAAACCATGCAGCAAACTGCAATAGTGTCAAGACCATGATGGGTTGTCACATAAATTACAGCTATGTACTTACATCATAGATTACTTGACAGAAGTTCATTATTTTCCCTTTCCCCTGTGAATAAAAGTGAGGTACAGGTAGACCTCGACTTACAATCATTTGTTTAGTGGCCAAACTTAAAACTGCACTGAAAAGGTGACTTAAAACCAAACTTCTCATTTATGACCATTGCAGCAACTTTTTTTTAGCAAGGGGAATGAAAACAAATGTAAAACTAAAGCTTAAACTTTTCATGGAGATGTAGTTAATGCCTTAGGTCAGGAGTCTGAATTTCAAGTCCTTTACTGGCTAAGAATCACAGATTGGAATCCAATCTACTTGTAGAGTACCAAGCTAAGAAAGGTATTTTAAAGTATGTATGAATATATGGCAGGTTCATCTATTAAAAAAACAGTTCTTCCAACATGCAGTAAGATAGGAATACTATATACAGTAGAATAGCCATTGCCTTGATTTTTTAAAATTTGATGAATTGTTCCCTTCTGTTTAAAAAAATGAGTGCAACTGTACTGTAATGATTTACGATATAAAATATGAATATTTACTAGTCATAATCCCTTGGGACTCATCTTCAAGAATCTATTAGTTAGGCATAATAGGGAAAAATGCTGTGTTTAGGTAAATGTGTCATGGATGATGAAAATGCAACAAAAATTAAAAGCCAGTATTCCATAAAATTTTTAATGTAAAATCTATTTAGAATAGGATTATGATGATGCCCAATGAATAATTTTTATCCCTGAGAAAACAGTAGGGGTGCATTTGGAAAGAGAACAAAGTGCTGTGTCAAAATTTGGTCCAAATGCTTATTGTTTCTGTAACAATGGGAATCATGCCTAATGAGAAATTTCAAAATGGCTATGTTAAGCAATACATTATCTCATCATTTTGTTGCTTTAGTCAATCTGTGTACTTGTTATGCTAATGTTTATTTGCATTTAACTTATTATTGCCATCTTCATCCTCATCTACAGCTCTGGTATGGGGAAAGAAAGAAAAAAGACTATAGAAAAGAAAGGTAACTTACCATTTTCTCTTAAAATACAACAAATGATCTCTTCTTCCCATCTCTCTTCCATAAACAAAACCATAAAACTTTGTCATTTGGTCCTACTCTGCATAAATCCACTAAAGATGACCAGAGACAACAATATATTTTAATCTTGATCAAATAAACCAACTTTATATTCTATCCCTTTTAATAATCTTGATTTTTAGCCCTTCATATGCATCCCATAAACTGATAATAATGTCCTCAGAATTTTAATAAATGTATATGTAATATAAGGAAGCTATCAATATCAATTGGATTACGAAAAGGAATAGTTTGCCTTCAGAAATCGTGAGTGCTTCGTTACTGGAGGTTTTTAAGAAACTAGACAGCCAGTTATCTGAAATAGTATAGGTACTCTTGCTTGAGCAGGGGGCTGGACTAGAGAACCTCCAAGGTCCCTTCCAGCTCTATTCTGCTCATCACTCTTTCATTAAGACTTCAGCCATTATACAAGTGAATCTAATGATATTGAGAGAAATACAATCAGGAAATATCTATTATGCTTACTGTAAGTTTCCAGAGGCAGATTAATTGTATTATATGATACTGAATGAATTTCCTGAAAGTTTAGCTGAATTTTTATATACAGGTAATTCTTGACTTAACCACAATTGAGCCTAACATTTCTGTTGCTAAGTGAGAAAGTTGTTAAGTGAATTTTGATCCATTTTACAAGCTTTATTCCCACAGTTAAGTGAGTCACTGCAGTTATTAAGTTAGTAACACAGTTGTTAAATGAATCTGGCTTTCCCGTTGACATAGGACCCTGCAACCATCATAAATATGAGTCAGTTGCCAATGGTCTAAACATGTGACCATGAGGATGCTGCGATGGTCACAGGTAGGAAAAATGGTCATATGTCACTTTTGTCATGTAACTTTGAACAGTCACTAAATCAGGTGATTGAAGTCTACTTGTACTATCCTTGAGTGTACACTCTATAGTCTTGGGAGTGAGTCAAAATGTCACATCACTAGAGAAGTCTATTATCTTCCAAAAAGAAATAAAGGAATCATAGAGCAGTCAGACATATTGATTCTAGAACAGATCATAAAAAGCTTTATCTGCAAACATCGAAATTACTTTCTTTGGATTTACCAAAAGAAATCTTACCAGACTAACGTTAACTCTGAACAATTAACTCCTTTAATTTATCATGGAAATATTGTAGCCATAGTATTATTTTAGCAAGGCATTCAATAAAAGCATTGAACAGCATTCTAATTAGCAAGCTAGAGAAATGTGGAGTAATAGCATAACAAATAGATTCATAACTACCTGAATTGTAGTCATAAAGTGTTTATCAAAGGTTCTTCATCAAACGAGGTGAGGTATTGAGGGGGTAGGAATAAGGTGTGGCCCTGAGCCTTTCAGTATTTTTATTAACAACTTGCATTAATGAGACTTGCAAAATAAGCAATGTTTTATTGGTAACTTGCATACGTAGGCTGAATAAATGTTTATTAAATTAGCAGATGACACAGGACTGGAAGAAAAATTCCAAAGAAAATAAAATTCAGAACAAACTTGTCAGATTAGAGAAATGGGCTGAGAATGAATGAAATTTAACACAGACAAATGCCAAAATTCTTCACTTCAAAAACAAAATATGCAATTATAGAAGAGAAAATTATTGCCTTATTTATAGAATGTGCAGCAGTTTTTGGAACAGTAGTTGATTAGAAGCTGAACATGAATCAGCAGTTCATCTGGCTATAAAAAGGCAAATGCATAACCAAATTATTATATGTTAATAGGAAGAAATAGTTTTCCTTGTCTGCTTTACCCCTGAAAGTTTCAGATAAACTGAAACATTTTCAAAGAAAACCAGCAGAGGCTAGAAGGTTAGAAATGACATCTGAAGAATAGGAATTGAAAGAACAAAACTGCTTGGCCTTCAGAATAAAAGTTAAGAGGGGACATGACAGGATCTCCAATATGATATTGCTAGTTTGTATTCAGTTTGTAATCAAATAAAAGATGGTATATATATAAAAATTCAAGACCTGTTTTCTGTTGTATTGAAAACAAATTTAAATTACAGTTTGACAACGCAGTTACTTTTTTTTGCTCAATGTATTCAGGAAGGGATTACACATCTTTTGGGAATACTTTAATTGGATTTCTCTGGAATCCCTATCTTCATAGACTTTTATTTGTCTGCTGTGAAATCATTCTGAAATTGTGAAACATTTTGGTGCACACTTATATGAAGACAACATGCTGGGTTCTGGTGTCTGAGTGCATCTTAAAGCTCATTCTACATTCCCCTTAGGGAATTTTCAAAGACACAACAGGAAAACTAGTTCAACATTTTTTGTGGGAATTCTAGCAAGCTTCCAAGAGTTTCTAGGGTTCTCCAGAAGACTAAAAATCACCAATACAAAATTACTAATAAAATAGATTAATATATTTCTATCATAGGCTTGGAAGTCATTGAGTTTCTTCCATGCAGGAATCCAAGTTAAAGCATCTCATACAAATCATTGTCTTTGCTGCAGCACAACCAGTGAAAGGGACTTTTCTCTGGGTTATTGGTTCCATTATAGTACTAATCTGTTCATACAGTTAGCATAGTTTTCCTAACATTCAATCAGAATTGGGTCTTCCTGTAACTTACTGTTTTGTGTCATGTACTCTGGCATGGTAGAGAGCAATCTACAAGGCCTGTGTTTTCATAGAGTGCATGTAAGAAGTATGTTCTAGAATTAGACAAAAGAAACAATACTGTAATTCTACCCTTTAGCATTCTAGCTCCATCAAAGTAGATACACCTTTGGATCATAGATGCTACTTCCTGTGGACTTAAATCAACATTTGTGTATCATCAGTTTTATTCAGACATTAAAACTAATTTAAGTGTAACCAGCTGCCTATCTAGATCCTAATAGTTCTACAGTATTTGGGGCCATAAGTCAACCCCTTTGCATTTCTTTCCTGCTTAGAAAGAAGAGCTTATGATGTGAAATCAAATTTGGGTCGGTCAATGGGAACAGAGATTTACTCTTTACTACAGTAAATCTTCATTCTGGTGACTGATTCAAATTCAAATTTGTATTGTTATCCAGGGACACATATATTTGCCTTCATTTTTAAGAGTTTATGACTTTATGACATATCAGAAATGTTACTTATGCCACAGTAGAAAGCCAAATATATTTTGAAACAGAAAATGACTGTTACAGGAAGAACAAATAAAGCAAAACAGCCCTTATAGTAGAACAGAGGTATTTGGAATATTTTCACATGGAACAATTAGGGATATTTGTTGGTTAAGAAGCCTTCTTGGAATGAACAAAGTAGGAGTTCAGTGTTACAACAGTTAACAAGATATAATGGCTTCTGAAATCTAAGGGAAGTTGGGGTTAATGGCCATGGTCATGTTTAATAAAGAGATCTGGTATTCCTTCTGGTTAATGTCCACAACATATTTAAAGGTGCTGAAGCTGGCTGAACTCTCTAGATTTTAGGAATAGCTGCTTGGTTCCAGGCAGAAAGCATAGGATATATGGGAAATTCTTTGCTGCCTTCTCCTAATGGCTGGATTGATTGAAGCTGGAATATATGGCAGTTGTCCTTCTCAAGGCACTTTATTCTTACAATGCTGCTTCTTTTTCTCAGCGAGACATCATCCGTACAAACTCTATATGGAAAAGAGCAAGGATGTCAGCACATTAGGAGAGAAGAAAGAGTGTATCATTTTTTAAACATTACTGAGAAGTAGGAATGGGCTAGTTAGCTATAAATCCTAACATTGTAATATTTCACCTCATTTTTCCAATATTTCATCACACTCTAGTAGTCTGACCAAGAAACAGATGTATATTTATCAATACATACCCTCCCTTAAAAAGAAAGAATGAAAGAAAGATAAATACATTGCAACAGAGCTTTACAGGAGCAAAATATGATTTTGCCATTTTTCACTGAGTAAAAATCTTCCCTGAGTACAGATTTAGAACCAACTATTGAGTTGAAATGTTTATCTTCTCCAGTTAAAATATGCCTGCCAATAGGAAAAAATAAAATGCTGTACAGTAGTGGAGTTTTAAAAAATGCCTTGCTTAGCTTATAATATATAGGCATTCTGGTTAGTGTTTGCTGCTTTTGTTTTGAAACAAAAATCTTAGCTTTCAAACTGACCCTTTTTGACTATTCTCTATTAAACAGAAATTGGTAGAGGTAAATGCAGTACCTCAAACCCTAATATATTTTTTTCCTGCCAGCTTGTCCAATATATTCCATCCCAAAATCAAAACCAAAGTCCAAATTGTCTCTTGGCTCAGATATCATTTTCCATTTGTAAAATACAAATTTTCATCCAAAAAGACTTTCCTGTCATACCTTCGAAGTCCACAAGACCATCCCCATTCAAATCAACATCCTGGAGAATCTCATCCATCTCTTGGTAGTTCAACTGTTGCCCTAGGAGCTTATGCATTGCTTCCCGTAGTTCAGCTATGCTGATCTGCCCATCACCATTTGTATCAAACTGAAAGGAGGAAATACACAAACAACTTATTTCACCAGTCATTTAACCATCTTTCATACTTATCCAGTCTCATTTGAACCCAGTATTGTTTTCTGTTCTTAGTTGACTAACAAACAATGGCAATTGATCTAAGGTACCAAACCAGAAAGTGGGAAATCATGAGTTCAAGTCCTGCCTTAGTCATCAAAGCCAGCTGGGTGACTTTGGACCAGTCATTCTCTCTCAGCCCAATCCACTTCACAGGGTGGTTGTTGTAGGGAAAATAGGAGGAGAAAGATGTGTTGGATATCTCAGCCACCTTGAGTTATTTGTAAAAATAATAAAGGTAAGTTAATAAGTCAGTAGTAGATACAGTACAATGCTATGCCGTGCTGTGCCGTGCCGTGCCATGCCATACATCGTTATGTACAGATTCTGCCCATCCAAATGGGCTTGCATACATCAGACATTTCAAGGAGCTGCACATAATTACATTACAAAGTTTGCTCATGTGAACTTTGCAAATTCAAAACCAAAATCATGCCTGAAAAAACATTCATTACATCTATGGTACCTGCTGCAGTTAAGAAGTGTTACTTAAGAAGGATCCAGAGAATGTGGAATAAGCTCAGAACAGAGCCAGGAGGATAATTAGGGATTAGAAACTAAATCTATAAAAAGAGATTGAAAGAACTGAATGTTATTCTTGAGAACAAAAAATGATAACATAATTTAAATTCTTAAAATATGTTACTGTGCACAAAAATTGTTTTTCTTTCATCCCAGAGTCATAGACATATAAGAATGCATTTAAATTACAGGAAGGAAACCCTGCCGAATTTGTTAACAAAAAGAGCATGTTGGACACTCCATTCAGTGAGATGATGAATTTCTGTTTGCTAGATGTATTCAGGCAAAAGCTTGACAGCAACAGTATACATGAGATAAACATTTTTGGGTTTCTGCATGTTGCAAGAAGACGTTTCCTAATGGCCTGAAAATAACTACTTTGTAATTTGCTTTCCCAGTTCAAAATGGTACCATTGTCTCAAATTATTATACTAAATAATTTTCTCTGCCTGCAGACTTGTGAC
Source organism: Pseudonaja textilis (assembly GCF_900518735.1). The sequence goes on along the minus strand of NW_020769474.1, from coordinate 548,012 downwards.
TTGTTTTTGATGAAACCCCAAATGTACAACATCCATGGAGTCCAGCATTTCATTATTTCCCATACCTAGATGATTCCAGTAAAATAGACAATACTAAGGAGGATTCTTTTTAATTTCACAAGTACGTGCTTAGTTTCTCTATTGGTTTTCTCCAATGCCTTATTGGTCTTACTAAGAATTCTTTTGATACATAAGAATATGCCCTCATGTCAGTTTTACCTAAGGAATGGGGAAAAGTCTGAAGGTGGGGCCTTAGTATGACCCAGAAGAATGTCAAAAACAAACAGCAGTTAAAGTATAGAGGATATACTTCTTAGTCAAGGATGAAAAATTGAAGAAAAACAATACCCCTGAATTTTCCTCAGAATTCTGCAGAGGAAAAACTGGTAGGTTGAAGGTTTCTTATGCAACAACAATACTAAAGCTAAAATATAATGATAAAGCTATTTATTGCCTAAATATCACATTAGAATCTACACATATCAAGAATATGAGAGTTATTCAAATGTACTTTAAATAGTAAGAGATAACTTAATGAAAACAGTGAAGATTTGTTTCCTTTACAAGTTAGCCCTAGGGTTATTTTTTAATAGAGTACAGCCTAAAAATAATCTCATGTATCCTTAAAGAATAACTGAGGTATTTATTTTTACTTCTGCTTGTAGAACCTCTGTATTTATGTAAAGCTGGGGGGAAATTTGAATAACGGGGCTCTGTTTTTAGGAATGAAAATAATCCTCAGAGTCCTTAGTGTCATTTGGCACATCTAGCAATGACTAAATCATTCACTTGTTCACTTTAACACTGAACCTAAAATGAAAAATTCAGGATATAATTTCTGGTGTCAGTTTCTCACTTTGTGACTTGCTTCTTATTTATATTTTTAGGCTGATGAAATCTTGAAGGTACACATACCAGCTGTTTAAATCATTTGATTGTTGTTGATACTGCCTAACTTAAAATTGTGAATATCCATTATAATGGGGGGGTGGGGGTGTCGAGCAGCAGACAATTTAGTCAAAATTAAACATCCATAATATATAGTTATCCAGCCACTGCTTGCTCACCATATGTAATCATGTGATTTGTCACATATGATTTAATTTGAATTCCTGGCTTTTCCCACTCTATGATTCAGTGTGATTTGCTTATTTATGGCTTCGTGTGTTGACTCAACTCATCCAGAATTGTTTTGTAAGCAACAATCTATGACTGAAACTAGCCAAATGTGGTTTATTCAGTAAATCATTTTTAACATATTCAGCCATAATGTATTATGGGAAGATAGCAGGTGTGCATATAATACTACTACCTCTGATTCTTATAACTGTAACTGTATAACTGTAGCTCACCTCTCTGAAAGCATCCCGCAGCTCTTTAACCCCAATCATGTCTGCTGTCTCCGCCAGCAGCTTAGGGCCCATCAGTTCCACAAAGTCATCAAAATCCACTTTTCCTCCAGCTGTAGACATATAAAGGCATTTTCAGAAGAAGCAGGGCAACACAAAGTTTTATATTGTGAGCCAAGGCCATCTCTCACTGGGAGAAACTAAATTTGATCTTTTTATCCATCATGTATCCCCAACAGAATTCCCTTTTATATGGATTCAGTATATTTATTTAAAATACACAGGAGTAAAATGACTGTTATCAATCGAGTAGAGTAGAGTAGAGTAGAGTTGGATAGGATAGGATAGGACAGGACAGGACAGGACAACAGAGCTGGAAGGGACCTTGGAAGTTTTTTAATCCAACCCCCTGCTGAGTCAGGAAACCCTACACCATTTCAGACAAATGGTTGTCCAATCTCTTCTTTAAAACTTCCAGTGTTGGAGCATTCACAACTTCTCAAGGCAAGTTGTTCTACTGATTAATTGTTCTGTCTCGAAATTTCTCCTTAGTTTCCCAATTGCTTCTTGTCCTGCTCTCAGGTGCTTTCTCAATAATCAGAATTTGAACCCTGTTAGAAAATCTACACAGTCGATAGTTTTTCCTTAACACAATCATTTGCACATTCAGGACATCTTTAATGTGAGGCTTCTATCCTCATTTGAAAGCGTTTTGGCCCTGGCCATCCCATTCCATTGTTTATGATCAATAAGCTGAGCCAGTATATTTAGCTCAGCTGCAACTGCAACAAGGCTACTAGTCAGAGGTGGTATTCAGCAGGTTCTGACCAGTTCTGGAGAACCAGTAGTGGAAATTTTGAGTAGTCCAGAGAACCGGCAAATACCACCTCTGACTGGAGATTTTACAGTAACCTTCCCCTGCTATGCCCACCAAGCCACACCCACAGAACCGGTAGTAAAATATTTTGAATCCCACCACTGGTGCTAGTATTACTATTTCCAGTGCTTTGAAGTAATCAGTTTGTGCATGGTTTTTTTTCTTCATTGATGGGAATTCTTGCCTCACCCCTCCTCTTGAATTCAAGTCACAACTCCCACCTCTGTTTAACATGTATCCTCTAAGGAACTTTTGTTTCAAGACAATCACTGGGAAAAAGGTGGTAAGAAAAACCTAAATAGGCCCCTCGAGCTTTGCAGTCTGCTTGTCCCTGCAGAAAGGAAGTGAAAAAAGCATTATTCTTCATTTCACATCTACTTGCTTTGCCTGGGTTATAGGACTCCTGGGAACACTTGCAGTGGTGTTGAAAAAGTCAAAACAGCATGGATCAATCTTGGCTGAGTTCACCCATTTTAGCACAGCAACCAACCACCATGGTTAGAGCCACTGGGAAAAGTGCCTTAGTTTGCTGCAAAATGGCTAACATGCTCCCCTTGCAGCATCACACTTCATAATCTTTTCAGCAAAATCCACCAGTCCCCATAGGGTGAGATTTTGATTACATAGTAGTGGCTGCCATCTAGACTTTTTGAGACACACGAAGGTACCCACATACCTGTCAACATCCCTGACAGGAGCTGTAAGGGCCAGAGTGACTCCTTTTCTAGCAACTGTTCAGATTGTTTAAACAACAACATCCAGACTATTCATACAATTCAAACTGAAAACATGGATGGGGAAATGAGGGGGCGCTATATTCCATTTGAGTGAGGTGTCTGTGAGAGAAGATTTCACTCCAGGAACTGCAGCAGTTTGAATTCTATTTGTTTGTTTGTTAGGCTTTTTCTTAACTGGTGGTTATCCTGAGGAAACATTGTTCAGTTCATGGCATTCTCTGCCATTTCTCAGCATTTCAAAGCTGGCAGAAGGGGAAATGATTGGGGATTGACTTCAAAGAGTTTTTGAGGGGTTGGGGAAAGAAAATGGTAGTGGTTTAAAAGTGCCCTTGGTCTCAGCACTAACAAAAGAAAACAGTAATGCTCTGTGAAAGTGAGAAAAAGGAACCCAAAAGGGTTTTGAGGACTTTCTACAGTGACTCATACCCTTATTCCACTCAACTGGATTTCTGCAATGGGGGTTATGTGGAGCTATGGTTAAAGACCACCTGAAAGCTGCAGTTAGTTCAATATGCAGGTACTGTAAATTGCTTACTAACTGGTGGTCATTGACATGATAATATGATATCTATTTTGGAGGTTCTGCATTTCTTACCATGGGTTTCTAGGTACAGTTCACAATGCTAGCAAAGATTTAAGATTTGGCAGTTTCTATTTATTTGTTTAATTTATATGCTATTTTTCATCTAATTGCTTACAGTTCTGTACATATTGTGCCCACCTGTCATTTTTCTCCACCCTAAAAATCCTTTGTGGTAGATTGGGCTGAGAGACAGTGATTGACTCAAGATCACCCTGAGTTTCTTGACAAAGAATGATCTTGAAAGTGGGTCTCTCCAGTGCCAGGACAGCATTTTAATTGCTAGACCACACTGGCTTTCAGGTTTGTGCTCCATGCCTCCCTTAATACTTGTCAGCCTGAGATATTCCTAGTCAAGGTAGCAGGTAATTTCAAGGATGCTCTTCATAACAACGTGAATGAAAGATTGGGAGGGATCAAGAGATGAATTTCAGTTTTAACATATGTGCTGTAAAAGTAATTCAAGAATGAGAGGCAGTCAAAGGGCATTGTTGATTATAATTCCAGCACTTAAAGATAAAGAGGCCGGGTCAAGGGAGAAAAAGCTCAGAATCTGTATTAAATGTAATTGGAAGGCATTTCTCAATGTGACATCCCTTACTGCATAGTATTCCTTAGACTTTAGGTTGACTTATAGAAGAAGGTACGTACTAATTTGTTGAGATAATTCTATGAGTTCCATTTCAGTAGGCATGTAACCCATGGTACGCATACATTCTCCCAAGTCCTTATAACTGATGTAGCCATCACGATCTTTGTCAAACTCCCGAAAAGCCTCCTTGAGCTCTGAAAGGAGAAAAGTTGTTATAACAAAGTATAGTTAATAGGCAGGTGAACCCTTATCCCCACCTTCTGGTCCACAGTTGTAGCCTGCCTGCCAGCCCTTATACCAGATGACAAGATGGAGTCCTTCTCTTCATATAATTGTATAGTTCTTCCAGTGAGAGATCCTTTTAAATAGAAATATGTATTTTTAACAACTGTGTATTTTTATCTTCTTTCCAATGTAATGGGCGGTGAGAAACTTTGGAAGACTGGAGGAAGAATCACAGCCTTGACAACAGTTTGATAAGAGAGAACTAAATCTAAAGGAAAAATAGGGAGAAAGCATCTCAGAGGGGACCCTTTCTAGTTCTCTGTTAATTAAAGGCCCAGGAGGGGTTAAGTGCCTTCAGACTTGCAAGGGTTTGCTATAGTAATCTTGCAATAAAGGTAGCATTGGTACTCGGGGTTTTGGTTTTACGTGTGGGCCACCTTGAAGATCTAACAGCCACTGAATCAGTGACACAACTCTCAAGGAGGTAGAGCAAAGGAATTTTTACCTTTTTTGATATGTTTTCCTTTTATTTGTTAATAAAGCAAATAGTCTATGAAGATCCCATTTCTTTCTCACCCCATAAAATCTCTCTGGGAAATACCTGTAGTAGCAGTAACTCTCAAGCCACCCATACCCAGACAAAAGGGTGTTTAGGCAAAAGGGTTTCAAAAATAAGAGGTTAATATCCAAAAGTGCTTTTTCAAGAGGCAACTGGACTTTCTTGTTTTTCTTTGAAGAAGTTTTGCTTCTCATCCAAGAAGTTTCTTCAGCTCTGACTGGATGATGGGGAATGGAAGGATTTATACTCCTTGCAGACAGCTGGTCATTTGCATCCTTTTAAAAGAGTTGTTGAGGCCCCTTGGAGATTTATCTGTGTCCTAAGGGTCTCCAGAGTAGTACAAATGGGTGTACTACCCTGAAACTGCTGAAAGGACTGTGTTATAAACTGAAGATAGATGATGTCATATCCCTCCCCCTCTGTTGAGAGATTTTGACACAGATGGCCTCTTTGACCCCTCTTTCAAAACAGCAGTCCTCTCTGTCCAAAATGTGGATTTGCCATCTTCAAAAGAGTGGTCTTTATCTTTTAAATGCAGACAGACTGCTGAATCTTTTCCTGATGTGTTTGTTCCAGTGGTGGGATTTGAATAACTTAATAACCGTTTCTCTAGCTGGGTAGGTGTGGCCTGTTGGTCATGTAACTGGGTGGGTGAAGTCACTCATCCCACCCAGCTCTGCCTCCCAGCCACTTGCCTCAAAGGCAGAGGCAGGATTCAGCCAGTTGGGGCTCATTCCACCACTGGCTGTCCTTTCCTGTTTTTGGCCTGTTTTGGGGGGCATTTTTCTGGCCATTTTCAGGCCGTTTTGGGCTGTTTTTGATCCCCCAAACACCCTGAAAACACCCTGAAAAATGGGTGAAAATGGCCCCCAAATGGTCCAGAAAACAGGCCGAAAAATGAGCAAGGGTGGGGCCAACCAGTGGTAGGATTTGCCAGTTTGCTGAACTGCACAGAATCTTAACTACCGGTTCACCTGAACCAGTGTGAACCGGAAGCAGCCCACTTCTGGTTTGTTCTCCTATGTTGTGTCATGCATTTATGAAGTAGTTATTTTGTTTCCCCAATGTACAGATTTGCACATCCTTCCATTCCTTCCATTCCTCACCATTCAGTCAGAGCTGAAGAAGCTTCTTGGATGAGAAGTGAAATGTCTTCAAAGAAAAACCAGAAAGTCCAGTTGCCTCTTGAAAAAAATCACCTTTAGGACAACCATGACTTGGATGACTGAGAATCTCCCTAGACAGGTTAATATTTCCAGAGGTGTAAAAAATAAAAAAAATATTTGTACTCAGCTCTGTCCTATGTGCTCAGCTCTGTCGATATAGGATCCCAATAGCACTTTATTTAAACATATCTGGGCAGCAATCTGAAATTGTTACTGCTGAACCATATTTCCCTTTTTTTTCTAAATTTTTTTTCCTTGAAAATCTCATGGTCCATTCATGTCTTGCATGCACCAAATTGATAGAAAAGTGGAAATGGAGTAACAGAATGCAATATACACAATATTTTTTACCAATTCTAACATCTCTGCTCCAGTTTAATCGTGGCTTTGGAAGCTACTCAAGGAAAATTAGATCAAAAATACAAAAATCCACAGGCATTCAAATCCAAATTTTCAGAGGAAGGGATATGGGGTACAGAAAAGATGCAAAGAATAGCATAAAAGAAAACAGCCCAAGAAAATAAATTAACTAAACAAATTGGTGCAACAAAAATACTAAATTAAATCAGTGAAGGTAACTTCACAATATTACTGATTTACAGTAATATTCTGGGTTTTTAAGCAAATTAGTACAGTATTTTTAAAAGTACCTACAATAGAGAACTTTAAGATAGCAGCAAAATGTGTAAATGTCTAGACTCATTCCATTAATTCCCTTGATAATGCCTGTACTTTATCAACTGCTCAATGAAAGTTTATCAGAAAATCCAATTTTCACAACTTAAGTAGAAACTCTCAAACTTAATTTTCCTAGTTTAAATAAGCAAAATGATACCTTGCTAACATTAATTATTGATTTAGACTACAAACAATTACGTCAGTGAACTCTTAGCAACAACCTAGATCAGGGGTCTCCAACCTTGGCAACTTTAAGACTTGTGGACTTCAACTCCTAGAATTCCTCAGCCAGCTTTGCTTTAAAGTGGTACCTAGCTTTGCTGGCTGAGGAATTCTGGAAGTTGAAGTCCACAAGTCTTAAAGTTGCCAAGGTTGGAGACCCCTGACCTAGATAATTTTCTCCATGACAATCTGTCCCTAACTTGGTCCTTCAGGTCTTTCAGCAATGCAGCCATCACTATTGCAACTGAATCATTACTTTAAAGTCTCATAATAATGGATAGCCTTCACATTCTCCAGACTCAGGATAGAAAAGCAATCTTTTTATTTTAGAAAGATCTCCACTAGTTTTATTTTGTTCAATAAAAATTACAAGCATTTTAGAAAGGGAAAAAAAATCGATCTTCCCTGGGACTGTTTTTCCCACTTTGTCTTGATGCATTTTCCTTTCAGAATCTTTAAAAATTGTGCTATTATTTCAACATTGCCATCTTTAACTGAAGTTCCGCAGTAGAAGAAAACAATGGAAAAAGTGGGAAAATTGCAAATGTCAGTTGGTCCCACAAAGTTCTATAAACAAGACAGTCTAGGTACACAATAAATTCTCATTTAGCAGCATCCCCCTCAGAACCCACAAATCCCACTCCTGGCTGGCCCCACCCACCCCTCCCCGCCTTTCCCAGGAGTCCCCATGCGGCCCGTTTTGGAGGCACATAAGCAAAGGGCACATGCGGAGGCTCGGGGAGGGTGAAAAACGGGCCTCCCAGAAGTTCAGGAAGGCCGGAAATGGGCCCTTTTTCAGCTTCCAAAGAGCCTCTGGAGCCTGGGGAGGCTGTTTTCACCCTCCCGGAGGTTCAAGAAAAGCCTCTAGAGCCCAGGGAGGACAAAAACATCCCCCTCCCCACCGTGGTGCAGGAGGCTGACTACCCTGTAACCGGGAAGGAAACCCATCGCTAAAATTTTTGAAGCCCACCCGATCCCCCTTCTTAGCAGGAGGGTTGAATAATGAGGATTTAGACTTTAGGTCTTATGAGACCCCCGCTTTAAACAGCAATGTGTATTACTTCAGTTGTGAAGTACACAGTGAACATTTCTAGCCAAAACCATAATCTTTTCAATGGCTTTTAATTCTTGCTATGTTAGAGGAAAAGCTAAACAAGACTGAAGCTGGAGAAAGATCCTCACACCAGAGGAAAAAAAAATACTTTAAATTAAGAACTACAATTGTCATTAATTCATTAGCATTAATTAAAGGGTAACACCACCTCCACTACAGAAATCAAATAGTGTTTGATTTTGCACTCTACATTTATTGAGAGATATTTATTACTTATATTCCCTATATACAATTGGTTTAACCTGCTTCCCATTAAAAAATAATCTCAGTAAAACAAGCTCATGAACCCAGGCAAAATGATGAAACCATATAAAATTAGAACTGGAACCTTTTTACAGCAAAAATAGCAAAAATGCACTACCACACAGGATGATGATGCCTATAGTGATATCACATCTTTCTAACAAAAGAGCAGTGAGAGGACAAAGGAGGTCTGGCACTATCTAGTAAACTTCTCCTCCCTTCAGCTTGAGTTCTGCAGGAATAGTTGTGGGCTGTTCTGAGATTCCTTTGGGGGTGAGAGGCAGATTGAGGAGATTAAAATACCTTCAATGGGAAGAATTAAGAACTGTTTTCTTTCAGAGCAGGGGAACACATCAAAATTAAAAAGGGAACATTCTATAGTGATTAGTGCCAAGCCCTATGCTGCCCTCAGATGCCAGCTTATCTCCTGTTTCTGGACATGTCTTTGAAGAACTTTCTCATCTCCATGCAGGGTCCTAGATTTCAGATCAGAGTGCACACAAGCCGAGCTGGAAAAGACCTAAAAAAGAATTATGAGAAAGTATTTTTCATTTTACCTTCAATTTCTTCCACTCGCAGCTTTCGGTCCTAAGGAGGGAACAAGAGTAGAGGCCAATGAAAGGACAAAACAGGAACAGTTTGTCAAATGATTCTTATTTGAACGCTTTTTATGTCTAATTCCCCCACCCGTTTGTAGCAAAACAGTGAATCAAGAGATTTTGCAACAAGTTTTGAGTTAAGGTATCTCAAATGGGCTAATTTTTAAGAATGCATCCAGAATCCAGGATCCGTTATTCTGATGTAATTGAAATTTCAAGGATCTTTCACCAGTTGTATTAGCAAAGTTGTGGCCACTGCAGCATTGTTTGTCACTGTTTGCCACAGTCACCGTGATTGTTATTTCCAACTACACATTCCAGAAACCCATAGGATGCATGATGCAAGGAAAAATGAGAGGGACATACCCTTTGCATCCAATCGGCTGGCAGCAAGGTTTGATAGGTGATTGGTGACTGGATGCTTTGGAAACAAGGCTGAAAATTTAAAATTTCTTAGTGGGTGGCGAGAGAAGAATGAGGAGCAATTCAGATGCCTGCTGATGAAGAAGGGTTGGTTGGGGGGGGCACTATGGTCAACATAGAGGGATGGGCCCTTGAGGACACACTGGGATGAAGAGCACAGGTGCGATTTTCATCACAGTTCAGGACAGTCTTTTTTTCCCACTCCCCCCAGTAAGGTGGCAGGCCAATATGTGGGTCAGCCAAAGCGAATAAGGAGATTTTGCCAGGGTTCTGCTGGGGATCCTGAGGGGAGGAGAAAGAATGCCAGCCTATAATATATGTGGAAAGAAGAATAACCCAGTGGATCATTCCTTTTAAAAATGGGTGTTTTGTGGACATAGACTTTGAACAGATAAAGCATGGCAATCTGTTAAAAGGGTTCACCTAGTTGGACAGCAGTTCAAAAGCTGCTGTTAAAAGATCAATCTGCACATTGTGGAGTCTCAAAATAGGAGATTGTCTTTGCCATAAATTACCAAGTAGCCTTAAGAGCTTTGCTTTCCATCACAGTCTTAGCACCTAAGCCCAGTAACCTCACTTTCCTCTTTTATGGCGTGGTGTAAATATTATTGATGTGTCCTTTGAGGTTATTGGGGCAGCAATAACATAATGTGCATGAAACAGCTACATATCAATATATCCTTATTAATTAATCTTTCCATTTTCCGAGCTTTTGACATGGGGCAATGAAGTCACTGAAGGACACTTTTATACATCCAGGGGTTTATAATTTGTATGCAGAAAAGATGGTAAGTGGGATTTCCGAGGGAGCAGAAAACTCTGAAGGTGAGCTAGTTCATAGCTTGAGCAGCGTGGGGGACTACACAGAGGGTAAGTGAGGAGAATCGTACGGGCAGGGCAGAGGGTCATTATGGAAAGTGGGGATATATGGTGGCAGCTACTGGAGAAGCAGAGTACGTACGATCAATGAGATGGCGATGCTCTGGCGCAAGAAAATGCAGGCTGGCCCCACCAAGCCATGCAGCATTGAGTAATTCTGCAAAGATGGATACTGTGTGCCATCAGCCATTTCATCCAGCTTGCTGTTAGAAGAGGTTGGGGAATCAAGAGCTTCTGAGGGTTGCTTATTCTCCTTCACAATAGCCTGAAATTAGGTACGTTTGATTAAAGGCCCTATCCTATCACACCTGAAAGCTTAAGGTTCCTGACTCTTGGGAAATTCTTGGAAAGGAAGAATGTAATGGAAAGGAAAGAACAGACAGAAAGGAAAAAAAGGAAAAGAATACAAAAGAAAAACAAGGAACGACTGAGAAATGTTACCACATGAGAAATTTTTAACATCCATCTTAATGGCCAGCTGATGGTACAGTATATTTCAACCTGCACAACCCTTCAGTGGATCCTTAATGGGAGTCAAAAGCATTGTTTGTAACATCAGCGCAGCAGGGTGCATGCTGGAGTACAAGCATTTGCTATTTTGCTAATACCATAGATAATACTCATGTAGGGAGACATAGAATACATATTCCACTCTTTCCAAAATGTCATACTGCTGGATACATACACCAGTGCCTCAAGCACAGAAATATAGATCCTAACCCTAACATATTTAGACCATCATAGTAGGTGTGCTCATTTTTCCTAATAATTTCTCTGCCTTTTGTCCTACATGTTGTCCCTACAGATTTAGACTGAAACTCAAGGAATTGTGGTTTGGTGAGGAGAGCAATGAATTTTTAACAGGGTTCTTCTTGGCAAATGATATATTTTTTCTAATCAGATGTCCTTCATGTGTGTTGCATTAAAATGCCTATACTTTCTATCCAGCAGTGGATATAAAAGTTAAATAGAACTGATTTTTAAACTATGTAGTAAAATATTTTTAAAAAGTCATTAAAACATGGGTGGTGTGAAAGAATGCCTTAACTCTTAGTAAATATTCTTTGCCACATAAGCACACGACTTACAATTTTTCAAACTCCTCCAAAAATGTCCACCAAACCATCAATTTTAATTTGACAAAAAGGGGATTATGAAATCATAAAGAGTGCTTATTGACACAATTCTATATTGAAGCAACATAGACAGAGATAAAAACTGGGCCGACCTGTTCATGAGAATTTGGTTATAGAGACCATCTCCTTCATGCTTTCAAATTTAAAAATTGTTTGGCAGTTTCTTTTTTCTTTTTTTTTGTTTAGCTTTGGTTGAATGTCTTCTCTATCAAAGATTTGCAAAAGTTACAATTAGAGTGCTTTGACGATTACATAAAAATGATTCTTGACAACAGGCAGAAACATAAGCCTAGAGATGATGTTACCTAACATGAAACATCTGTAGAAAACAACCAAGAGATCCTCAAGAACCCCAAAATTCATCCCTGAGCTACATAGATTCTCTACTATTACACCTAAATATTTTTTTCCAACATACATGTTTTGTTTCCTTCACTGAACAATTCACAACACTCACTTCCCTTCTATTCTGTCTTCAATGTCACCCTTTCCTCTATTTGATAGTCTAAGCAATGTACAAAAATGGCATGCAAATACTGGGATACAGGCTGGTTCTTCTCACCTAGTCATCAAGAATGGAGATGACTGACCTTGAGCAAATGCAAGAATGTGCAAATGAGCATAAACAATGGGACCCAATTCCACAAACCAGTATTTTCTGATCTTGGGTTTTAACTTGTTCATTCCCCCCACTCACTGAATGAAAGAATCAGATCTGGCTGCTAAGCTAAGGATTCAAACAGGGAGAAATAAAAGGGCCATTTTCAGCCTCCTGAATTATTCTTCTGTAAAACATTCCAACAATTTGGAGAATTTGTACTTAGAGCTAAAGGATCCTGGGATGATACCTCAAAGCCTGTTAGTCTGAGACAGGGCAAAGCAAAGAATTTTTCCACAAACACTCACCAAATGAGGGGATTTTGCCATATTTTCTAAGAGAATTCAGGCCTGAAATCTGGACATTGATGGACAGACACAGTAGAACAAGGAAAGTAGACAAACATGTGCTAAAACAGCCGCATGCAAGAAGTCAGACAGAAAAATGGGAATGCAACAGGATGAGGAGCCCCCCCACACCCCTCCATCTTTTTTTCCCTACCTTGGAGAGTCGCTTGCCAAGGGTTTTGGTGCAGTTGCCCATGGCTTCTAAGGCCCCCCCATCCCACAGGGCAGAGCATTGGTCTGCAGGCAGCTGGCACTGATGGCAGTGGGTTTTTTATAGTAACAAGTGATTCTCTTCTAGGAGGTTTAGTCTCTTTGAGGATTTTCAGGGTTTTTATTGTTGAATATATCTAGAATATTAAGGGAAAGTAAATGGAGGGGGAAAGGCGTAGAGTAGTACCATAATCCTCAGGATTATGCAAAACTCAATAATAGATGGTGCTGAAGCAGAGAATGGAGAGGCAAGCAAGCATCTATTCCTCTGAGAAGTGCAGTATCCCAGGAAGGAAAACATTATCCATGGTTTGTTCTTCTTGCCTCCTTCCAAAAACCCATCTCACCAGGGGCCTGCAAACAGAGAATCCCTGGCTCATAAAAAGAGACCTCTCTCTCTGTCAGAGTATATGTGGCCATACTCTCCTCTGTGACAATCATCTGTATTTTGAAATATTTGCACCAAGGATAGACTGCTTCTATTGAGTATAGATGCTGTAGCCCTACCGGCATCGTTGGACATACAAGGTAGCACATACAACTGGCACAAGATTTGAATCAGCTAGTAAAAAAAATCCACTGTATTTAGATACTCAAGAGTCCATTCTCACTAGAGCTGAACATCTATTATAAATAATTCAGTAATACTAATTCAGGACAGATATTGGGAGAGAGGTATTACAAATGGAAAAACAATATCTTGTCTGAACAATTCCCTAGTTGGAAATAAAAGTACAATTGTAGCATTTATGAAAATTGATACAAATCAAAGGCTTATTTTGAAAGTACATTTGGGTCATACAATCTGATCAACTTTTGTGAGTCATAGAAGCATGCAGAGAGATTCAGGCTTGTTTGTTTAAGTAGTTAAAGCCTTTCTAACACAAAGTAGTTTTCCCTAGCTTATTGAAAATTCTAATATAACACATGGGAAAGTCTCAGGTTTACATTAGAAAAATTAGAAAGCTTTAAGAGTGGAAGTGCTGGACTTCCAGTTTGAGCTTCTTCAGCGACAGACCGAAGCCTCGTCTCTGCGAGGCTTTGATCCATGCTCGCCGCTGGAGTGCCCCGAGCCAGCTGGTTTCAGGGCTAAGCCACCCCGTAGAGGTGGTGAAGAGGGGGGAGATTGCCAGCAGGGTTGAGGAGAGCCGCATCTCTCCTCCCCAGCTGGCCATTACCCCATTTCCCAAAGGCAGTTGCAGCGGTGGTCAGAAATGGCCACCACAAAGAAGAACTCGACCAGAAAAGAATGTGCAGGAAGAAGATAAGAAGAGAAAGTTTTGGTTGACCGGGTCAAACAGCAAAAGCAACAAATAAGGTACCCTGGAATTGAAACTGTTAAAAAACAATAACATTGTTCCCTAAGAAGATTTTTAAGCTGCGAAGGAGAGAGAAAAGGGAAAAGATTTGGTTTTCTCCTTTTCCTATGCTGACAGCTAAGAGACTTAAGCAAGAAATTGGAAAAAAAATCCACTTTGACATCAATAGGCATTTAATGCTGAAAATAAAAAGTCAAAGGAATAATAAAGATTTCTGGATAATTAAAAGCTTTTGAAAACAGGAAAGAAGAGAAAAAGAATAAAAGGGTAGGATCTGGAAGGGAGGAGACTGCCTGGAATTAAAAAAGAACTTACAGCAAAATCTCAACAAGACTTCCAAAAGATACATTCTAACTGAAATATCGCAACAAAAACCCCAGGAAGAGAAAGTCGAAAAAGAAATAAGAAGATATAACTCGGGACTATCTGGATTACTTGATGATTTCTGGATTCTTGGTTATTGTTTTGAATGATTAAAATCAATCGGGTGCTTGTTTAAAACTTTTTTAAATGGCTCCACTTTTAGAAGAACTGAAAATGGAACTTAAAAAGTACAAAGAAGATGCACAAGAAAGGAGAGGTTCTTTTACCTTCATATTTCAGTTTTTAGAAATGGAGATTTGGAATTATGAGGCACAACAAGAAATGCCTGCAGAACAAGAAGATTGCAACAAAGAAGAAGCCACCTTTAATGAACAAGTAATTTTAGATGGGGGGAAAAAAGGAAAGGGGGGAAAGAGAATGGAAAGTTTAAGATTGGGAAAAACAACTCCGAAAAAAAATAGAGTGAAAAATAAGTATAAAATCAGAAAGCAACAGAGGAGGGAAATGCAGAAGAGAGAATTAGAACTAGAGAGACTAGGGGGTAAAAAGGGGAGGGAGAAGATGAGAGGGAAGAAAGAAAGGAAAAGAAGTTATAAAGGACAGAAGCAAAATATAGAGAAACAGGGCCTATTTAGAGGTAATGGGTGAAAACTTAATGGAAAAGGGGATTCTGCAAAGGTACATAAGATAGTATGGTTATATTAAAAGCAGAAATAATTTTAGAAAATATGAAACAATGTATGATTAAAATGTCTAATAAAATAGCTATCGTAATTCAGTGGAATGCTTGTCAATAAATAAATGTAACAAAGGGTATATTTAATGATTTATAAAACATATGTGAAGAGAAATAAGGGAAAAATTAATTATGGAGATTATATGTGTTTTTAAGGAAGTATGATGTTTAATTGAAAAGAAGTGTTAAATATGTTATGGTTTTAATGATTATTAATGATAGAACTGAACTGGAATAGAATGAGGGTTTATAATTACATATATTTACAATCTTTCTTTTTTTAAAAAAAATATAGTGTGTATTATAAGAATGTGCCAAGTAGAATTCGATTGGAAGTTATGTATTATGTATTATATTCAAGGTCATAAACTTAGGGTATATATTGAAGTTTAAATAAGAGTTGAATGGATGTAATTAAAAGATATAAAGGTGTCATACTCCAATTAGTAACTACAGGAGAAAATTTGTTTATATGAGAAAAGATAATATGAAATTGAAACAGAACAGACAAAAGTATAAATATAATGATTTGAATTGAGATGAGATAATCAAAATAAAATTGAGAAAATTAAAAGAGGGGAAAAACTATATAGAAAATGTAAAATAGTATAAGATATGGAATAGAATACAAAAAGGAGCATGAAATTGAGTTTTGTGTTTGTATAAAGAAGTTCAACCCGGGACCATGCTATTTTCAAAAAAGATGTTTTACTTGTATTTTGTGTGTGAAAACCCAGATAAAACTTTATTAAAAATAAAAAAGAGTGGAAGTGCTATGTCAGAGAAATCACATTAATTGACTTGCTTCATCTGTTCAGAGACAATTTGCAGATTTATACAATGAATCAAATTATTATAACAAATAAAGTAATGGAATCTGTCCATCTTGCTTACCTCTCCTCTCCCTTCTCCTAGCATTATACCCTTCTCAAAAGAGCAAACATAATATATCCCAAATATGATCATTTCAGCCGATCAGTTGTGCCTCAAATGAGAACTCTGGGTTGATTTGTCCATGGTTTTCTCAGTAAATTTCTCCAACCACAAAAGCATCAGTACTCTTTCTTTCTTGCTTCTTCAATTTCACAGGGTGTCACAGGGAAAGCCATTGCCTATTCAATTGTAGTTATTGCAGGCAGAGGTGGTATTCAGCAGGTTCTGACCAGTTCTGGAGAACTGGTAGCAGAAATTTTGAGTAGTTCGGAGAACCGGCAAATCCCACCTCTGACTGGAGATTTTACAGTATCCTTCCCCTGCCACTCCCACCAAGCCATGCTCACAGAACCGGTAGTAAAAAAAAATTGAATCCCACCACTAATTGCAGGTATAGACATATCCTGGAATCTGAATATGTTTTTTTTTCATAAAATACTTCCTAAGTTGATCAGACAGGAAACATGACCAGATGAACTAAGGCTAGTTTATTGTAAGGTTACATTAACAGAATCTTGTACGCCTGAAAGTGCAAATCTCCCACCATCTCTTTTACAGCCTGAGAAATTAGGAAGGTTCCTTTACTGAGTCTCTTCACATTATGCAACTGTGGGCTATGCCCCCTCTTATCTGATCATTCCCTAGGAAGTATCTCTTCCCCAATCTCCCAAAGTCATTTCCTCATATCATTACAGAGGCACATTTCTTGACTATTGGATCCTTTACTGTTGATTCAGTAGATTATTCACCAAAAAGTAGTATTTCAGATGTCTTGATGCCCGTTGTATTGATATAGGAAAAGAATTAAAGAATATGTGTTTCTAGGAGATGTCATAAAATAACATTTCATTACATGTTTTGCAATGCCCTAAAGTTAACATGTTCTGTGAAGAAGTAATTACATACCTTAACTTGATTTTGATACAAAGGGAAACAGGTCACTCAGGAATTCAATGTGCGGTGATAAGTTTGTTCACTTTTGGGTATGTTTTCTCCAAGAGATTATACAGTTTTCAGGAAGTATAGGACCCCAGAGGACATTAACAAGGAAGCTTCATATATCACCCCATTTTTAGACTGCACGAAGCAGCATCAAAACCAGGAAAGACTGGCTCAACCAAGAAAATCAAGAAATGCAAGAAAACCAAGAAAAAACCCAGCACGAATGCATAAAGAACTTTCTGACCAATTGAAAGAAAAAAATGGATAAATACAAAAAATGGAAAGTGGGACAAATAACTAAAGCAGAATACCAACAAATTGCCTGAACCTGTAAAAATGAAGTTAGTCAAGCTAAGGTTCAGAATGAATTAAGACTTACAATGAATGTCTAAAACAATAAATAAAGTTTCTTGCAACACAAAAAACAAGAAAAAAAGTCAAAGGAACAATTGATTCACTAATCGGAGAACATGGCAAGGAAGTAACAGGCAGTAGAAAGAAAGCAGAACTGCTTAATTGATTCTTTGATCTGTCTTCACTCAAAAAGAAAATACAAACCAACTTATCAAAAACAAAACCATAAAAGACAGGCTACAGATGCAAATTAAAATAAGCAAAAATAAGGTAAGAAAACACCTGTCACCTCTAGGTAGATTCAAATCTCTGGGTCCTGATGGATTACATTCCAGAGTTTTGAAAGAAATGGGAGATGTGATCACAGAACCTTTGATCCACATCTTTCAGTGTTCTTGAAATGCATGGGAACTCCTGAGGACTGGAAAAGAACTGATGTGGCAGTGATTCCTAACTTTAAAAAAAACAGATCCAGGAAATTACAGACCAATGAGCCTGACATCAATACCTGGAAAGGTGTTGGAAAAGATAATGAAGCAACAAATCTGCAAAAATTTAGTAACAAATAAAATTATAATCAGTTGCCAAGATGGGTTTATCAAAAACAAATCATGCCAAACAAGTCTTATTTTATTTTTTGACAAAGTGACTAAATTTAGCAGATCAGTGAAATGCCATGGACATAGTATATATTTATATATTTATTGGATTTATATTGCCACCTATCCGCCCATGGTGACTCAAGGCAGCTTACAAGTTATAAAACTACATTTAAGACAGTAAAACTAGTAAGAAGAATCAAATAAATTAATATAATAAAATCACCCCCCACCTACCTCTCCAGAGACAGCAGGTCACACAAACCATTTAAAGGGCTCCATCCCGCTCTGGGTTCCCCAGGCCCACTGGCAGAACCAGATCTTCAGCACCTTCCAGAAGAGAATTAGAGTGGGGACCGTTCTAATCTCTGCAGGAATGATGTTCCAGAGAGAGGGAGCCACCATGGAGAAGGCACTTCTTCTGGGTCCCACCAGGTATATCTCCCTCCGGAATGGGACCTGCAACATTTCCTGCCTCCCTGTTCTGATGGGTCGGGTAGATTTAACTGGCAAAAGACGATTCCTCAGATAACCTGGTCCCAAGCCACAAAAGGCTTTAAAGGTGACAACTAGCACCTTGAATTGCACCTGGAAGCAAATCGGCAACCAACGCAGCTCCTGCAGGACAGGTGATACATGTGCACACCAGGGTCTGCACAAAACTGTGTGGGCCACTGCATTTTGCACCAACTGGAGTCTCCAGATGCTCTTCAAGGACAGCCCCATGTAGAGAGCATTGCAATAGTCAAGAGGGGAAGTGACTAAGGCATGAGTGACTGTGAGTAGGGATTGGAAAAGGAAAGGGTATAACTGGCACACAACCCACAGTTGCATGAAGGGCGTCCTGGCCATGACCATCACCTGCTCTTTGAGCAGGAGACATGAGTCCAGGAGAACTCCCAGATTATGCACAGGGTCTGTTTTGGGTAGTGCCACCCCATCCAGGACCAAAGATGGCAATTCTCCCTGAGCCAACGAACCTCAAACCCAGAGCCACTCGGTCTTGCCAGGGTTTAGTTTCAACCCATTGCTCCCGGTCCATATATTTAGATTTTAGTAAGGCATTTGACAAAATAAATCACAACATATTTCTTAGTAAGCTAGAAAAATGTGTGATGGACAGCATCACCACCAGACGGATTTGTAACTGGCTGACAAACCATATTTAACCTGTAGTCCCCAGCAAAACTACATCCATATGGAGTGAACAAAGTAGCAGGGTTCCCTAAGGTTCAGTTTTAGGCCCAGTACTCTTCAACATCTTCATAAACAGTCTAGGTGAGGGAATAGAAGAGGAACTCATCAAATTTGCAGATTACACTAAGCTGGCAGGAATAGCCAACACCCAGAAGATAGGCTCAAGATCCAGATGAATCTTGACAGACTTAACTTTGGGCCCTGTCTAACAAAATTAAATTCAAAGTAAATTAGGCAAGAAAAATCAACTGTACAGGTACAGACTAGGTCAAACCTGGCTCAATGCCAGTAACTGTGAGAGGGATCTTGGTGTTCAAGTGGACAATCACTTAAAAATGAGCCAACAGTGTGTAGCAGCAGCATCCAGTTTGGTCACCACAATATAAAAAAGATTCTGGAAAGTGCAAAAAAGAGCAGCAAAGAGGACTAGTCAGCTGGAGACTAAGACATATGGACATATGGTTGCAGGACTTGGGTATGTCTAGTCTAGTGAAAAATACTAGGGGTGATGTGATAGCAGGGGCTGTCACAAAGATGGGGTTTTTGGGGGGTGGGGGGCAAACTATTTGTTTAAGCACCAGAAGGCAAGACAATAACCATTTGAAGGAAACTAATAAAGGAGAGAAGTAACCTAGAACTAACAAGAAATTTCCAAACAGTGAGAACAATTAAGCAGTGGAATGTCTTTCCTTCAGAAGTTGTGGATGCTTCATCACTAGAGATTTTCAAGAAGAGACTGGATAGTCACTTGTCTGAAACGGTATAAACTCTCCAGCTTCTGCAGAGAGTTGGACTAGATCAGTGGTGGCCAGATGCTATCCTGCTTCCTGCTCCTTCCACCCAGGGGTGTGATTCAAATTTTTTAACAACCGGTTCTGTGGGTGTGGCTTAGTTGGTGGGCATGGCTTGGTGGTCATGTGACTGGGTGGACATGGCTTGGTGGTCATGTTATTGGCTGGGCATGGCCAACTCAATATCACTCACATCAAGGCACGCATCTCCTTGCCTGGTCTCTCATGACTGTGAGGATGCTGCAATAGTCGTAAGTGTGAAAAATGGTCATAAGTCATTTTTTTCAGTGCCATTGTAACTTTGAATGGTCATTCCCCACAAGCAAAGTACCAGCAAAGGAGGGGGAAAAAATTCCAGAGAAGTTCCAGAGACAGGAAGTCTAGTCCTGCCAAGAATGTAATAAGGGTTAACGGAGAGGCAGTTCTGTAAGCAACACCAGAATGTTTCCTTCCTGTCTTCCTTACAGGATTAGGCCAGTAATTTCTTGTAACAACCGGTTCTCCGAACTGCTTAGAATGTTAACAACCGGTTCTAGTGAATAGATGTGAACTGGTAGAATCCCACCCCTGCGTCCACCCCATTCTTCATTCACTGAATTTGCTTTTCACAGTGTGAGGGCGAAAAAGAAAAAGGAGGCATTTCTACTAATAGCAAACCAATCTACTCACAGCTCCAACAGATATGCAGCAAAATTGTCTTCATTTCTTTTGGAGGAGGAAGAGCTAAATTGGTAGTTGTCACCAAAACCCCCACAGTATTGGATGCGGGCACCACCAATCTCAAACTGGTACAATTTTAAATTACCGAAAGGGCCAATCCTTCCGATTAGGAATTCCTTCACAAGGATTTTCAGGATGAGAAGAAAAAAAAAATCACCAGATTTTGGCCTCCAGATGTCTTCAGCTGATCTCAGAGTAATGAGTAATAAGTCTATGACTTTCCATATATGGCTAATTTCCCAGCCAACATAGCAAATGCTGAAAGACCCTGGGCTAACTTGGAACATTGCAGGAAAGCAAGTTTTTTAGCTATGAAAAAAATAAGAAGGGGCAAAAAGCCTAGCTAGAATGTTTTGTTTTTTAATATAAAAAGATAATATATATTAAAACCCTACAATAATAGAAGGTAGAATATGGATAACTGGGAAATTTCTCTTATTTGAGCTTTTCTTCCATTGGACCTCAAGTACAAATTCCCTGACTTTTAGCCCCCTCCTCTTCCTGGCATGGCCCAGTCTTCTTCCTTGTCATGGTTTCCCCCATCTGCTCCCAGTTTTTTAATTACCTGCCCAAAGACAGAGGTGAGGATAAGCTCCATATCCCTGATACTTAGGCATTTATATTCTGTGTGAGCCATGCTGGTCCTTCTGACAGCCTCTTCCAACGGCTTGTCCTCTGGGTTGGTTGCAGGCAAGGTTGCTCCATCACCCAACTGGGAGCAGGTGTGAGAGAGGGGTCCGGAGGCTGTGGTTGAGGCAGGGTCAGAAGTGCTCCTGATCTTGGGCTGCTGCATGGATTGCCGGTCTTCTTCATGGGACCGACTGCTCATCCTTCGGGAGTGTCCACCCTTGGACTGCCTCTGGGCACCACGTCGGGAACTAGACACCTGCAAGTGTGATGTCTCACTGTTCAGTCGGTGGGTCTCCCGAAGAAAAAAGAACATGCTGAAGACTGCCAAAGAACTACAGTCCTCCTCCGGAGCTCTTGCTATTTACTCCCTCTTTGGGGAAGATGATCTATGGCAAGGACCAGCCCCCTTTCCCACAGCCGTGGCCTTCCTCTCTGGCTCCCATTCTCCTAGGCACATCCTGTGTGTCATTGACCTATATTCCTAACTCTTTCTCTCCTGTTTCCAGTTGCTTCAGTTCTGTTCCTTAGGCTACTTGCTTTGCCACTCTATTGTGAGCCACTCTGCTGGCATCTGTCTTCTCCAAAGGCACACACTCCCAGCCAGACTGCCATAGTGTTATATTTCTAGATCTGAAATAATGCAAATATTTCAAAATACCTTTTAGCTACATATGCCTTCTTACTGCTTCTCCCGTTAATTTTTTTTTCTCTGCAATGTTTTCCTTCTCCTGGGACCACTTTTCCTACCCACATTAAACACTCTTTCCTTCCTCTCTTTCCCCTGTTTCCTATACTTTCTTCCCCTCCCTTATCTCCTCATTCTTTCAGGCATTGTTTGTGTTTCCCAGGGCCGGGGATTGACATGGGAGCAGGAGTGGACCTCAGCTTCTGCCACAGCTCACCCCCGCTCTCCATCAAAACCTAATCAAGTCATCTTATTATTGTAAGGAGTGAGATTGAAGCTGGAGGACGTAGAGGGAATCTGAGCTTATCAGGTCAGACATATGACCCGGTCCAGATTGGCTTTTCACTAATGATGCAAACAAGGTAAAATAACTCCCTGAAGTAGGAAACCCAAGAGGTCTCAGTGCCAGTTTGAGCAACACTGTTGAGTCTCTGGGCATTTACATAATATCTACTTATTTTTTAAAGTAATGCAGTAAAGAAAAGAGACTGAAACAATACCCTGACATTAAAATAAAATTACCTGCTAGTCATCTTTTTTTTTAAAGAAAGTATTTAATAAAACTATCTTGCCTTCTCTGGACCCCTGCTTGCTGCTTGAGATATCTGTTCAGGAATCAAAGCAAAGCAAAACAAGGCAAATCTTTATTATGGTGATAGACCAGCATAACGTTTAGATATTTCTAGGGTTTTTTCCCCTTTGTTCTGTTCTCTCCATTTCACTCCTCATACCAGCATTTGCTTCCGACAGTCTTACTGTCCATATGATTCACTCACACATGCCCATTTCCCTTTCTCAGCTTAGAAAGCTGATTGTATTTCAGCAAAGCTGGACCCCACCTGCGGCATTGGCTACCTTCCTGGCTCTTTGAATGGCAGAAGGGAGCGAATGGCAATGCTCCATGGGGACTGTTGAGCAGACCATTCATGATTTATTTAGTGGAAAGTTGGCAACATTCCAGTTCAAGAGTAACCAGACCTCACCTAGCTCTTTCAGACAATGCCAAGAGTCCTGGATGAGGTCTTAATGTTCTGTGGCTCACCTAAGAGAAATCAAGAGCAGAAAGAAAGAACTAAAGAACAAGTCTCAGTTGCTTAGACATGATTTATCCTATCCTTACAGGGCCTATTTTCTTACCTGGACTGTTATCATATTTACAGGGACAGGATTTGTGTACTTGTAACTGCTTTAGGTACCAGAGGAAAGTTTTCCATCACTACATCTTTTTGTTGAAGAGCATCCCTTACGCAATATCTACTTGTCAATCATTTTACCCATCTTTATATGCTTGATGTATCCATAGGTATATATTTATGCATATGCAGTTATTTATGGCTAGGTGATCTGGGCTGCAAAAATCAGTATCATGGCAGTAGAGGAATAGAGCAAACGCCAATCTCATTGTCATCTACAGGTTGTCTGAATTTTTGTAACCTAGATATGATTTCTTTTACGCTCCCTATCCCCGGGTCTTTCTCTTCACAACAATTCTGCAAGGAAGGTCAGGGAGAAAGAGATGGAAAGCAGGTAGCTCAAGTAAGGTCATGACCTCAACAATTGGCTGTGTGTCTCAGATCTGGCCTGGTGATGTCTGTCAATTGTGGTAACTAGAAGATTCTCACCCTGCTTGCCTGGTGTCTTGCATTACATTAGAGCAAAATCTCTGTCAGAGATTTTGAACTAGGATTGGTCTTTCTTTCCATGGAAATGCTTGGTCCTTCTCTTCAGACAGCTGGAAAATACTTTGGAATAATATGGCTTTGGAAGCCATATTAGAACCAGAAGCTTCCATGCTGCCACATTCCTGAGCTTGGGAATTTGGGAGGGGGGATTTAGTAGAGCATATGTAGTTAGACATAATAGCATTCTTCTTGTCGGTCAAGGTCATGTTGTTCCTGCATCTGAAAGAGGCATAGTTGAAAGGATGTCTCAAGTTGGGATGGAATGTGATCGGGCCATGTGATGGACTGATGGGTGCAGGGTTTTGTTTTGTTTTGTTTTTAATTACTGAGGGAAAACCCGGAACTCTCAGATTTGAGTTTTCCCAGATGTGCCAGTATACCTACTCCAATAAAAGGAACTTTTGAGAAAATGCCTGTCTCTGAGTTTTTGATTGGAGCTGGGTTTTTCTGGAACGCTGACAGTAAGCCAACCTTGCTGGGACTCCAGTGGCAAATCTTGAGACAACCATCCCATCTCAAATACGTGTGACATCTGCATTTGTAGGTGTACCAGCATGGCTGAAACTCAAGCCTTGTGTCCCAGAAGACTGCACACCCTTGGCTTCCTTCTTTTCTATGCGGTTTCTGTGCCACCATCTGCCTTTAAGGGAGTTGCTTTCAAAGGTAGTTCTCCACTTACAACCATTCATTTAAGGGACTATTCAGAGTTACAACTGCAATAAAAAAAATAACTTTCAAACCATTCATCCTGCTTACAATCATCACAGATTCCACATGGTCATGTGATCAGAATTCAGTCGCTTGGCAAAAGTATTTGTCCTAGGGACCTGTGATCACCGCTTGCCACCTTCCCAGGTGGGCTTCTAACAAGCAAAGTTAACAGGGGAACCCAGATCCACTTAACCCTTAATGATCATGTGATTCACTTAACCACAGTGGAAAAATGGTAATAAAATTGGCTATGACTAATTTTATGACTACTTTACATAGCAACAGAAATTCTAATTCCAATTCTAGTTATAAGTAAAGGACTACCTATCCTTAGCATCCCCCCCCCCCTCCCAGCAACTCTCAAGGTATGTAAGAGAGATAGGATTCCTGCAGTCTGGGCATCTTATTACCAAGGAAAAGGTAATTAAAAATAAAATAAATCCTGTAGCCCTGTCCTAGCCCTAAAACCCTGAGGTATGTGACTAGAGTAATCAGTGTTCTTTGCTCACTTCCTTTGTGGGATAATCAGAGTAATATGTCCACAGATAAATCAAATCAAATCTTAATTTCAAAAAATGAAAAGAGAAAGCATAAAGACATTTAATTTTAAAAATCAGTAGCAGAGGGGAAAAAATAAAATGCTACTGAACACACAGTCCTGAAATAAAGCCAGCATTTTAGATAAATGAATAAAGATATAGAAAAGATAAGGCTCTCAGTTTAAGCAGATCCCAAGATGATCCCAATCTTCTCTATTTAGAAATAACTCTAATATAAAGCAATTCCAATTTGCCTGAGATTGCAGAGAAATAATAATCTCCAGAAAGTTAAACACTGATAAAGCATGGTCAGATTTTAACTTTTTCTCATTCCTGTAGTACAGGGAATAGATGCACCTTGGAACAGATGTTACCTTTGTCCAAATCTGTTACATGGAAAATCCTTCTTTTTTTTCAAATTTCAACTTTAATCGAGGTTAAAGGATAATCTTATCTCTCTCTTTATTCCTACTCATCTTGGCATACAGCTTTTTACGTGGGTCCTTCCTGTTCAGAAGTGGTATTCAGCAGGTTCTGACCAGTTCTGGAGAACCGGTAGCAGAAATTTTGAGTAGTTTGGAGAACTGGCAAATACCACCTCTAACTGGCCCCACTCCCATCTATTCTCTTCCTCCCGAGTCCCAGCTATCGGTTGGGTCTTCTTTTGTTGCCCTGCACAGGAGAATGGAGCTGGAAAGCAGGTTAGTGGGGTGGGGAAGGAATGGGATCTTGCAGTATCCTTTCCTTGCCTTTCCCAAGGAGTGGGGAGGGAATGGAGATTTTATAATATCTGTCACGCCCTGTCACGCCCACCAAGCCATGCCCACCAAGCATACCCACAGAACAGATAGTAATTTTTTTTGAATCCCACTGCTGTTCCTGTTGCAGAATTCCTGGAGTTTTCAAAAGAACAGTTTCAAACTACCAGTATGTAAAATTGGGTCTGCTTTGCTAACGATTCTGTTGACAGTATAGTTGGGTAACTCGTAGGGGGTAGGATCAACTTGGCATTTCCTGGCCACAAGATACAATACATTTCCTACAGTTCTTGGGCATTCTTTTCTTTTCTCCCAAAGAACTATAATATAATGGCATGGGGAGGGACAGAGTGGATGGACAGAGTTTTGAAACCTGGTCTTTGGAATTGTGGGAAGCCACCTCCCTCCTAAAAGAATGAAATATTTTGAGGAATATGAAAAAGGGCAGATTATTATATTTCCTAAAGGAGAAATGGAGAAACATGTTCTTAAAAGACAGAAAGCAGACTCAATCTTCCTGCCCCCCCAGCAGATACTGAGGCCAGCTTTCAGAAATGCAGATTTGGTAATCCATTCAAAACAGGATATTTTGAAACAAAGGCAAGTGGTAGTATTAGCCTTCACTCAAGATCCAACACAGGAAAAAGCTATTAAGCTATGATAGGAATTATTGCATCACCCTCAGAAACTTCAACCAAACTTAGCTCAGACAAACACCTAGGATTTGTATTTTGCCTATAGAGCCAGCTATAACCCCGACATAAACCTTACATGGCCCCATGGGAGCCTGACAACAGCCAATAGAATACATGTTCATACACAGGAACAGGTAGCTCAAGTGCAAAGCCCAAGAGAAGGTATAAAAAACCCCTGTCAACTCAGAGGCGGTATTCTGGAGAATGGGTAGTGGAAATTTTGAGTAGTTTGGAGAACTGGCAAATATCACCTCTGACTGGCCCCGCCCCCATCTATTCTCTGCCTCCCGAGTCCCAGCTGATTGGCTGGGTCTTCTTTTGTTGCCCTGCACAGGAGAACGGAGCTGGAAAGCAGGTTAGTGGGGTGGGGAGGGAATGGGGATTTTGCAGTATCCTTCCCTTGCCATACCCACCAAGCCATGCCCACAGAACCGGTAGTAAAATTTTTTGAATCCCACCACAGTGTCAACTCCATGTGGTCAGCTGCACCAGAACGATGAACATGTGGTCCTGTTCATCAATAAATGGACCCTCTTTCCAATCATCCTCCAGTCTCCATTTTGTCTCCAGTGCCTTTATCCTCCTTGGAAGTGAACCAGATGTATATTTCTTCCCACAGAATGATAGGTAAAGCAGAAAAACTCAAATGTAGTCATCTTTCAAAATTTGCGAAAATGGATCTCACTGATATTTGTGTGTGTGTTGTAACATCCCATGAGGTTCTCTTTGTGGTCCATCACATTCACTGCTTTTTGTATTGTCAACTTCTGTCAATAGTAATGAAGGGAGCAGAAATAATAAATAAATGTAGTAAAATATATTATAGCGTTAAGTCAGGGGTGGGATTCAACCGGTGTTACTACCGGTTCGGTACTTATGTTTTGCTCCATAGGTTTATCTTTCTTGCTCACATTCTATATATTACCTCTTTGTGCTTTCCGTCCAGAGCAAAGATCTGAAGCAAGCACATATACCAGAAGCTTTTGATTCATTTGGGAATTTCCAAGAGGCAAAGACTAGAAGAGAAATTCTACAGACATTCCAACTCCACAGGATATTCTGTTATCATGTTTACGTGATACCCTAAACTAAGGGTCCCCAATCTCTGGGCCATGGCCCACTAGTGGATCTTGAAGTATTTACAACCAGGCCACGGATATGGTGGGCAAGCACACACATGCATCCCCGCTTGTGCTAGCAGTGGGTGAGCATGTGCATGCGGGTGCCATTTGTGTGAGTGGCATGCATGTTGCTTGTGCAAATGGAGCCGGAATCATCCCCACACATACACACTCCACCAGTCTGCAAGGCTGGAAAGGTTGGGGAACTCTCCTCTAAACCAGGGGTCTCCAAGCTTGGCAACTTTAAGACTTGTGGACTTCAATTCCCAGAATTCCTCAGCCAGCAAAGCTAAACCATCTCTAAACCATTCAGAGATTGAGTTTACTGCTCTAAATCTGGAAATATAACCTTGTAAATAGATGAAATGCCATTAAGCATTTTTTTTCTTGGAAAAGCAGCTGAGCATAACTTGGTATGTTGTTTGAACCCAGACTATTGATCAGCTTATGATAAAGTAGCAATTAGTCCCCCAAGAAATCAGCACAGGCTGAAGCAGTTACAAAGCTATCTCTGGTTTTGCAGCCCCTGCAAAGCTATGGGAATTTCTTTTGGAATAAAGAGGATAAGGTGAGATTGACTTTCCCTTTTTATGCATCTCCCTATCCCTGGAATCAAAGTGGACTACCCCAGACATTTAGCTGCTTGTAAAATTCATTTTTAAAAATACTTTAAAGTTGTAAAAGGGTACTAGTTCATTTTTTCTGGTAAGTGTCCTTAAGCATGGTAACACTGAATCATACTTAAAACAAAGGTTGCCACTAATTTCAAAAGTATGTATTCCTTGTCTTTAGGTTGAGGTGAGTCTTCATGCATCATTTACTGTAACTGCAGACCATAATTAATATTCTGACATAAATAAAAACCACAAATCAATGACCAACAAGCACAAAATAAAATGTCTATAAGCATACTCTTCAGCCATAGAATAAACATCTAAATTGAATGACTGGTTTGTTTCAGATGCATGCAGATTTTCTGGACATGTGATATAATTCCCAAGCAGTTAAATGTTTCAACACATTGTAACATTAAGATCTCAATTGACAATTGTATTTAAAAGTCACCATCTGTGAACATTTATTTTATTCCTTCATTTAAAAATAAAAAAAGCTTTTATTTTAAGATCACATACTCATCAAGTGACTCTGGACAGCTGACAGAGAAATAAAAACAAACTGCAGAAGCAACATACCAAACCCCAGGCCAGTAACACATATCACACAATCAGATGGTGTTATGCAACATCAGGGCATAAGGCCTGAGGGAACAGCCAGTTTAAGGCTCATCCTTTGCATTCTTAATCTCAGCTATGAGTGATTTTCATTTAAGAGTTTTATCCTCTTGTAGTCTCTTTTGGTCTTATGTTGCACAAGGTAACACTCCAGCAGTTTCCCATTGCTTCTTCTGTCAGGCACAATTGCTGCACAAACTAATACTTTGTAATTGGAAGAAGCATTCGGGTTCACACATCAGTTATAATGGGGCTTAGTATGTTATGTGATTGTGCTTTATACTTTATTTCCTCCAACTGTTGCTCTTTTCTCCATCAATTGCAGTTCCTGGAAAAGGGGAAGGCACACCATATTTTTAGATTTGGGAACCAACTTTTACCCTAAAAGAGTAAAAGTCGAGCCGATAAACGACCCCATCTCTGTGTTGCAAAAAGACAATCGACTCCCCGTTTATTTAGAGATCGTCCTTTTCCCAGGCACATTCCAGTGTCCGAGACGGCCTAAAAGATTGCCTTTGATTTCCGCTAAACAGAGGCCAACTTAGTCTCGGAGACAAGGAACAAGACCAGTCTAAGCCCTTTCTCCCTTCCTGCCCCTTTAAGAAGGCTGGTCCAGAGGCCAGCTAGTGGAGCGTGACTCGTCAACTTTTGCCGAGCTTTGCTTTGTGCAGATGCTAGAGAATCTGTTCGATCAATCGCTCTCTGCTTTGGTTGTGTGCCTTGACTTGCAGCTTTTCCGACAGTGAGTACCCCCACGGTTCTGTTCCGCTGGCCTGGTTCTCCTTCCCTTTCTGGGGTGATGGTGGGCACGCGAGATGCAATGGGGGCTCCTATCTCCTGGCAGAATTAAACGCCTCCGTCGCCGTTTTATTATCTCCAGAAGGTGCTGCGGTAACTGTCCTGCTTCCTTCCCGTATTTTTTTTTCCTTCCCTCCTAGTGCCTGGCGAGTACACCCTCACCTATTTCCCTGTGCGAGGTGAGTACTGAGCAACGCGTCTCGGGTGGGGAGCGCTTTTTAAAATAACAGGAAGGAGAGCCAGTAGGAAGAAGCTTGCAATATTCTTCAATCCGGAGAGCTCTTTCTTTCTAAGCTCGCAAAGGTGTTTTTGATTTGCAGCAATTGCTCTCTTCCTGCAGCTAAACTTGTCTTCCGGTTTTCAAAAAGTCGCCTTTGCTGGTTTCCTCCTGCAAAACAGGGTGCCGTTTTTACTTTCCGATCACTTTGATCATCTGTTGGGGGTTTATACTGTGTTGTTGCCAGGAAGTGGAGAATTCTGGCTGGCTTTGTTGCATCCCAGTTGATGAGCTTGGAGCCTTATTTTGCCACCTTCTGAGCTGCCCATGGTTCTTAACCTGACAGAGTTTCCTGGAAGAAGTTTATTCATCCTGCCTTTATTACCTATTTATATAAGTAACCCAAGGCAGCAAACAGAACTAATACTCCTTTCTCCTCCTATTTTTCCTCACACAACAACAATCCTATGAGGGGTGGTTGAGCTTGAGCGAGTAACTGGCCCAAAGTCACCCAACCAGCTTTCTAACCTAATGTGAGACTAGAACTCACAGTCTCTGGCTTTCTAGACTGATGCCTTCACCACTAGACTGCGCTTTAATGACAGCATGAGAAGTCCCCATAAATACACAGGACAAAAAAATGTCAACATTATTTGCTGCAAAAGAAAGTGTGGGAGGAGGAATTATATCAGAGTCCCTTTTGTAGTTGGACAAATGCACATGTATTTACTCATTATTCAAATATAACAGTAACATTTAGTTATTTAATCCTGCTAATATTCATAGCACTATATGAAACACTTTCTTTCATAGACTACCCTGAATATTAACTGTAATATATTTCAGAACAAAGAACATTTTTAGTTTAGGAAAAGGAGTTTTTAGTTACATTAAGTTCTGGCAGAAAAATGAAACAGTGTAAAGCATACATTCTGAACAGCACTAAAACTGTTCAGATAATAATCAAAGGAACACTGAAAACCCTTTTCTATTTCCTCATCCATTTTTATTCAAGGTCTGTCAAGAATTCTTCTTTTGCTGTTTGATCTAGATTGGTTTTAGATTTCTGGAAAATGAAAAACAAATTAGCACCCACCCATGAATTTTTTACCATTTTTCCATAGAAAAAAGTTTATATTCATCAAACTGAATATAGATAGGGAAAAAAATGCAGAAATATTTTTTTTATTTTGCAGAGCATTTCTTTATTGAGAAGTATGCCCCCCCTCGTTCCTGCTGAGCTAACTAGGATTCATATAGGAAGAATGGGTTCTTCATTCATTGGAGCTTCCAGTATTTATTTTAAAATGCCTTTATTATAAAAACGGGGGGATCTACAATCAGATAGAAAAAAATAACTCAAAAATTAATAGAAAGTATGTTGTTCAGAGTTAAAATTGAAGGGTCCTTGGTGCTCTCTGAGCTTGGTTGTTTTCTTGCAGATATTTCATTACCGGCTGCTGATGGCATGGATGATGTTACCTAGTTTGGGTAATTAAACATCTGCATGAAAACAACCAAGCTCAGAGAGCACCAAGGATCCCTCAAAGAAAAATAATTTTGATTTAAATGTATACAAACAAAAAGCTCAAATTACAAATTACATCTTAACCACCCGGAGAAATATTGTTTAAATTTTGTCCAATGCTGATAAAAATCCAATTCCTATTCAGAAATTGAGTACATATCTTCCATGCAGGTCTCTAAATCAGTTGTAATTGTTTAGCAGTTGACATATTTAAATGCTTTTCTACCCACATTCAAACAACTCCAAAACATGTAAGTTAATGTTCAAAATATTACCGGTATGTTTCCAACTTAGGGAGGTTAAACCCAACTTTTACTACATGGTCTCTGAAGTACTCTAATACACATGAAAATAATATCTCAGAGTACTAGTTTGATATTTATTAAAATGTAATCCATTGATTTGTTAAAATAAAATATCCCATTGTTGCTTGCTTTTATTAACCAACACTGGATAATGTACATGAGCAAGCCAATACAAAATATATCAACAAAAATTAGCTTAAACACAATAAATTAATGACATAAAAACAGGTAAGCATTCTAATCACTGTAGAGCCCATGGGATATAATTTATGTTCAATGTTACCAAAGTGATTGGGGAGAAGATAGAATAAGCCTGAGGGAAATGGCTACTGTTATTCAGTAGTTACTGAGCTAGGTATTGAGCTAAGAATCAGAGATAGTTCACCATTATCTGAAGATTTTTCTGTGTACATCACCACCAAAACATGTTGTTTCATTTAAGCGATTTTCTCAGGTTTTATTTACTGCACAATAGATAGGGTCTATCTACCACCATGAGTAACTTGGCTCTTGTGACTTCATGGACATATTCTTGAAAGCAATAGATAAGTGTTTTTGCCACTGCCACTTCTGGGATAGTTTTTGCCATACCAATCCTGGTTTTCCTTAGAGGACTCCCACCTAAGTATTAACCAAGTGTGACACTTTTCCTGAGGTCACCTTAGCTATGATTTGGAAGATGGTGTATTTTACTCCGAGAGAGTTGGCTGCCATGAGAGGTAAAAGCCTTGTAGTGACCAATCCCTTAACTGTTGTTTGCTTGCTTAGCTGGTATTAAGCTCCATTGAGCAACTGTAAAATGACTGAGCTGTAAACTATCTACAGCTGCTTCTTCTCTTGGAGAGTAGTCATGTCTTGACTCTGACCATTTCTCCAGCAGGAGGGAGTCTTGGACTTAGAATGAATGCCTCATTTTATGACAGTACATAAAAATGTACTTATTCAAATCCCAACAGTAACATTTTCTTTGGGAACACTTCACTCTGTCATACTTTACATTTCAATCTGCTGCTCTCATTTTTCTATTGGAACACTATTATTTTAAAGAAATATCTGGAGTTCCAAGGATGAAGAAGCAGCCAGGCCAATGGATAATGCACTACATGAAATACTCCACGAGAAAAGTATAAAACACAACATTTTATCATTATCAATAGAATAAATTATTTGCTCTTCAGAACTGAACTATGGGGTCCTTGGTACTCTTTGGTTGTTGTCTTGCAGACATTTCATTACCGAACTATGTAACATCATCAATGCTGTAGGGAGTGGGCTTTACTTTCATTCTATATACTAGTGGCTTGCCCTGTTAGTGTTGGTAGGAGTGGCCTTGGTGGTTCCTTGATTGGGCTGTTTACTGTTAGCTTGTTGGCAGTGTAAAAACATTGCTGTATGCCCTTCCCCTGAATCTACTGAGGTTGAATTCAAGAGGCCATAGAAAGCTTCTGTAATATCCTTCACAGATAACTTCCTTCCATTCCAATATTTGACTCAAGAATGCAACTGCCTCATTTTCTGACAAGTTTCTCTGATTATTATCTGAATCAGTTTTGTTAATTTCAGACTTCTTCCCTACCATTTCTTTGGCAAATGTCACCTTTCCTTCTGCTCCATTGCAGTGGCAATTAGGTTTTCTTGAAAATGCTGCTTCTCATCACAGAACATGAAAAACCAAAACGTGAGGGTTGAGTGGGTAACTCAGCATTCTGTGAATCCAAATAACCATACTTAAAAATTATGGTTCAGTGTGCTCGATAAATATTGCCACTAGGTTTATCCACATTTGGAATTTTTTGTGTCAGGCCGTGGAGAAGCCATACGCATGCTGCTGGCTGATCAGGGACAGGAGTGGACTGAGGATGTGGTGAATGGGGAGATTTGGAAGAAGGGAGATCTGAAGAAATTATGTGTGAGTAAAGCTGCCTTTGAGATACATTTTGTTTTATAGGTTTAGAAGGTAAATCCTTTCGCAAAATGAACTCTTTCATGCATTCCAGCTCTCAGTGTTATAATTTCATTAACCAGATTTCTGTCTTAGGATGTGCAGCTTGTGGCTCTCCAGTTAGTTTACAAATTACATTAACTTTGCTATTTGCAATACTAACTGGGTCTTGGAGGATGCATTATTCAGCAATATCTTTACTTTCTTGGAAATACATTAGAAAAGTCCATCACTAACCATTTCCCCCTCGTTTCTTCTCTTCCAGGCCTTTGGCCAACTGCCAAGATTCCAGGATGGGAATTTTATATTGCATCAGTCAAATGCTATTCTACGCCACTTGGCCAGGAATCACGGTAGGATATGTGGGCAAATCTGTGGGCATGTAGCCTTTTGGGGCTAGAGCATTTGTGTCTACATATACGTTTATGTGTATATTGTGGATGGTAGAAAAATGCAGTTTTAGTTATCAGTTAACTAATATTTAGTTATTAGACCTGGCCACTTTCTTTCCCTCCTCTTAGGACTCTATGGTGAAGATGCAAAGGAAGCAGCACTGCTGGATATGGTGAATGATGGGGTGGAGGATCTGCGAATCAAATATGCCCGCTTAATCTACCAGAACTATGTAAGATGGATTATAGGAGAACTTGGTTTTACTTTTAGCTGCTTGATGGAGAGCTCACTCCCCTATTTAATGATGTCTTGGTTTCTCTGAGAACCAACAGGCTAATCAAATCATGGGTTTTTCTAACAGAAGAGGTAGTTTTTACTGGGAAAAGTTAATTTAGAGGTTTCAATCTTTAAAAAATGCAACAGTAAACCTGATTAATTTAGTTCAGCTGAACTTTTTACCCCACTGCAGATGATAAAGCTTTAACCAAAAGGGTTCCAGTAAAAGTGTCAGTGACGTTGGCTCCACAGTCTCATTTGGTTCCCACTAGCCAAAGACATGCCTGGGAAGTTTCCTACTAAAAAGCAGCAGTAGCATCTAGGTTCTCTGCCTGATTGCAGTGAATTCTTTTAGGGGATCCCCACTGTCTGAGCGGAATGTCTGCCAAATAATTAAAAAGGGAGAGGAAGGATGATGGAACTAGAAGTAACAATATCACCTAGTGGTATTAAATATTAAAGTACCAGGCTAGAGGAGATTGTGAGTTCTAGCCCTGCCTTGGCCATGAGAACCAACTGGATGACTTTGGGCCAGTCACTCACTGTCAGCCTATCACCTCACAGGATTGTTATTGTGAGGGAAATAGGAGGAGGAAGATGTTCTGGATAGGCCAGCCACCTTGAGTTATTTGTAAAAATAAAGGCGGGATATAAATAAATAAAACAGAATGGGTGCCTGCATGACTCAGAGAGGTTGGATCACTTGTGCTGGACTGACTTTCCTGGTGGGAGAGGATGTGGAGGAGGCCGCAATATTTGGAAACTATCCATTGGGCCTACAAATAACAAAACAGCAACAAATTATTTCCCACTCCAGAAGTAAGAGTGATTGCTACATAGGCTGGATTGTTATTGTTGGTAATATAGGTATGATACTGCTGATGCTGAGAACGGAAACTGGGCTGGAGCTGCAGCCAGGTTTTCCCCTGTTGGAGGTTTTGGAAGAACCTGGGGGCAGTGCACTCTTGAACCTCGGCAACAGGTTGGTTATCAAGTATAACAATAGGCAGCACATCATTTGGAAAAGGCAGGACAAGGGCAAATGGCACATCAGAACCAATGATTAGCAAGATAGATTTGGATTAATCAGAAACCCCAATCAGAGAATCTTTGAATGCTAAGTGGCAGAGTGCAGTGGTGGTATTCTACTGGTTCGGGCCTGTTCAGGCGAACCAGTACTTTTTAGGTTACCATTCGGCCGAACCGGTAGTAAAAAAAAAAAACAGCTACTGGTTTGGCTGAGCCGGTATTTCTTTCTTTCCTCCTGACGATCAGCTGTTCTGACGATCAGTTGTGTCGGGATCCCCCTTGCTGTATTACTGCTTCGCCCGGGAGGCTTCCCTGAGGCGCAGGAGGCAAAAAAAGAGTGCAGAGGGGGTGTGCTGCAAAAAAAGCCACACCCACCCAATTATATGGCCACTCCCACCTGGCCACACCCACAGAACTGACAGTAAAAATATTTGCATCCCACCCTGGTGGAGTTGTCCGTTAAAAGGGAAAATGTGTATTTTATGAAGAGTATGGACTCAGCCCAGTGACTATTGAATGCTAGCTGCTATTATATTGGAAGTAAAAGCTAGATTTATTAAGAAATTAATGAAGATTAGAAAAGCCACCTACCTACAGTAGTCTTGGACAGAGAGAGAAAATTATCATTGTTGGTTGAACACAAAGACTGATGATAAGATATGTTTCTCCATTTACCATGAGCTCGTAGGTGTAAAGAGATCATGCAATCCCCAACAATCAAACTCTTAAAAAAAAAAAAAAACAACGGGCTTGAATTATTCCCCTCCCCCAATAACAAGGGCTTAAACAAACTGCTCAGGATAATTGAATCCTTCATTCTGCAATATTGGTTGAAATGTCTTGGTGTATTCTTTTCACCCTAATTCTTCTCCTGGGAGGGAAAGGCAGACCTGGTGGAGGAAAGAGCTGACTGTTTTTCTTTCACAGGAATCTGGCAAAGCTGCTTACATTGAGGCCCTGCCAGCTGAGCTGGCCCCTTTTGAGAAGCTCTTGGCTCAGAATGATGGAGGGAAAGGCTTCATTGTAGGCAAACAGGTAATCAAACCATCACAGCTTCCTGTCTAAGACAGAAATCTGGGCTGGCCATTAATGGCCTTTCGGAGATGGAGGCAATTACACTGGGGTAAAATTCATACATTGTTGTTAATGACTGCTCATTGTTAATAAAATCACTGTGATTTACTGTATTACAGCCACAACCGCCTGATTCATGCCAGCTATTAAATCAAAGCTAAAGCAATCAAGTATTGCTAATGTGCTAACAGCAGGCTTCTGCTTTGTCTTGTCTATATTAATCTTGATTTTAGATAAAGAGGGAATACTGACTTGTCCTTATTGTATAAATGGAGTAATACATTTAGAATCCTAGTTCTATTTCCAGTTGATAGTGTTCCCTAAAACTCAAGAAAGCGGCTTCTTTTAAAAAGAAAAATCAAGATTTTTTTGACAGGGTTTTATACTGTGTTCTGTGCTTTCCTGCAGTCCCACAGGATTGTTATAAAAACAAGGTCAAAAAGCCCCCCCATGTGCTTACTTTTCAAAGCCTTTACTATAGAAGGTCCTATCAAGTTTGGCGTTTTCTTCTGTGCCATAAAGCAACATGCTGCATCAATGTATGTATTTCTACTTTCCCTCATGTTGTATATGTGTGAATGAGCAACATTGAGGAGGTTGATTTGCTGGTGCTGAATCATTCCCTCCTGCCCATACAACATCCCTGCCAGAGCTCCTGGGAGAGTGGGGTGTTTCCTAGATTTGTGGTGCTGAGGAATTTTTAACATGGCTTCCCTTATTGAGTGGTTTATGCAGACCAAGAGTTCATGGCTACCATGGATGTTGCCAACTTACTGAGAAGCCGACATGCATAAAGGTGATATGTTGGGGTAGATATGAAATGGTTTGAAGTGAGGGGCATTGACTCCATCCCTTATCATGGACATATCATTCTCTGGTTGCTATGGAGTTTCACTGTATACCCTCCCCCTCACATTTTCCTTCCTGTGGGGAAGACATCCAGCTTAACGAGTCCAGATGATTTTTTTTTAAACAATTTTATTGGTTTTTTAACAAACAAACAAACAAAACATAAAAACATCAGCTCTCTTCCATACTTATGTAAAAACAGTGTGTCGGTTGGTTCATCAGTTTTGTGCATTCATTTCGTAGTCACAGTTACAATTACATTACATAATAACTCTTATTATCAATCCAAACTTGTATATCCTCATATCATTATTGAAAGAAAAAAAAAGATTTGACTATACTTTTATTCAATCATGCCTTATGAGATAACTATAATTTAAGTAATTTATTCTATAACAAATCATATGATCATACCAATTCTATCCTAGGGAAAAAAAAAAACATTTTATAAATGTAATGTCAAGTAACAAAAGAAAAAGGAGAAGAAAAGTCAATAATATTCCTTATTACCTAACATTCTAAATATTCTATTGTTGTATTTCATCATCCAGCCATTGATAGAAAAGGTCCCAAATTGTATAAAATTGTTTATCTTCTTGCTCTCTAATTTCAAATGTCAATCTACTCATCTCAGCACATTCCAATATTTTCTTAATAACTTCCTCCTGCAATGGAATTTTCTCATTTTTCCAATTTTTTGCAAATACAATCCTAGCCGCAGTTAATACATTTACAATCAAATATTTCAAATCTTTACTATAAACATCTGGTAAGATTCCCAATAAAAAAAGCTCCGGTTTCAAATCTATATGTTTCTTTGTCATTTTTTCCAACCACATGTGGATTTTAGTCCAGTATTTTCTAGCATCCTCACAAGTCCACCACATATGGTAATATGAACCAGGTATCTGATGACACTTCCAACATTTTTCCGATTTGTTCTTGAACATTCTTGCTATCCTTGTCGGGGGGAAAATGCCACCTGTAAAACATCTTATACAAATTTTCTGTATAAGCTGTAGACATTGTCATTTTATAGTTTTGCGACCATAATTTCTGCCATTTCTCTAAATCAATCCCATATCCAAAATTCCTCCCCCAAGCAATCATAGTTTCTTTAACTTGTTCTTCCTCTAGCTTAATTCCCAATAAGTAACCATATAGTTTTTTAATCATCTTTTCATCAGTACCTGTCAAAATCTTATCTAAATCAGTCTGTTTATCATAAAATCCCTCTGTTTTGGAATCTTCATCATACCTTGAGTGTATTTGCACATATGAAAACCAATTCATCTGTATACCTTGTTCCTCTAAGTTTTGTATCGATTTAAGTTCACCCTTTTCATCTAGTAATTCCCCATATCTAACTGTTCCTTTTTATAAATTATAGGATAAGAAAAAGCTTCTATCGTCGATAACCAAACTGGAATTTTCAAATAACATTGTTTTTTTATCTTCTCCCAGTTTAACCACAAAGACTCCCATATATAATGTCTTCTAAAATAGCCCTGTGTTTTGGTTCCCTTGTACCATAGAAAAGCATGCCAACCCAACAGCAAGTCATGACCTTCTAGTGTCAACAATCTAGTCTTCCTTAATGTTATCCATTCTTTAACCCACATCAAATTTGCAGCTTGATAGTACAACTCCCAATTAGGCAGGCCAAACCCTCCTCTAATTCTAGCATCTTGCAAAAGCTTTAGCTTTATCCTCGCTTTCTTACCTTGCCATATATACTTCAACACAATTTTAAGTCCTCAAAATAGTCTTTTCCAAGCCTAATTGGTATTGTTTGAAACAAAAATAAGATTCTGGGTAGAATATTCATCTTGATTGTTGAGATCCTCCCTATTAATGACAATTGTAAGTTTTCCCATTTCTTCAGATCTAGGGCTATCTGTTGTTTAAGTTTAATATAATTATTCTCTTTTAATGTACTACATCTTGGTGTCAAATATATCCCCAAGTACTTAACCTTGTTTGTAACTTGGATTTTCAACAAATCTGCCAATTCTTCTCTTTGTCTTAGTAACATATTCTTTGACAAGATCTTTGTTTTATCTTTATTTATTTTCAGACCGGCCACCTCACCATATGTCTCTATCTTTTCCAGCAGCTTCAAAGCTGTTTCTATAGGGTCTTCTAAAATAAAGACTAAGTCATCTGCAAAGGCTTGTAATTTAAATTCTTCCTTTTTGATTTTCATTCCTTTTATGGTTTTATCTTCTCTGATATTTCTATTCAACACTTCCAGAGTCAATACAAATAGCAAGGGAGAAAGGGGACATCCTTGTCTTGTGCCTTTTCTTATATTAATAGAATCGGTAAATTCTCCCTCTATCATTACCTTTGCAGTTTGCTCATGATAAATTGCTTCTATTGCTTGGATAAATCTTCTAGCAAAGCCCATCTGTTCCAATAAGAGTAACATAAATCTCCAATTCACATTGTCGAATGCCTTTTGGGCATCTACAAATATCAAAGCCATTTGCTTTTCAGGATGTGCCTCATAGTATTCCAAAGTGTCCAGAATTACTCTCATATTATCTTTAATTTGTCTCTTTGGCAGAAATCCATTTTGATCTGGATGAATAAAACTATTCAAATATTTTTTAAGTCTTTCTGCTAGTATCGAAGCAAAAATTTTATAGTCTGCATTTAATAAAGAAATCGGTCTATAGTTCTTAATTTGCAGTAGATCAGCCTCATCTTTTGGAAGAAGTGTAATATAAGCCTCTGACCATGTTTTAGGTATCATCTTCTTTGACGTAGCTTCATTCATGACATCTAAAAGTGGAATGCTCAATGATTCTTGTAATATTTTATAGAATTCTGCAGGCAGCCCATCTGGACCTGGTGCTTTCCCATTATTTTGTTTCTTGAGTGCTTGACTTAGTTCCATCATTGTTATATTACTTTCTAACATTTCTTCAGTCTCTTTAGATATTTTAGGTAAGTTTGCATTCTGCAAGTACTGTTTAATTTTTCCCTCATCAATATTCTCTTTCTTGTATAGTTGTCCATAAAAGTCTCGAATGATTTCCTTTTTTTCTTTATTGCCATAACAGACTTGACCTTGATCATCTATTAACTGCGATATTTTCCTCGACTCTTTCTCCTTTCTCAGCTTATATGCTAGCCATCTACCTGGCTTATTTGCATCTTCAAAATAGTTCTGTTTGGCATTCCTAATCTTCTGTGCCAGTTCTTCTTTCTCTATTAAGTCCATTTTATGTTTAGTTATATCCAGTTTCAATTTAATGTCTTTTTTCTGTGGCATTTTCTGTAACTCTTTTTCAAGTCTTTTGTGCTCATCTTCCAGGGCTTTAGTGGCTTGCCTTTTCCTAGCATTCT
This sequence comes from Pseudonaja textilis, assembly GCF_900518735.1. Next base: position 507,745 of record NW_020769474.1, on the reverse strand, counting down.
TTTTTCTTATATAATCTATTATCAAACCTCTCACATATGCCTTCATTGTGTCCCAAACATTCTGCGCTGAAGTATCTTCTTTTCTATTTTCTTTAAAGAAAAAGGCAAGTTCTTTCTCGAGCCGTTGTATAAATTCCTTCTCCTTTAGGATAGTATTATTTAATGTCCATCTCGATCTTTTTTTTTGGCCCTTCCATTTAATTGTCAATGGGTTGTGATCTGCCCAAGTACTTGCTTCAATATTTATTTCTTGAATACTAGATATTAATTCCGTTGAGATCCAGATCATATCTAATCTGGACCATGATAGGTGTCTATTTGAATAAAAAGTGTATTGTTTGGTTTTGGCGTTTCTTTCTCTCCATATATCTTTTAAGATTAGTTCGTCTGTCATTTTAAAAAAGGATTTAGGAAGTATCTTTCTATTATGCTTTGCTGTTGTTGCTATATAGTCTAATTTATTGTCCACGATTCCATTAAAATCTCCCATCATAATTATATTAGCATAGTCCAGTCCAGTTATCTTAATATGTAATTTTTTATAAAATTCTTCTTGTTTATCATTCGGGGCGTAAATTGCAATCAAAAGTATTTTTATATTATTATCCATCATTTCCACCATTAATATTCTTCCATCTTCATCAGTATAGATCAGTTTTGCGGGGATAGCCTCTTTAATATGGGAGAGGCGGGTGTTTCCTAGATTTGTGGTGCTGAGGAATTTTTAACATGGCTTCCCTTATTGAGTGGTCTATGCAAACCAAGAGTTCAAGGCTACCATGGATGTTGCCAACTTACTGAGAAGCCGACATGCATAAAGGTGATATGTTGGGGTAGATATGAAATGGTTTGAAGTAAGGGGCATTGACTCCATCCCTTATCATGGACATATCATTCTCTGGTTGCTATGGAGTTTCACTGTATACCCTCCCCCTCACATTTTCCTTCCTGTGGGGAAGACATCCAGCTTAACGAGTCCAGATGATTTTTAAAGGGCAACTGGGGAGTTTCCCATGGGCAGGGTGGATCATTTGGTTGAAACCCTGGTTTCCCAGTGAAATAAGGTGGCTGTAGCACTTGATCAGAGTGCACTGGAATGGCCATCCCTCTCACACATCCTTGGTAGACCAAGGTGCTCCTGGAGATGAAGCAGAAAAGGAAAACCCATCTTAAGTCTGAGAGTGGGTATATAAGATCTCATATTCAAGCTTACAGTATGGGCATAAGGGCAGCAAAAAGATCATACTGTATTTTGCTGCCTTCATTTGCCCATTGAAAGCCACCCAGCAGCCCTTTTTTTGAGTTGCCTTAAAAAGCAACCTTCAGGTATGGGTAAAATACAAATAGAGTAAATGCATAAATATGCTCCACTTGGAATCATCAATGCATTGTGAGTGACTGCCAGATTGCCCCCACACACAGAAGGGGATTTTTTTTTCCCTTAAATATTTTTCTCCCTTGACCCCAGCCAAATTCAGTTCATTTTTAAACTTAATTTGGCTGGCTTCTGCACACAACAGATTTAATTCCATTCTGTTCAGTTTTTGCAGAGTTGTTCTGCTGATGGGTAAGTAGAGATCCAAACCCCTTTATGTGATTTCATCTCAGTATTCCATAATTCTGTAGGATGCAGGACAGCATGGAACACAGTACCGAAATCCAGTTATATGAGAAATCTCAAATTTCTTTTTTCTTTTAAAAAGCTGCTTTCTTGAGTTTCGAGAAATACTGTCATTTAGAAGTGGAAGAAAATGCCAGCTCTGCCATTGTAGATATTTAGCATGTATGGTACAGGTAGTCCTTGAAAGATTTGATATGTATTTAGCGGGTGGGGTGGAACATCTGTGTTTGCTGTTATGTACGAAAGTGCAAAACTAAAGATGTTTTGCAAAGTTAATGATGTTTTTATTTCCATTGCTCTTCTTTTGCTGTGTGCCACTCTTCTCCAGATTGGCTTTGCAGATTATAATCTGCTTGACATTCTACATGTCCATTTGGTCCTGGCATCCAATTGCCTGGCTTCTTTGCCTTTGCTGGCTGGCTACGTGCAACGCCTTAATGACCGGCCACAACTCAAGAATTTCCTGGAATCAGATGCCCGTAAGAAACGTTTCATCAATGGGAATGGCAAACAGTGAAGCCACTTACTTTTCTAGGATGCAAGTTTGTAGTTTTGTACCTTTGAGATCTAATAAAGCTACCGTAGTTTTAAAAAGGCCTGTATCACTCTGCTGGGGAAGGAAAATCATGAAAACTATGGACACGGAAGCCTTTTACAGGAAAGATGCTTTTGCACCTGGTTTCTGATTGTACTAGAGTAGCAATAATGCTAAAATCACTTATTAATGGTAATGGTATGTACACTTTTTTAAAAGAATAAAATGCCGTTCTGCAAAGACTGATTCATGTGGTGTGGCTATGACACAGGAATAAGAATGTACCATTCACTCATGCTTTTTTCCCATTGGAATCAAAATCCAACAGTTGCATTTTTCTAAGTCAACAGTTCCTCATAAATCAGTCACCCCATTTAAATATATTCTGGTCTCTCTTACTAGCAGTATATATTTACCTTAGCAGTAATCTGCATGGCTACAGTTCCAAGATTACAGTGTGCACTGCATTTCAGGATTAAAAACTGAAACTGCTGAATTTTTGTTTTTATCTGGGTCTGCTATTGAATTCTACAACAAAATCGAGAAAATATCCTATTAAGCCAGTTTAATTATAATTTCAGGAACCATTTCTAAGGTAACTTATTTTCAGACAGTTGTCTATTAAATAAGTGTTTAAACAGTTTTCTGCCCCCCCGCCTCATCAAACATTCTTATCTTTCATAATTTCAACTGGTGCAGTGCCTTAATGCCCAGTCACTTCTCTTTTCTGTGCTGGATCAAGTTATTTCTATTTATTATACATTTAAAATAGGTCATACTGCTCTTCTGCTTGAGATTTTTAGGGTCTTGCCATATTTATATCTTAATTACATTACCTGTATTTTCATTATATATGTTTATCATACATACCCCATAGGTTAAAATATTCAGAAAATGTATATTTGGAAGAGAAAAAAAGCATTTCTCATAGCAGACTTGTAGCCAGAGGGTTCATTTAATAAACCAGGATATCTGAAGAACCTTCTCACCCAATGGGATTGACTTCTCTATTCATTCTAGCATGGGATGGGCAACTATGCAACTTTTCAACTTGTGGACTTCAATTCTCAGAATTTCTGAGCCAGCCATGGGAGTTGAAGTCCACAGTTATAAAGTTGCCCTAATTGTCCACTCCTGTTTTAGCAGAAGGGGACCAACTGCACACTCCATCAGCCAGGAATTTCAGCCGGTGAGGTCTAAAAGAAGAGACTTTTCTGCTGTGGCCCCTGCTCTTTGGAACATCTTGCCAGTGGATGAGATACTCCCCCCGCCCCTTTCTGGCCTTCTAGAAAGACATTACAACTTGGTTCTGCTTGTTGGCTTGGGGTCACTCTGGGCTAGAGGAGATTGGTACAATGTGCGTTGTATGGTCATGCCTCACATTCATTGTTCAAAATTGTCCTTTTTGCTTACTTGGTTAGGTATTTGGTTGGTGTTTTGTTCAGCCACACTGCCTGAGATATTGGTAATACAAGCCTCTAGCTTCTTGCTACCCAGGCTAGCAGCATGCAAGTAGCAGTATTAGTTCTGAAAGATGGGAATGCTCATAGAACAGAGAAGCTAGGGTTAGGAGAATCAAGTGGAGTTGGAGATACTGCTGTAATGCCTCCTTGCATCTTTTACCTGAAGTAGATACCTTGTTACGTAATGCAGGGATGTCAAACTCACATTGTCATGGCATCATCACGTAACGTATCACAACTCCCCCCCACCCCTTGCTAACTGGGCATGGGCGTGGCCAGCGTGTGACACATCTGGGCCCATCTGCAAGTTTGACAACTTTGGCCTAATGGCTATGCTGGCCTTTCTTTAAATGAGGATTGGAAAGTTATGTTCCAAGATCTATGTATGATTGATGATCCTTGTTAGAATTTTGGAGAACTCCCATGCAACTGCTAGGACACTCCAATATAATGGGATCATCCTTCTCAGACCAAGAATCAACAGGGTCAGAGAGATCAGTGATGTAATCCTCTTCCTGGCAGAACAGATTAGCAGTTTTCTGAAAACGAGGTAAACTGGCAAACACAAGCCTCAGTGGAACTAATGGAAATGGAGGGATCTGGAATCTGTGGCCCTTTGTATACGAGATACAGACAGAAGCATAATCAGAATATTTCATATTTAAAAAGAAACAATTACAGAAAACAGCTTCTGGAACTATATATTATGTAACTTTAAAATGAAATTGTTTTCTTCTTCTCTTCATGCCATGCCATGATTCTGCAGACTGCAAACTTATGAGCATTTTAAAAATTGATTATACTTACATTCTGAGAATATGTTTGGCTGAAGAGCAGGATAAATACTTACCAATTAACTAAAATAAGTGAATAAAGCAAACCAGTAGAGGACACTTTTGTGAAAAAAGCACTATTATATCATTTTAGAAGATCGGAATATCTAGAATGGCAAGTCCACAAAATTATAAACAATATTGATTAAAACTAGAGATCTCTATGTATGTTGTATACAGATTTATATGCTACATATAAATCAGTGGGATTTAAAGCCATTGTATATAGCCCAATGACTAGTTACATAAAATACATACATAATACATATTTGAAGCACTAAACAGCCCATCATTATCAAAATGACAGAAAAACAGTTTTATTTTTTTAATTGGATAAAATAGCAAATTGCTATATCTTATTATCTAAGTCATGCCCATTTTACGAACTTTCTTAAAGTACCTGATTGACTACTGCCCAGCTAATTTCACATATAAAAAATCCAATAGATAATAAATATTCTGTAGGGTTTTATGACTGCAATTATAATTTTACATAACTCTGTAACCATTTCACAAACAGGCTATCAAAAAGTGTACATCAGTCCTCACAGATGGAATCCTAAAATGTGTAAAAACTTTGACCTAACCTGACAGGAGAAGTGAGTTAACTGTATGGTTCAAGTTTCACTATGAGTTGCATTCGAAAAACCAAAAGGTTGCAGATGGTTTTGCACAGTTGACTGCAACAACCAAGACTAGATGGAAACGATGTCTAGTACTTAGTAAAAGATGGTTGATTTTGCTACAAACATATTAATTTATTGCAATCTTTAATTACAAACTTCTGCCTTAAGCACATAGGGCATTAATGTGAAATCTCACTCCTTGTACTGAATAGTCCGATAATTTTTTTAAAGGATCCTAAATATTGTCATACATGTTGCAAACAAATCCAAGGGGAATCTTTACGCTTACAAATATATTTATCAACCATTATGCGCCACACATATACTGCTTTATGCCACACCCATAACCTCTTGCTCCAAAAAAGCCGAACCTTCGCAGTATAGTCTTGTCATTTATTCAGCGAGGAACACGGGTGGGAGATCGCGTGCACTTTCTTGTGAAACTATAATTCCCATGACCCCACACGCCGAAGGAAGTTGCCCGGTCCCTGGTCTTCCGGGAAGAGCGAAGAGAAACATCATGACGTAGTATTATTGCGCCCGACAGGTGAAGGTGACGAGGTTAGGGGCTGCAGCAGGCGAGATTTCCCCCAACTCTCCGTTATGTTGGGGGCTCAGTCCTTACGCCTCCGTCCGATTTGCACCCAGGCTCGCTTTTTTTCCGCCGCTGCTGCTCCGGAATCGGTGACTTCTACTTGCCATTCTTTTCTTTCTTTTTCAACAAGGGAAAGGGGAGAAGGGATGGGGACCTATACAACGGCACTAATGGTTCTCAGTTAGCTTGCCGTGGGCTTGTTTCTAGTGTGCCATGAGATTTTTGTCTTATGTTATTTCTTCTTTTTGTATTGTGTATATTCTGTGGAATCCGTATGTGCAGTACAGTGCAGATATTAAAATAGTTTTAACTTCTTAAAACATGTCTTACGCGTTTAAAAATATATGCATTTCATAATTTTCCGTTGTGCTAACAGAATTACTGTTATGTTCAATATTGTGCTGCAGATTCGATAAAGGATTAAATTAGAGGAATAAGGGAAGGGAGTATGGATGATGGAGATCTCCAAAGTCCTGCTTTTTGGACCTCCTCAGTTCCTCCAACGTGCTTTTTATTTCTACTTTTAGCATGAAAGCATGCTTTAAAATATATATTTTTGGAGGAAGAGTGCCTTTTTCTTGCCTATTATGAAGGTTTCTGTGCTTACCTTTTGGAAAGAGATTTATTTGCCCCCCCCAACCTTTTTTCCCCTTTTGTTCTTTTTCTGTAGAAGTTTTCTTCAAAGTTAAAGCTATTTCTTTTTGTTTGACAGGCACCCCCAAAGAAAACTCAGTTTGGTCCTCTCAAAGATGAGGATCGCATTTTTACTAATCTTTATGGACGTCATGATTGGAGGTGAGAAACAAAAATATAGAACTTATTTTGCTTGATGACAGGTAAATATACAGTTTCCAAACCTTTTTTTAGTTGGGAGGGGGGGAGAAGTTATGAAGGAAATGGAGGATTAAACATTTAACTAGTGAATAAATTGTAGGCTGCCAAAAATATTTTTCTACTTATCTAACACTAGTAGTTTACTTAAATACAATAGTAATTATTTTAAATTTCACTAATTCTGTGTATTCATTGGCTGTTTGCAAAATTACTGTCTTGGCAATTAAATTTCTCTGGTATTTTGGCACTGCACAATTTTGTGATTGTGTATTTGTGCAGCTACTACTTTTGGGGTTTTCTGATTATTATAAAGGTAAAGAATGCCAGGATATTGTCCTGTCCTGGCTTCTACTACTTTGCATACAATAGAAAATAGTTAAGAAAAATCCACAGTGATCTGCTTGGTGTCAGCATGACCATGGATAGAGTGGGAAGCTTTACTCAACCCCACATCTTTCTCCTTCTTTTTAGTCTCCCTTCTGATTATGGGGAGGGAATTAAGAAAAAGAAAGAGATGGAGAGAAAGGAAGACCTATTTTTGTTGCATTTCTCTTAGATTTTACCGCTGTTTTAGAATAGCAAAGTGAAGGCTAATGCTTGTTAATTCTGTAACTATTGGTTTTCATACAGAGGCTAAGAAAATAATCAATGAAACATTCTGCCCTTTACTTACTTGTGCTACAAATACCAGAGGACAAGGCTCATGTCATGACATCACAGTGCATGTTTTATCATTTTGTCATTATTATGGTTAGAAAGGAGGACTCTCAACTCCATCTACAAGAGGAAGATATATTTCCTAATTTCAAACATTTCCAAATTCCCATGTATTTAGATTGCACCTATTGGTACAACTCAAGATAGAATCAAAATGCTACTGCCTCCTATTTTCCTATATTCTATATTAAGAACCCTTAATATAAGGTGAGTTGGGTCAAGAGAAACCAACTGGGCCAAAATCATATTATGGGCCAACTGGGTCAAAATCATAATTAAATCAGATTCATGCCTAAAGGAAGACTAGAACTTGCAGTTTTCCAGTTTTTAGTCTAGTGTCTTAAACACTACATTAAACTGCTGTCATATTCCAAGATACCTGAACAACTCCAGATGGGGAAAGCAGCTCTAAATTTATTTACAAAATGGAGTTAATTTCTTTTTTGTCTCTAGGTTGAAAGGGGCTTTGAGCCGAGGTGACTGGTATAAAACCAAGGAAATCCTGCTGAAGGGTGTTGATTGGATCTTGAATGAAATAAAAACTTCAGGCCTGAGAGGCCGTGGAGGAGCTGGCTTTCCCACTGGCCTCAAATGGAGCTTTATGAATAAGCCTCCAGATGGCAGGTATGGTACTAATTATGAACATTGTCATTTCAAATGTTAGACTCTGCCTGTCTTCTTGTGCAGAACCTGTCTAAGCCATATTTTTTCCTTCTACTTTTGGGTTGGAAGGCCATTTATTATTAATTAGAATTTGCAACTGTGGCTTCCATTTCAGTCTTTTACATTTAAAATTGTGCACCTCAGCTTTGAGGAATGATTTATACCTGTTTCAAAAGTTTTAAATCCATCTTTTTTTCTCTTATGTTTTTTTAAAAGTTGTATTCTCTAGAAAGATTGGCTCTCTGAAGCAGCCAGATTTCTGGACTTATCCAGAAGAGTTGCTATAAGGGGCATAGTTTTTGGCTAGGTGAATGGAATGTGTGCTCTTATTTAAAATTCACCTTTTCTCAGCCTAGTTTGCTATATGGCTAAAATATTATCATTTTCAGTGGCTGTAGAAATACAAATATAGTTTCCTCAGTAATATTTAGGATGCATACTTGTTTGCTCTGGTTTCCTAAGCCTTGATTTCCTTGCAGCTGAAGTTGAACACTATGATCATTGACTGAGTGAAGATCCTGAACTGGATAGATTAGTTATATAGTCTGTCTGTAAACTTTAATAGATTAGGTAGCATTGCTAACTAGCACACACTGATGGAGAGGCTTTTCTTCTTGTTGATGGATGTAATCATTTCTGTGTTTCAGGCCTAAGTACTTGGTAGTGAATGCAGATGAAGGGGAACCAGGAACTTGTAAGGATCGGGAGATTATGCGTCATGATCCCCATAAACTAATAGAGGGCTGCCTGGTGGCAGGAAGATCTATGGGGGCTCGAGCTGCCTATATCTATATACGTGGAGAGTTCTACAATGAAGCATCAAACTTGCAGGTAAAGCTGCTGTCTCCTTTTATGGTTACCTTAATTTTGTCTGCTAGATTGCCTTTTTCTATGGTCAGAAAACAAGGTCACTGATGTTTGGCCGTAATAATTAATGCTATCTTACTTTATTAGGTGGCAATCAAGGAAGCCTATGAAGCAGGACTGGTGGGCAAGAATGCTTGTGGCTCTGGCTATGACTTTGATGTCTTTGTGGCAAGAGGGGCAGGTGCCTATATTTGTGGGGAAGAGACAGCACTTATTGAATCCCTTGAGGGCAAACAGGGCAAACCCCGCCTCAAGCCTCCTTTCCCTGCAGATGTAGGTAAGGCATTTTAAATGCTCCTACTAGAGGTTTTGGGATATTTTGTGTGTGTGTGTGTGTGTTCATGTGTTGGAATTTCTAATATGCTTCCTCAAGTCAACATGAGACTCTCATTGTCTTATCTATATATGTCATTGACATACTTTTTTCAGCTAAAATAACTTAGAAGTCCCTATCAACTATCCCATTTAATAGTACTAAAACTCCCATTTTGATTATTCTTGTGCCCATTCTCCTTTTCGTCTTAGATCATTCAGAAATGTTGTTAAGCCATTTTCTTTCTTTCTCTAGGGGTTTTTGGGTGCCCTACCACAGTGGCAAATGTGGAAACAGTTGCAGTAGCACCTACCATCTGCCGTCGAGGAGGTACCTGGTTTGCTGGCTTTGGACGTGAGCGTAACTCTGGCACTAAGCTCTTCAATATCTCGGGCCACGTCAATACCCCTTGTACTGTGGAAGAGGAGATGTCAATACCATTGCGTGATTTAATTGAACGGCATGCAGGTGAAAATGATTTATTCACCCTAAAGAATGAGCTGTCACTTTAATTTAGATACCTATATTAGTGGCATCAGCTTTTTAGTTCATTTTGTTCCCCTTGTATGTTGACCTGATCCAATCATCTAAAGAGCCAGGCCTCATGGTTGTGTTTCTGCCTTCTGATCAGGGGGGATTAGAGGTGGCTGGGATAACTTGCTTGCTGTGATTCCTGGAGGCTCTTCAACTCCGCTCATCCCCAAGTCAGTGTGTGAGACAGTTCTGATGGACTTTGATGCCTTGGTGGAGGCACAGACTGGACTTGGGACAGCAGCTCTCATTGTCATGGACAAGTCGGTAAGCAATGTTCCCTAGATTTATTTCTCTGTGTTTAGTGTGTGACATATCTTCATTTTCTTCTTTTTCTCCCCAGACTGATATAGTTCGAGCCATTGCTCGCCTCATTGAATTTTACAAGCATGAAAGTTGTGGGCAGTGCACACCTTGTCGAGAAGGTTAGTGTTGTTATTCACACCTTTTGAAGTGTTAGCAAAATTATCCCATAATTCTCTGAATTAGGGTTGGGATTGAAAAAAAAAGTTCACTATTTCACATTATTTTGCTTATACCAGAATTATTTAAAATACAGTTGAAGCAGATATCTGAAATTCCCTGAGGAGGGAAATTGCTAAGCTGAGGTCGGGAAAAGACCTGTAACCTGGTCAGCAAAATCAATTTACGCTTCTGTGTTCAGGACTGTGCTGCCTCACTGATTTTCACGAGGCTTTGTATTCCACTTATGTTGATTCCCTACCTACAGGTGTTGACTGGATGAACAAGGTCATGTGGCGATTTGTGAAAGGCAATGCACAAGTGGCAGAAATTGATGCTCTCTGGGAGATTAGCAAACAAATTGAGGGTCACACTATCTGCGCCCTGGGAGATGGGGCTGCTTGGCCTGTGCAGGTAATTTCCTCTTTACTTCAGAATGTGCTGAAGAATTGCACAATTTGCTTAAGGGAGGGCTAGAAATGAAATGATTTCATAGGGAGGCCTCAGGTTGGAGTACAGGGAATGTTACCGATGTATTTAATGGGTAACTCCTGTGCTTGATTTCTTGCAGGGCCTAATTCGTCACTTTCGTCCAGAGCTGGAGGAACGGATGAGGCGATACAATGAATTTAAAAAGCAGGCATCTGGATGATAAAGCCCACCTCAAAGAAGTTACACTGTTCTATAATCTTTTGTAGCCCACATCTACATTTACTTGGGCTTCAGTAACAGAGTTTAATTTCTATTATTTGTGACAACCTGCCTCAACCCCCAGTTTTTGTTTGTTTTCTTCTTGGGCAGTTTATTAAATACTTTAGACTGATCTGTGTAATTTCTTACAGCAAGGAAAATAAGGTGAATACCCAAATATGATCTTATTTGATTATTGATTTATATGACCATCTAATTCATAAATGTGACTCTGGATGATGTACAGCATTAGAAATAAAATGCAAGAAGCCCCATGAAAGTAACTGAAAATCAAATCACATAGGAAACCCCGCATTTCAGAACAAGTGCAGCAACATCCTGTGTCTGAGGGCCTTGAATTGCCTTGATATGGAGTTACTGATTATGAAATAAAGCAAAGAAGTAGTTCTAATCTATATAAGTTCATGGGAAAATATTGTCCAAAAGACCAATCAGGATTCTGTAGTACATAAATATAACTTTGATGGAGTCATCTAAAGCTTTATTTTCCTGTTCCTAATTCTTCTGCAAGGCCTATAAATGTGCAGATGAAATGGAAAGCTGATTGTACTATTAATTTGCAAATGTTTAAAAATTTTTAAAGTAGTAAACAGGATGAAATGGTCTAATGCAGCACATCTAGCTCTGCAGGTATATTTCAGTATTGTCTTGCATATATAGTTGGATGTGCAGTTAGCCATGTCGTGGGGGAATTCACCGGAGAAAGCAATTACATTTGGAAGAGTTCGTGGCAAAAGGAACCCAGATTATGAAAGAACCATGGTGATTGGACACTCAAAGCTGACATCAGCCAGAGCACAGAAAAACTCAGTGAAATAGTACAGGATTGGAAAATGTAGAGAGACCTGGCCCAGAGAATTGCCAGGAGTTGGACTTGACTGAATGGGTAACCACCACTATACCACCATCATCATCTGTTGGATGAGCAGTATCAGTCATCTTTAGAAACTGGATGCTTAGTAAGAAAGGAGTAGTGCAGTGTAATAAAAGATGGCTATCATCCATACTTCTTGAACTAGCTTTTTAAATAGTTTCAGGATTCGCTTACTGTGCCCTAAAGCCCAAACCTATAGCTTAGTACATTATGTAATTCTTGTATTCTTGGCTCAGCTGTTGCTCTGGGAGAAAGTAAAAGGGAGAAAACAAGACTTGCAAATTGTTTTATACAAAGTGGAGTAGTATGTCTTTGGGCTGCTTATGATTTTTTTTTTCTTTTATGGTATTCTATACAGGTTTTTAAACTATCTGCCACTTCAGAATTGTTCAATGGCCTCTAAATTGTTTAAATATATAGATATCATACTATAATAAACTCCTGTTTCATTTACAGTGATGGGGGAAAAAGTACAGGGTGTTTGGAGAACCTAGTATAGAGGGTAAAACATAGTGTTATATCAGGGTTCCAACCTCACTTAGGAATATTAAAATGGGACCTGCCCTCTTACCCACTTTACATCATATGTTCAGCCATGGTGACATTTGAATTCTTTTAACATATTTCTCCACAGTAAATAGGCCACATTTTTTGTCTAACTTATTAAGGTTGGCACTGGCAGACATGCTTAAAATAACTTCCTGAATAATAGGTGATACCATTACAAAAGACACTGGGTTATTTGTACTTCTAGATAACAAAATGATTGTGACAATTCCTGGGTGCATTTATTTTGTTTATTTGTATCCCACCTTTATTATTTTTACAAGTAATTCAAGGTGGTAAATGTACATCATTTTGGGGAACAATTCCAGGGCAGAAAACCCCAAACAATTTCCATTTTGTTATAGATGCTATCATTTTGCTATCTTCATGCTACCTGTCCTGAAAAGTAAGGATTTTTAAAATTATTGTTCAATAAATATCTTAAAATCTCATTAAAAGCAAGTATCAACCTTGAGTTAAATGGATCTTTTTGTGTCCCATAGTCTTAAGAATACATGTATATTGGGTGGAATTCAGACTTGTCAGAGTATGTCAGCATAAAGCTTTTCTGTGTAAATCATTGAAAGAAAGGCCTTAAAGAGCCGTTTAGTCCTCTAACCTTTCCAGCCATCAAATCCTAATAACCGCCCTCAAGGTCTCTTAAAGGTTGAGGGAGGTCCCGTTTCACCGCCCAGCCTCTCAGTTTGGGGCGTGGCTTTTGCCATCTACCGATCTCATTGGTGGAGGCTGTGTCCACGGCTGTCCGTTTTAAGCTGCTCTCGGCGAAGAATTCCTTCTTTTGACGGCGGAACGTTTCTACGAGGTTAGAATGGCGCTTTCCATATTTCGCCCTGGCGGAAGTATGCCCCAACTGACATCGCCCCCCCCCCCCATTTTGTTGAAAAGCAGTCTGGGAAGCTTTTCACTTCCGCCATGTTTGTTGAGGGGGGGGCGGGGCTAATAGGAAGAACTGTGAAGTGGGATTCTCTCTCGTTGAGTTTTGGTTGCTCTGATTAGCTGGTTGCGTCGCCGGGTAGTTTGTGGGTAACTGTGGTAGCGGACCGAAGACTGTCTTGTGTCTTTCCTTGGTGGCTGCTCTCCAAAGAACGAACCTCCTTTTTTTTTTCTTTTTTTTTTTGCTTCTGGAGACTGAATGGGACGGTTTCAGAAGCCCGGCATCTCCTCTATGGGATGGATTACAGCTCCCATCTCAGGCTGGTTGGCTAAGGATAATGGGAGGTGATGTTCAGGTGATGTTCCTATGATAAGGCAAAACAAAAATACCCAAGACCTGCACCCTGATTAACCATCCTATGATAGCTCTCGTTTTCTGACTGTAGAGGACTTAAACTCCTGCCTGCTCTGGGCTTGTCAAATTCCGCGTGCATTTCCTGGGTCTTTATGTTTGTATGAGGGTCGCAGCCGCGTTTCCTGACATAATATGAAACGACTGTGGCAGACTAAGAGTGGTCGGTCCAGATTTGACAGGGGAGATGAAATGTAGACCCTTGAGTTTGGACTCCAAACTTTAGCCCTCGCTGCCTCTCTTGCACAACAAGTTTGGACTAGCCTTAGGAACCATGCGGCGAGGCTCAAGGAATTACTAAATTACAAGGTGTGGGCTGCCATTCAGGTGAAATTCTCCCTTTCCTCTTTTTCTCCCCCATTTAGGGCACTATGCTTCCGTCTCTGCACCACCTCTGCCAGCGTACGCTGCATATACCCATAGCCAGTGTGGGTCTGGTACGTAAATATTTATCCTGGGAAAATGAGCAGCGGTGCAGAGGACTGCTAGAGAAATCCACTGTCCGGTACAAGAAAGAAACTATGAGGGCAGCAGTGCTGGTATCTCTGTGCTCCGTGGCTGGGGATCCAGCGATCCTGTACACTCTGCGTTCAAGCACTCTGACCGGTTCATACAAAGGGGAAGTCAGGTACTTGACAGCTATTCTTCCTCCTTGGTAAATGCAAAGATTGCAGAATACCCAGATGGGAATCATTGCCCCTCAGTCACATCCTCTTGTTGTCTTTGGTGAACATAAGTTTTCTGAAGAACAGCTGGAAGCCTGAGTATAAAGAAGATTAAAGAGAGGCACAATAGTGGTCTCCAGATATATGAAAGTCTTGCAAAAGGCAGGACCTAATTGTTTTAGAGTTGTTCTAAAGAAGGGCGGGGAAGCATTGTTTAGCTGAACATTACAAATTGGCATGCAAACGTTTAATAGCAATGTAGGCTGTGGAGGTATTTGAAAACCAGGCTGGCAATTCAACAGGATGTATTTTCACTGAAGAACTTGGCACAAAGTTAGTGGTGAGCCACAAGATGTCCAGGAAACTTTATGACTTTCCCAGTCCCTGTCAAGTAAGCTTGAGATTTCTCCTTCCAAACTTCCCTTGCACAATAACATATTTGCTTTTGCAGTTTCCCAGGTGGTAAACGTGATGACTCTGACCAGGATGCCATCACCACAGCACTGAGGGAGACCCATGAAGAGCTGGGCATACAGTTAAAGGAGGACTGTGTCTGGGGAATCATGAGACCTGTTCCTGACAGGGTAATGCTTAATTGATCCCCTTATCTTCAGGGATAAGATGAACTTTATTTCAAAGTTCTGTCATGGGATCATGGTGGATATGCTGTTTTGTGCTAGAATTAGTTGGGGGAAAACTTTTTTTTGTAATTGCTGTCTGAGGTGAGAGAAATGGAAAATTTCCAGAAAATAGAAATGGCTGGGCTAGAGGATTAACATGGCACTTGGGATATGCCTTGTTTTGAGGAAGTATGGGATAGTGAAAGATTCATATCTCTTTAATTCTGCCTTTTTTTCCAGACTAATATGATGGTGGCTCCTGTACTAGCAAACCTGGGGCCTTTGGAGAAACTGACACTGAAACCTAACCCCCAAGAGGTGAATCAGAATATTAACTGGGACATACTGTATCACATATTTTTATTCAATATATTTTTCCAAGAAGATGGGTGTGAAACAAAATTCTCAGACACAGTGATATTCTAGTGCAGGGGTGTCAAACTGGCAGCCCGCGGGCTGGATGCATCATGCGCAGGCCATGCCCACCCAGCTCTGCAAAGCAAAATGTCATATGACAGCAACATGATGCCACGAGTTTGACACTCCTGTTCTAGTGGCAGTTCTTCCTGTGTTAAGCACTAATTTCCTTGGAAGTAATCTCTTGAGTGGAGCATAAGCAACCTATGATAGGGATCTTATGGGTAGGATGCACCATTTTCTTTCTTTTTGATACCAGATATTACTATTTCTGAATCTTTCCCCCTTTTTTTTGCTTCTGTTTTTTTTTATCCTTTTTTCCCCTTCTATGTTACAATTTGAGATCTGAACTAATTACTTCCAAAGGATTTTGATGGAAGAAAAGTTATCCCATAACTATATTAGCCTAGTTATGCTTCCACTCCATCTTTGTTGTTCAATTTACAGGTCGAGGCTGTCTTCACACTGTCTTTCTCCCACTTGCTACAAGAAAAGAACCAGGGCTACACCCACTATTGCCGTGATGGGATCTACTGCTACACAATGCCTGTCTTCTTGCACGGTCCTCACCGTGTATGGGGACTTACAGCAATCATAACAGAGCTGACACTGGAGTTGCTAGCACCAGGAAAATACCGCAAGGTGTTGAGGGTCAGCACTAACTTTTGACTCAAATTCACACTTGGATCTCTTTTAAGATCTCTTTTTGTTTTCCGTATATTTGTCAAAGGACTTTATAGAATTGATGATCTCATCAGCCAAGTGCTGCTCCTTTTTCTTATCATAAGAATCTTCAAAACTCAGGCCAGCTCAATTCTAAATAACAAGAAGAAAGCAGTTTCTCTCTCCAGCTCACTACCTCAGATGACAACAGTTACATTATTGGCACAAATAATGACAAAACATCTATCTGTTGTTGTTACCTGAATAAACAAGGACACTTGAAACCTTATGCAGGTTTCTGTTTTGGCAGGTATATGTATAGTACAAATAAAACATAGGTTTTAACCTCAAAGAGATCCTAGACGTGTTTGTTTCGTAATGGCAATAACTTCATAAATGGAATGATAAAAGGAACATTTGCCAGACAAAACACTGATCTTTAAGGCACCCAAATAATAAGTGCCAGCCATCCAGTTTAGGATACACATTTGTGAATGAATCCATATTTCTTTCACATCTCCACTATTTCCTTATCATGTGAAATTTCTGTTTAGGGCTCTGCTGATTTAACAAAATCTGCATTTCAGGAACAGATGTATATAAATCTAAGTTGTATGCAAGAAATAGTATATAAATATTTATGTTATTAAATCAGAATAAACCTGAGATTGTTTGGAATATAGGGAGTCTAACCAGTTCCTAGTTTTTTGAGACATGGAACATTTTTAGTCTGCCGTTCCTACTCCCTAAAACAGCAGCATGAATCACATTGCTACCCTACATAATTCTTATTAAGGTTATGACACATCTTTTAGAACTAGGCATCTTCCAAGATACTTGTGAATTGGTAAACGCTTTGTTGTATGGCAATCTGAAGTCCGTGTGTGCGTGCGTGTGTGCATAGAGGGGACAATTTGCTGATTTCACCTTAGCTTTTCCCCAATATTTAGCAGACAATAACTGAAATTAAACAGTTCAAATATTTATTTGGTGTAACAACAGAGTTGATGGTAGGAATTATAGAGATGATGCTTATTTCTGAATAGAGGTCCACACCAAAAATGTTAGTATCCTTCAAAGAATGTTGGTGAGTTCAGAGACAGATTGAAAATAAAATGGTAGAAGTGGTACAACATCTGAGTGGATGTTGTAGCTTAAGACACAGAAACTGATAGGTTATAAATTCAATGTGGCTTTTGGGAAAAAAAGTATCAATGAGTATATGAGATGAGCAGTCTTGTTTTATAGTAACCAGGCCACCAGCAATATTTCTATGCTTGAATATGGAAAGAGGAGAGTCTTGCCTAAAAGAGGCAATAAAAATGTGCTATTAAATTTAAATTTGTTTAATAAATGTCAATCCTGCCCTGAGGTCCCATCTATGCAGTGAGAGTAGAAACATGGCCAGGGGAAGTCTCCACAAACGGGCCTCCCTAGAAGATTGCACTGCAGTCCCCAAACAGTCTATATGTGATGCCTAGGGCTGTCTGCAAAGCAGGGCAGAATGACAAAAGAAACTTGTAAGGTCACAAGGAAAGCCCTGTCCCTTTTGTGCATGTCTCAGGACTCGACATGCATTTCTAGAAGGGGCAGGGCTTGTAGCAGGCCCTGCTTCAGTTGTTTGGGTAAAAACTACCCTGGTACTTTGTGGCAATATCCACATGCAAACCATTTCCTTTAATATAGGAGTGTCAAACTCGATTTCATTGAGAGCTGCAGCAGGGTTGTGTTTGACCTTGTGAGGCTGGGGTGGGTGTGGCCAACTCATCACTTGTGTCAAGGGCGCTGATGGTGGCCCGAGAGCTCTGCCAGTGAAAACAAGCTCCCGAGCTCCTTTTTTGGCTCTGACTCTTGCAGCCCTCTGCCAGTGAAAACAGAGCACGGGCTCCATTTTTGGCTGTGATGGCCTCCTACAACCCCTTGCGAGTGAAAATGAAGCTCAGGAGGGCAGCATGTGGCCCTCCTGAGCTCTGTTTTAACTGGCAGAGGCACTGCGGGCCAATCCTTCACTGTTTCCAGGGCAGCCCTATGGGCCAGATCTAAGTACCCCATGGGCCAAATCCAGCTTTGAGTTTTGACACCCCTGGTTTAATATATACAGTATGTGAAGATTAGACATGGAAACTAAACAATGTTGTGGCAGATGCCTCTCTTTAGGAGAGGATTCTCCCTTCATGATTTTAACATGGATAGCTTAATTTGTCCACTTAGTATGACATTTGGATAGAGGATTTTTCAGAATGATGTGAATAGGT
This sequence comes from Pseudonaja textilis, assembly GCF_900518735.1. The sequence continues at coordinate 489,628 of NW_020769474.1, read as the reverse complement.
TGGGAGCTGTTCTAATCTAAAAAAAACCTTGTATATTCTTTCCATTTGGTTCTCTTAAGCTAATTGCCACAATTAGCTGTTTCATAAGGAGTCCTAATCTCTTGCACTGTAAAGCAGCAGTTGAGTTCACGTGTTGGGAGAAACTTGTATTGAGTTACCTGACCTAGCATGGTATGTGAACCGGGGCCTATTCTTTAAACTGAAACAGTAAATCATAGTTTATCAGTTTGTATAGTAAGGTAAAAGGAAGCCGTTAGGGGCCCAAATAGTGCAAAAGACTAGTCCAGCAGACAAATGCAACTAGAATTTAAACTGCCCTGTTGAGAGATTGATCTGCAATTTTTTTGCTCCCTGTATGAGCATAACTATTTCTAATCTGTACAGGAGACTATCCATGAAAGAATTCTCTTGTGAAATGTTACTAAATACAGCAATCAAACTCACCAATAAATACTAAGGTTATTTCTTTCCAGTTCTACCAGTAATGTTTATCAAAATGCATTCAATAGATGGCGCCCTTGCTTTAGACAAGTGTTTTCAAACTGTAGAGGCCAAGGAACTTGTTAGTTTTTAAAAAAAAAAAAATCACAAACTTCTGATCAAGAGGTAAAGCTAGTTAAGAAAATTGGCTGCATTTGACTTAATTTTTTGTTTGTTCTTGGCCTCTCACAAAGCCTCTGAAGATTCCCCAGAACAGTTTAGAAATCCAGGGACTTCCTTTCAGTTGGGTAGCTTGTAATTTTATAGTGTTGGACTAGACGATAATACAAAGAGCAGTTCACTTTTCCTACTGGCATTGCCCCCACCCCCCATCCTACCAAAAATAATGTAAGACTTGCCTGCCTCTTGCAGCCTGGTTTCCTGGAATGAGGAAGTCAGGAGCTCCTCTCTGGAGAGGTCAGGAGTGGAAGTGCCCCTGCCTGGGCTAGACTCAAAAATGCACTGCTTAATTCCAAGCGTGAAGTTCTTTCGGAGTGCAAGGGATGGGCTCTTTCAAGGTTATTGAAGGGAATGACAGAAACTGCTTCTCTCTCCAGAAAGGAATTCTTTTCAAAGTATATTTCTCTCTCTCTGAATCAACAGTGGCTACATATCAGGAATCAAAGAATGAATGCCGTTGCACTGATTTTTCTCCCAAACCATTTGTCGTCTTTTGCTGTGGTTATCACTGATCAACTGCTGGAATATCATCTTTTTAAATGGAAAGTTCTTTAGAAAGGCAGACATCTTTTTGGGTGTATGTTTCCTTATGGTGTAATTTATATGGTACCAATAACAGTTTATCTATAATCATGCTATAGTTTTATATCCTTGTTCTTACAAGTAAAATCTTTTTTTTTTTTTGGAACCCAACTCAGTTTCCTCCACTTATTTTTGTCTAAATAGAACAAAATGGTGTTGAGATGAGGGAGTTTTGAGGATCATGTCCTCCAATAAAGATTCTTAGGTCAAGGGGCCAGACTAACATGTTCTGGCAATTATAAGAAATAATTGCCATCTTGGTTGAGGGAATCAAATAAGGCCAAATAGATTTGCATTGTCTTATATCAAGGGTCTTCAAATTTGGCAAGTTTAAGACTTGTGGACTTCCAATTCCCAGAATTCCTGAGCCAACATGACTGAAGAGGAATTTTGGGAGTTCAAGTCCACAAGTCTTACAGCTGTCAAGTTTGAAGACCCCTGTCTTATATGATAGCTATAGACTAAGAATATGTTTTTCCAGAATTGAAAAAGGCACAGGTAGGCCTCAACTTACAACTGTTTAGTGGCTATTCAGTGTTACAACGACACTGAAAAAAGCGAGTTAGGACCATATTTCACATGACCGTTGTAGCAACCCCATGGTTGTGTGACCAAAATTCGGATGCTTGGCAACTGACTCATATATAGGACCATTGCTGTGTCCCAGGGTCACAGGATCCCCTTTTTGTGATCTTCTGACAAGCAAAGTCAATGGGGAATCCAGATTCACTTAATAACCGTGTTACTAACTTAACAACTGCAGGGATTCACTTATTTATTTATTTGTCAAAAGCTTATAACAGAAACAATAATAAACATAAGTTTAAATACAAGAAATAGGCACTAATAATTGGGGACAATAGGACAGGGACGGTAGGCACGATGGTGCGCTTATGCACTCCCCTTACAGACCTCTTAGGAATGGGGTGAGGTCAATAGAGGCTAGTTTGAGGGTAAAGGAGTGGGGGTTTGAGCAGGTGACAACAGAACCAGGTGGTGAATGCCAGACACTGACCACTCTTGCTGAAATCGTACTTCCTGCAATCAAGTTTGGAGTGGTTTACATTAAGTTTACATCTGTTGTGTGCTCTTGTGTTGTGGTTAAAGCTGAAATATTCATTAGCTGGTAAGACATTGTAACATATGATTTTATGTACTATGCTTAAGTCCAATCTTACTCGGCGTAGTTCAAGGTTGTCTAAGCCTGGAATCTCAAGTCTGGGGCTGTAGGGTATCTTAACAACTGTGGCAAGAGAAGTTGCAAAATGGGGCAAAACTGAGGTAACAATTTACAATTTTAGCATTTTTTATTCTGTAAGAGGCACTTTTTCCTCCCCCCAAAATGGGTGAAAATGTCTGCGCGTCATGGAGCCCGTCCTTTGGTGAATAGCAGCTGGGCTGTGGCAGTGGGGTCCTTTTACAGAGCTGAACCCTGCCTCTTCTGTCTTTGTCATTGCCCTCCTCTTCTGTCTCTTTTCTGCAGTGCAGGAGTCAACAGGCAGAGCTGGCACATGAGAGGACACTTATCTGTGATCCTCTCAGGCTCCAGTTCAGAATATTTTCCTTCTTGTTTTCCTCCTCTAAACCTAGGTGCGTCTTATGGTCAGGTGCATCTTGGGGACTGTAGACTAAGGCATATGAAGAACGGTTACAGGAACTGGGCATGGCTAGTCTAGTGAAGAAAAGGACCAGGGGAGACCTGATAGTGGTAGTCCAATATTTTAGGGGCTGCCACAGAGAGGAAGGGGTCAAGCTATTTTCTAAAGCGCCTGTAGGCCAGACAAGGAATAATGGATGGAGACTGAACAAGGGGAGATTTAACCTGGAAATAAGGAGAAACTTTCTGACAGTAAGAACAATCAACCAATGGAACAGCTTGCCCTCAGAAGTTGTGGGAGCGCCATCACTTGAGACTTTCAAGAAGAGATTGTCAGAAATGGTGTAGGGTCTCCTGCTTGGGTGGGGGGTTGGACTAGATGACCTACAAGGTCCCTTCCAACTCTGATTATCTGTTATCTTATGGAGCGAAAAATACAGTAAATTTTGGGCTCAATTGGACTACCTGTAATGTTTTCTTCTGGTTAGTCTCAGTGCCACCATGTGATGTAGGGTTAAAGTCCAGAAAGACTCCTCTCAGTCATGAAGCTCACTTTTAAGGCCACAGACTGTTTCTCAGCTCAGCCTACTTCAAAGGGCTAACGTTGTGGGAAAAGATAGGAAGAAGGAGCACAGAAGAAAGAGATACTACAGTACCTTGAGCTTCGGAAGGAAAGGCTGGATATACAGGCAGTCCTCAACTTACGACCACAACCAAGTGAAACATTTGTGTTGCTAAGCGAGACGGTTGTTAATTGAGTCTTGCCCCATTTTACAATTTTTCTTGCCACATTTGTTAAGTGAATTGTTGCAGTTGTTTAAGTTAGTAACACGGTTGTTAAGCGAGTCTGGCTTACCCATCGACTTTGCTTGTTGAAAGGTCATGAAAGGGGAATCACATGATCCCAGAACAGCTCAACTTCCATAAAGATGAATCAGGTGCCAAACATCTGAATTTTGATCGTGTGACCCATGTGGGTGCTGCAGTGGTGGGATTCAAAATTTTTTACTACTGGTTCTGTGTGTGTGGCTTGGTGGGCATGGCAGGGGAAGGATATACTGCAAAATCGCCATTCCCTCCCCACCCCACTAACCTGCTTTCCAGCTCTGTTCTCCTGAGCAGGGCAACAAAAGAAGATCCAGCCGACCAGCTGGGACTCAAGAGACAAGAGAAGAGATGGGAGCGGAGTCAGTCAGAGGTAGTATTTGCCGGTTCTCTGAATTACTCAACATTTGAACTGGTCAGAACCTGCTGAATACCCACCTCTGCAGCGCTGCAACAGTTGTCGGTGTGAAAAATGGTCATGAATCACTTTTTTTCAGTAGTGTAACTTTGAACAATCACTAAACAAACTGTTGTAAGTCAAGGAGTACCAATAATTGTAACAAACAATAGCACGGTTATGATTCATGGAATATTAGGAGAAGACGTTTACACTGGAACCCTTTCAAATTTAACAACTCCCATTGCCAAATAGCAGCAAATATTTACATACTTGGGAACCTGATTCTGCGGAAGAGCAAAGGGACTGTTAGCTACAAATGGAGTAGATCTGAGTATTGCCCAAAGGGTTGAATAATTTGCTGACAGGTCATTCTTTTAATTAGGGGGATTTAGTATCATTACACTTGAGAAATTCCACCTGTCTTTTGCTAAACATTCCACAAAATTTTCTCACAAAGAAGCTACCCAAACTTTTTACTTTTCCAAAAAGAGCTCGTGTATAGGTTTATCTTGTTACTTAAAAGTGAATGAAAGAGAACCTAAAAAGCAATTCTCCTGGTAACCAAATAAGGATTAAACAAGTTTAATGGCTACAGAATATTGGAAGATTAATGCAGGTAATTTCCAGTTTGATCAGCATGCTGGTCGTGTCTATACATATGCCTATATCCAGATCCGAGCAAGTACAGACACCACTCAGATCAGCTAACTAAGATCTAACGTGATGTTGATTAAATAATCAGTAACATCAAAACATTTAATTGGCAAAGCACGATAAAGGGCAGACAAAAAGCAAGGTAAAAGACATGAACTGAAGCAAGAACTGACATCCAAAGGGTTTGAATTTTCTAGCGCCATTGGAGACAATTCTGTGGGTCATTCGCATGGGCAGTCCCAAATTCTTTGGTTGGTTATTCCAATCTTAATCCTTTTATGACATAATGTGAACAGGATAGGGATGGGAAGGATGGCACCAGATGGTCCTTCCTCCTTTCTATACATGAAAGAACCATTTGATGGATGAAGATGATGTATTCAAGACAGATGACTGTACTTAGCCTTTGCAGCCATAATGCAAGTTCTTTGAAAGAAAGCACGGCTGGCCTGGCTTGAACTTAAGCATTCATCATGAAATATTCGGTTGCAGTTTTTACCTGAAAATGTTAATGCCAGTACCCCAAATGCCATTTCTTGCGTAGCCAGTGATAATGGAGCTATCATCTGGCTTAGAGAAAAATCTGAAAATTTGCCGAAGTTTGTACACACATACAAAGATACACACTACATGTTGGAGGAGAAAACAAAGGTCCCTATGGGGCCAAGTCAGAGGTGGTATTCAGCAGGTTCTGACCAGTTCTGGAGAACCAGTAGTGGAAATTTTGAGTAGTTCAGAATACCACCTCTGACTGGCCCTGCCCCCATCTATTCTCTGCCTCCCGAGATTGGCTGGGTCTTCTTTTGTTGCCCTGCACAGGAGAACGGAGCTGGAAAGCAGGTTAGTGGGGTGGGGAGAGAATGATGATTTTGCCTTCCCCTGCCACGCCCACCAAGCCATGCACACCAAGCCACACCCACAGGATCGGTAGTAAAAAAAATTGAATTCCAGCACTGGGCTGAGTATGTTGAATACAATATTGACTGATTGTTATAGGAAAGAGAATATGTGCAAGAACATGTCACTCAGGCAGGACATTCAATGTAATGTAATGTTGGTGCTGCATGAACTTATGAACTTATATTCTCTTTTTTTCCCAATGTTTTTTAATTTCAATCTGCATATGCACAACAATACATTAATAGTGTGGCATCAGTATATCATACATTTTAGTATAAGTAAAATTAATAATATCATATCTCTCAATGCATATATTTCACATTAATTCATAATCCTTCAATGCTTATTTTCAACCTTTCAAAACTCTCTCCAAATGCCTACCACCATATCAGTTAAACATACCTAGTAATTCCATTATTCAATTTTCTCCCTGCTTTTATTTTATTTTTTAAAATAAAAAATTCTCATTTGGCAAGCAGTGTGGTTCCAGGTTTCACATCTCAATACAAACATGACCATAGTTACCTGTTCATTATATTTGTTTAGTTTCATATTGCATCATCCTTATTATTGTTAAATATTAAGCTTATCCAATTCCAATTCATGTTATATTAATACATTCTCATATCTTATTTTACAATATTATCCAAAATTCTCATCTCATTTCTGTTGTCATTTCTCATATTACTTTTTTCTGTCACATTTGTCATTTTATCAATCCTTATCTGTAAATATAATTGTCCCCTCTGGTTAATAATTTGAGCCAACCACCTTCATTCTACCTTAATATCAATCTCCCTATCTAGTATATAATACAAATATATATATTTTTCTCAGATTCTGCATTATATTTTCTCAAACACCTTATGAATCATCTATACATTACAATATATATTCAATATATACAATATATACATATATACATATATATAAGTAATTTTATACACACACACACACACACACACACACACATATATATACATACATACATACATACATACATACATACATATATATAATTTTCAATATATTCTTATACATCACAACATATTACCTTGCGGAATCTCCTTTTTTTCACCCATTATCTCTCACTCTTTGGACAATGTACTTTCTTTTCATCCCTGTTTGTTTCCTATTCCTCTTTGTTTTCTGGTCCTTTCTCTTAATTCCCTTTTTTCCATTCTTATTCCCCTCCATTTCTCATTCCAGTGATTAAACTTTTCTCTCTCCCTCTTTTTCTTTTTCTTTTGTCCTTCCTTTTTCTGCTTTTTCCCTCTCCCTTTATCCATTTTCCGAACCATTTCCTCTTTTATCATCCCATCAGACCACAAATTTTTAATTCTAATTCCTTTTCCCACCTGCTTAAATAATTGTTTGTTTTGTCCTTCAATGTTGACTTCTTCTTTATAGAACTCCTCCCGCTCTGGTTTATTTTGTTCTTGTGTATGCTGAGTTACCATTTCTAATTTCTGTAGTACATTTCTGTAGTACAGTCCCTGAAAGCACATTTCAAGTTTAATTTTTATAATGTCCCTTATATCTTGCAAATCCAATCTTGACTCTTGTAAGTCCAATCTTATATCAACAAATAGTTTCTCTATCTTCTCCTTTTTTTCCTTTTCTTTCCTCTTCCTTAATAGTTAAAATCCTCTTCTTTAATAGATATATTCAATCCCAGAGTCCAGTATATTATTTCAGCCAATATCTTTGAATTTATTTTCAACAATCCATACTCTTGAGTCTTTGTTCGGAGGGTTCTATAACAGTAATAAAGTTTCTTTTATTTTCTTTTAAGTTCCAAAATCCAAACCCTTGAGAAGACCAGACACTTTTAAAAACGTACTGAAGTTTTCCTGTACCATCAGGTGGCGCGCTTGAGTCTTTTTACCTTTACCTTTCTTTATTGAATATAATACTTTTATTAAGTTTGCTAATTTCAATCATTAGCTATTTTTTTCTTTTCAACACACTCAATTTCAGCATTTAATTATGCCCTTTAAGTGCCCATAATTCAATAGTTATCCAGTTTAATTTCTAAACCTTTGTTGTGTTAAAGTATTTTCCTTTAAACTTTCTCCTCCAAATTAATCCAATCCAAGTTTTATAAGATCCAATTTCTTTTTCACTTTCTCTGGTCACCGCTTCCACACACTTCCCTCCAAGACAGCCCTTTATTTTAATACTGGGGTACCTCATAAGCGATGTCCTTTGCCTGGTTCACACTCTGCTCGCTACATCTCTGTTCCAGCACAAAACTTAGTTTCCTGGAGTGTCCTTTGTCTTCGTGGTGGCCATTTTAGGACCACTGCTGCAGCTCGCCTTTGGGAGGGATTTTCCTGTCAGGGAGGGGAGTTGCCTCAACTCTCCAGGGGATTTCTCCCTTCTTCACCACCCCACCAGGGTGGTTCTGGTCCTGATCAGGACCCTCCAGCAAGTGAGCTTGGGCGAAACCACGCATGATCACAGATTCCGCTCCGACTCCGACGAGGAACAAAACGGAAGTCATGAATTTATATTCTCAATATACTACTGTGGGTACTAGGGGAAGAGAAGAATCATCTGTGGAGTTGCTAATAATAATCCTTGTAGCCAACAGGCATTTATGAAGAGTAGAGAATACTTCATTTGAAAAATACCAAGATTTCTAGACTCAGAACCAGAACTTCCCTGAAAGCTAGCTTCAAAACTGTGATGCAGTGTTGGCTGGCCATCATGATGCCTTGACTACACTAGAAAGGAGGAAACTTAACTCAGTTTAAAAAGTGGAATGAATGATAGCGAGAGGCAGCAATGGCTTGACTTCAGAATGGAGTGGCTGAATGAGATGAAAGTTGTCATCATCAAACAGAAAATCTCCCTTGTAGCAGAACCCTTCTTGCAATATGTGTTCTTTCATTGCAATTGAACTAGAAATTAATCAGCTCAGCTATTGGAAGAGCAGTAAAAGATCAGCAATGTCACAAGAACACTATAATACAACATCAAGCCTTGGTCTAATCAAACCCCTGAGCCCAGCCACAAATATCACACATGGAGAGGGTCTTTAGAAGCAGCTGCCATTACATTTGTATAGAGCACGGTGTCAAACTTGATTGTGACACATGACACATTGTGTGGTTTTTTGCCTTTGCGAGGCCAGGGTGGGTGTGGTCTGCGTGTGATGCATCCGGGATCCAGCCTGCAGTTTGACACTTGGTGTAGAGCCAATGCATAGACAATCTGTTTATGGTATCCATAGCTGAAACTTTTTACTTAGAATACATTTCTTTCTTTCATGTTATCTTATCGTAATACCACTTAATAATAGAAATCAAGCATGAGTACAATTAATATAATAACCCTAAGTTAAATGTGAACTATATCTAGTATTCCTATGGATCAGCTGTTAGAAGTTATGGTTCAAGGATGACATATAATAGACTATAATATGTTGCTTATTGGAAATTTCTTAATGTATCTGTAAATCAGTACCAGTTTTGAGCATTAATTTTACATACTTTGATGACAGTATATTTTTGCTTAAGCAATTAATAGCTCATATTATTCAAGATGCTGCTGCCAAGTGTTACTAAAAGCCAGTCCATTTGTGAAAAATGTATCCACATTAAATTATATATGAAATATGAAACATGTTTAATTCCAGACAATTTTCTTGATATTTAACAGTTTAACTTTCTCCCCAGTTACTTCTGCCGATATACTGTCATTTTTCCTATATGATATAATTGTTGAACAATAGTGATCCTGCTATTTTTGTTTTCTTGTGTTTCTTCTGTTGTCCAAGAAGAAACTTTTGCATAAGTTTGCTCCTTATCAAGTGAGAACAGTAGTGTTGTGGTCTGCCAGCAGCCAGTGGAGCTGGCAGCAGACACGGACAGTGAGGAGGTTGGGAAGGAACATGGGCCAGTCCTGGAGTGTGGGGAAGGCTCTGATGATTGCTCTGCATCGGAGGCAGAGATGGGGCCAGGGTCGTCTGACAGTTACCAGCTGCCTTCGGAGTCAGAAGAACAGCTGGAGCCTGTTCCGAGTGTGTGCATGCACAGAGCTGCCAGGAGAAGGGAACAGTTAGGGAACAAGGGTCAACTCAGAATGGCATAGGTGGATGGTGAATGGCCAATCCCATAAGGAATAAAGAGGAGCGAAAGGGGAGTGGTGTTTGCAGGAGACAATTACTTCAGTTCATTAGGGTAAAGATCTGTTCCTGAGTTCTTGCCAAATAATTTCTCCTACAGTGTGGCGTTTGAAAGATATAGGCCTGGCAACTCTCCAAGCCTGATAAAGATCTGTAGTTGTGAAATCTCATGAAAGATTGTTTGCTGGGACTTTGTTGGAGAGGATTTCACTTAAATCTAAATAAAAGGGGTTTTATTGGAATGAGGAGTCTGCTTCATGATTTTGGGAAGCCTAGGTCAGAACAAGTAGCTTTGAGCTATAAAAGTTGTGTGTTGGATCTGTGTTTTCTGGGCTGAACCTCTAAACAAATGTCCCTAAACCATCTGAGGGGAAAAATGTAGCTGCTAAAGGAAGGATGGTCAAAAAGCAATTTGCATCAGGGCTGAGGCAACAAACAGCATTTTCCAGGCCTGAGATGGCTGTTATATAAACATACAATGAATGTTTATTATCAAGACCACCAAGAACTGCACCAGGTATCTGTTAATTCAGAAGGGCAGGAGAACAAGCTATGAATCTTCTCCCAAGAGCACATAAATAATTTACATTTCCTCATCGCAAGTGGCAGGGGTGGGATTCAAATTTTTTTACAACTGGTTCTGTGGCTGTGGCTTAGTTGGTGGGCGTGGCTTGGTGGTCAAGTGACTGGGTGGACATGGCTTGGTGGTCATGTTATTGGCTGGGCATGGTCAACTCAATATCACTCACATTGAGGCATGCATCTCCTTGCCTGGCCTCTCATGACTGTGAGGATGCTGCAGCAGTCGTAAGTGTGAAAAATGGTCATAAGTCACTGTCACTTTTTTCAGTGCCATTGTAAGTTTGAATGGTCACTCCCCACAAGCAAAGTACCAGCAAAGGAAGGAAAAAAAACTCCAGAGAAGTTCCTGAGGCAGGAAGTCTAGTCCTGCCAAGAATGTAATAAGGGTTAATGGGGAGGCAGTTTCTGTAAGCAACACCAGAATGCTTCCTTCCTGCCTTCCTAACAGGATTAGGCCAGTAATTTCTTCTAACAACCGGTTCTCTGAACTGCTTAGAATGTTAACAACCGGTTCTAGTGAATAGGTGCGAACTGGTAGAATCCCACCCCTGGCAAGTGGGCAATCAACTGTTTAGCATAGCTCTATTCTCTCCTGCAATGAAAATTCAAATTTTGTCCAGCCGGGTCTGTGATTCTTAAAAGCACTCATATTTGTTGACATTTTTAATAATGGCTAGAGGCCAAGTATTCATTACTAATTTGAAATTTAGATTGCGTATGTCAGAATATATGAGATCCAGTTTCAGCAGGCATCTCTTTATTTGTCAATTTAGTTTACAGTTTACTCATTGCCAAATTGTGTCCTCTCCAAAGTTTTTAGCTGTTCTAACAGGGGACTGTTTAGGGATGAAACCTTTTTGACTTCCCAGTTCAGCCTGTACTTCCTGGTAGTCTCCCACCCAAGCACTTACCCAGCCTTGACCCTGCTTAGCTTTCTGAGATCAGCCAAGATCAGCTTGGGTACTACCATCTGTTGTAGATAGCTATACATTTAGAGGATTATGTAAGAGGATATCTGATGCTTGTCACTGCATCTGAATTTATCAGAAGTATGTTTCTGCTCAGGACTGACCTCAGATATCAGCTAACTGGTTTCTATATAATATAAAGAACTGCATTAGGCAGTTCATATATTTGCAGCTAGAACAAAGGAAATATGGAGATACTGTATTTGCATGATTTTCATGGTAACTTTTTCTTGCAGTAGAGTTAGACAGAATATTGTACAACATAGTAACTTGTAGAGGATGCTGCTTTCAGCAAAACTAATTTAGTTATAAAACTGCTAAATGCTAAGAGCCATCCCTGCCCTGAACATATTTTTCCCAGATAATATGGTCCTAACTATAAGTTCATGCATGAAATGTCAAAAAAGCATAGTTTGCATGTGAACATTCTTTTGCTGCAGTCAATGGGCTGAAGTGAAATCAATTTTCCCATATTGCATTCAAAGTAATTGATATGTTTCTGGCTTGGAAAATACACAGTAATGCATTTCACCACACTGTCTTATTTCTAAATCATCTGCCTCTTAAAATCCAGACAATATACAACTCAATTTAACAAAAATGCATCAGCATCTTATGGAAGTTTAATCTTAATATAAGTGTCCTATGGGATCAGTGAGATTAGTTATATTTAAATGGATGTATTCTGTGGAATCAGGAACTTATTTATCATTTGTGCTTCAAGACAGAGTCCTCCTAACCACACATCTTATGAACGATTCTAGCCTGTTTATAATACTTAATACCTTTTAAATTTTCAGTGTTTCATTGTGTATGGAGCTAAAACATTGGACTTTATTGGAATACAAACCAGTTTTCTACTTTGCCTTGTTCAAGTTAACTTCTGTATGAGTAATTCTGAATGCAGACAATGTACTTTTTATGTGGGGAGGTACAATGGGAGGGAAGATAAAGTTGGGAAGGTCACATGAAGTACATGGACAGGGCCAGGATTTTGTAAATTGGGGTGATGCAAATCCTTCCTCCCTTTTTAAAGTGATAATACTGTGATCTTATGTCTTAATCTTATTATACATAATTGTGGGCTTTCTGTCTCAAAATAATAGGAAACCACTGCTTTTGGGCAGTCGTATCTTTCAAAATTCAATTGATAGGGTTTCCTGGGGCCCCACATTGTTTCCAGCTTTAGCTGAGGTTAGGAAAAGAATTATTGTCCCCAGCCCAGCTCTCATCTCTAATGTTATTTCGGCTGTTCCCATGTGTGAATAGCTTGGTACAAGCCTATAAGGTCAGAGTATTACATGCTCATTAAATGAAAAAGCCACAGAGGAAGAGATTTGTGTGTAGGTATGTGTATATGTGTGTGTGTGTGTGTGTGTGTGTGTATAGTTTCTTAAGTTTTCGCGGGTACTTACATGTATGGCATTCAGCTTTGCTCGGGTATTTTCCCACGTCGTAGTAGTTGTGCTTTTAAAGTTGTAGCGACGTTTCAGCAGAATCTCATCTGCCATCATCAGGCTTCTGTAGAGCGTTCGCCTGTGAGTAAGACTTTCACAACCATTTCTGTTTTAAATTTGGTCCTAGCCTACTGCTGTGCCAGAATGGTTTTTTCTTCATCCTGATTGGTTGGGAGTCTTGGTCTGTGTTTATTGGTCTTGGAGTTTACTGTGTTCTGCTTGATTGGTGTTTCTAATATCTTCTGTCTGTTTTGTAGCTGTTTTTGTCTTGATTGGCTGGCAACATTGTGTTTCCTGTATTGGAGGCTTTTAGTGTGGCTTGGCTCCAGTAAACGGATGGCTATCATTTATTAGGAAGCTAGGTTTCATCTGGGTGCCTGGTTGGGGTGTGTTTGAGCTGGAGGTATCAGGGGGAGTCTGTTTGTGCCCAGGTGTTTGCCTGGCTTGTGGTGTGGAGATTTTTTTTTTTAAAGAGTGCAGGCTTCCAGATAATTGACAGTCTGGTGGAGTCATCTCGTCTATTCATGCTTTCAGGTCTTTTTTCAATCTCTATGGCTTCTCTGATAATTCTGTAGCTGGAGTTTTCTATAGTGGCTAGGGTTTTGGTGCCATTGAAGTCAATGCTATGACCTATGGTTTCATGTGTTGGACTAGTGAGGTAGTGTGTTCCAGATTTTTTACTGCATTTTTGTGTTCATCTAGGAGAGTACTTATTCTTCTGTTGGTCTGTCCAATGTATGTGGCAGGGCATGATGCACAGGGGACTTCATATATGTCTTGGTTTTCCAGGTCAGTTTTATCTTTGGGGTTTCTTAGGATGGCTGCTATTTTTCTGTCTGTTTTGAAGGCAGTCTTGTGATGTGATGATGAAACCTAGCTTCCTAATAAATGATAGCCGTCCGTTTACTTGGAGCCAACCGCACTAAAAGCCTCCAATACAGGAAACACAATGTTGCCAGCCAATCAAGACAAAAACAGCTACAAAACAGACAGAAGATATTAGAAACACCAATTAAGCAGAACACAGTAAACTCCAAGACCAATAAACACAGACCAAGACTCCCAACCAATCAGAATGAAGAAAAAACCATTCCGGCACAGCAGTAGGCTAGGACCAAATTTAAAACAGAAACGGCTGTGAAAGTCTTACTCACAGGCGAATGCTATACAGAAGCCTGATGATGGCAGATGAGATTCTGCTGAAACATTGCTACAACTTTAAAAGCACAACTATAATGACGTGGGAAAATACCTGAACAAAGCTGAATACCATACATATAAATACCTGCGAAAACTTAAGAAAACAAATATAGATAGATATAGATAGATATAGATATAGATATAGATATAGATATAGATATAGATATAGA